>CM038218.1:75353159-75457307 GCA_021442155.1 Cymbidium sinense | reverse complement strand
TATTTGTTAATAATTCATTAGTAATTTATCTTTAATTATTATTTTAATTGAATTTTCATATAAAAATATTGAAATTTATAGAACATTCTTCAACCATCTATGTTTAGAAAAAATGAACTAACTATTTATCTATTTATATAAATTATATGATTTAAATTTTATATTATGCATTATACGTGTTACATATTTTTAGCCACTTTCTCAATCTATAAAAATTATGTTTGAGTTGATGATAAAAGCTTGAAATGAATTTTGATTTTAAGTAGTTTTCAAAATACAAGAATACCTCTCCTTACTCTCCAGTCTCACACTTTAAATTTTATATTGAGTTTTAAAGTAAATTTCTATGAATTACCAGTTCTAATTATTTTTAATAAAAAAATATTTATTTTAATGGTTGTTGGCCGAATCTAGTTTATCACTCACTAAGATATTCTCATCCTAGAAATCTTTTTAATTGATGAGCTTGATAAGGGTTTATATAAATATCTTAGCTATTATTGGATGAAGCTTCTAGATTTAGAGCATTTAGCATACTAATAACTTAGCTTACAATCAATGGAAGAGATTTTACCTCCAATTGAGCTTCACCCACTATGTCCCTTCCCTTATAAGGGCTCAAAGTGTTAGTGCAACTCATTTAGTAATATTCTTTAAATAAAAAAAGAGATTTGATAAAGACTTAAACACTAAAGACAATAATTATCTACACCCAAAAATTATATTATTTGTGGCACTAATCAACTCTCTAAAATATCCCCATATAAATCTATAAATTGTAATCCGAAGAATGAAGTTAAGATTAGTAATTTACAATGAAACTCCTTAAAGAAGAAATAAAATCATTGAATTTAATTTCTCCTTCTTCCCTATACAATATTCATATAATAATTTTTTACCTTCAAAATAGCACAGAAGCTCAATATTTAGTGTAAAATAAAATAGTTATCTATTGTAAAGATCAATCATGCATTACCCATTTATTCCTTACAACGGTAGCTCCCAGTACAAATATTTTCCGTGCTCTAGTGTGACGAACATTAGTTTGATGTGTTTACGGTCCTTGAACTGTGGATGGCCGCTTTCGACATTCCTCGAGTCATTTGAAAGAAAGGTCCAATTGGGCTTCAGTCTTCAAGGCTCACGCTAGCCGACACTTTAGTGCGGTACTATTGACAAAATGCAGAGAGAGAGAGAGAGAGAGAGAGAGAGAGAGAGGGGAAATAAAATGCGTGATGTGTGTGTGTGTGTGAGAGAGAGAGAAAGAGAGAGAGAGAACTCACACATGTAACTGGATGACACGTGCAGAAAGGATGAGAAGTTAAAACAACTGGAGTAGGAGAAGAAGACTTCTACAGGTTTCTGTTGGGGAGAAACAAACTCTCCTTTTCACTTCCCTTTATCTCATACTACATATTTTTTTTCATTTATCTTTATAAAAATGGCTCCACAGCCCTTAAGTTTCACAGATCATGGCCTGGGAAACAGATATATCGAAGCTCAAGCACAGGAAGAAGCCAATTCTCCCTCTCGTTCCTCTTCAAAATCCTTCCTTTCTCATATGGTCTCTCTCCCATCAATCCTTCTTGCTCTTTCTCAACCCACCATTTATTTCACTTTATGGGAGGTTCAGACACAAATGAAGTGCTTGAAGAAGATAACAACAGAGCTGATGCAGAAGAGGAGAACGTAAATGACTGCACAGGGCAGTCCAATCTCTGCGTCAGAGGCCATTGGAGACCAGAAGAAGACTGTAAGCTCAAAGCTCTCGTTTCAATTTATGGCCCTCAGAACTGGAATCTAATAGCAGAAAATCTAGAAGGAAGATCAGGTAAACCTTTTATATGAAATTAAACGCAAGTACTTGTATGTAAAGCAGTTCTTCTATATTTGGTTTTCATATAGGTAAAAGCTGTAGGCTCAGATGGTTCAACCAACTGGATCCAACGATAAATAGAAGTGCTTTCACAGAGGAGGAGGAGGAGAAGCTCATGGCTGCTCATAGACTCTATGGGAACAAATGGGCAATGATAGCAAGACTATTTCCTGGTAGAACTGATAACGCAGTAAAAAATCACTGGCATGTTATCATGGCAAGGAAGTACAGGGAGCAGTCAACTGCTTATAGGAGGAGGAAGCTAAACCAAGCCATGGACAGAAGATCTGAAGAAATTATTCCTAATCACCCCTTCTCATTCTCTTCTTCCATTGCTGATTGTAGTACTTATCTTCATCTCTTGCCAAATGATGGAAAGAACAGTTCCTTAAGCCACGCTGGGAGCTATACAAGAGAAAAACTCTTTGATTTCCTTTCTGGTATGGTTTTCTTTCTTCTTGCTTTTCTTTTTCGAGCATTACTGGCTGGTCAGCCATTACTTCTGTAACGTCACTGATTTTGTTTGTTTCTTTTTGTTGGTTTTTTCACTTGTGATGATTATTTTGGGAAAAAATTTAGGTTAGAGTATTATAATAATAAATTTAACAGATTAATTCTTAAAATCATTGATTTATTTTAAAGTGAATATAATATGTACCAAATTAATAAAAAATGTATATCACATTTATTTTAAAATAAATTTAGTAATTTTCAGATTCATTTGATAAAAATATAAACAGTAAAATTTCTTTTCAGTTTTATTATCCCTTCACATCGTTCCATCTGTACCATCGGAATATGTACACCTGTGTTTGAGTGGCCTTTTCTGATGTCAGATATGAAAAAAGGAATACATTAATACAAATTTGAGTTATTGTTACTAGCTTTTTTAAAAATTAATACTACTATAGTTTAGTTACTAAAGTAATAATTTTTTGACATACCTATTTATCTTATAAAGTTTTATCCAAAAAAAAACAAAATATTGGTGTGATTAAAAATTTTAATACTATATTTTTAAAAAAATATTACCAAATATTTATCTATATTTATGCACAAATAATTTTAGCTACAGTTCCAAAGTAGCCACTAGTCAGCCTCCTAACAAAATTCGGACTCACCATAATTTAATTAGGCCTAAACTCATCCTAGTCTAACAAGATCCTGGACCTAGGGCAGAAGCTGTCACCTGCTGCTCTGAAATTCATTTGCTGCTTCATTAATTAAGTAAAAGCAAGTCATCATTCATTTTACAACCTCCACACAAAGCTTTTGCAGGCCAAAACCCCAGCAATGGAGATAAGACAAAAAACTTCATTACGAGGACTTGGAAGGGCAAAGGGATCATAATGAAGCCTTAAGCAGCTTTTACTGTCATCGAGCATCGAACTTGTTCGCGATGACAGCTTCATCGTCTTCCGGAGAAGGAGGTGCAAGTACTGTTCAGGTTGATCAGGTGAATAGAAAAGAAGGTCATGGTCATATGGTGGCATCTATGTCTTCTTCACCAACATTCATTGATTTTCTTGGAGTAGGAGCCACTACATGATCCTGGACTGCTGAGGAGCGCAGCAAGAAAGAAGTGGTATCAGAATATCTGAGTGGAAAGAGGGTGAGTGAGAGAGGAGGAGGAAGGGGGATTCCTGCTGGTTTGTTCCAGATGCGATTATGGGAAATAGTTTCTTTGGGCGGGCTCTTTCTTAAGTTTTCTGTTTTTTTTTTTTTCGATCCTTTTTTTGGAAGATATATATACATACTTCAGTAAAAAAAAGTATTATACAATTAAGCCTGTCAAGATAGAATGATATTTGTTCCAAAGTAAAATAAATAAAATATAATTATAATACGTTTAAGATATATATATATATATATATATATATATATATATATATATATATATATATATATATATATATATATATATATATATATATATATATATATTTGGATGCAATTTTGTATGAAGAATATCTCAATACAATTTGTGTTCGATATTTTAGATGAGTGCAGTCAATATTTTTGTTATTGTGTGAATTCTTTTATGTGATATTATACTATAAAAAATATTATAACACACTACTAACCGAAAATGATCAAACTATACAAAATATGTGTAGCATAAATAGGCATAAAGGATACATGAGCTGATTACCTATACAAAATATGTGTAGCATAAATATAACATTGAAGTACAATTTTTATAGTAGAATTACAATTTTTATGTGATATTTTAGTTGTTATTTACACATTGTTCTTTCTGAATCAAGATATGACAATACATTTTTTTGTGTTATTATTATAGTAGAAGTACAATTTTTGAACTTACTATATGATTTGCTCATTTCATGATTAGTAGAGGGCTTATGCTTATAAAATCAATCACTAATCTAAAATAAACCTTGAATTGGTAAGGATATTTTTAAAATAATTATAGACAAAGTTTGCTCGACATAACCAATTATCTTGTAAAATATTGCTGTTAAAAAAACTACATTATGTGAAATTTAATATTTAATCCCACATTAAATATCTTTAAATTAATAGATTTAATTTCACATAAAATATTTGAAAAATATTAAATAAATGATCATCACTATTATTTTGTCAAACTACCACCTAAATTTGAATCAATTATATATTTTGATATAATTGCAGCATCAGGATGCTAATAAAGCAATTACTAATCTGAGAAGAAATATCTTTTCCTTGTATAAACTAACAAATTAAGAAAAAGACCAATCATCACTTTTCTAGAAGATATCTTCGATAGTCCAAATAGGCGAATCAAAATGGATTAAGTCATTTTCTTCCTACATTCTTTTTCTTCAATTCATTAACTTCGAAATCTCAAACTGCAAAATATCAAAAAGTTAGCATGTTAAAGAATAAATCTTTATTAGGTGGTGATATCAATTTTGAATAATGCAAGGGTGGTTTTTGAAGATGCCAAATAAGTATTGCTTGATTAAGAGTAATAAATTAGAGCTCAATTTATAAGTTGGAATTATCTCAATTATTCTTCTCCAATTCAATCAATCAACTATTATAATAATTAATGATATAATAAAATATTAAGAATACAAATAATAAGAAAATCAAGTGACATGAGAAGAAGAGATAGGATGCTATATATTTTTAATTTTTATCTTCGTATTCTTAATCCTAATATATTTTTAAAATAATTTTTAATATTTTTAAATAAGGTCGCTCATGTTGATAAGATGATCTAATTACTGCTGATTTAAATGTCTCATTAACTAATCAAATTTGAATCATAAATTATTTATAAATTAAAGCTGAACTTAAATAAATTCAACTATTGATTTAACAAAATAATATCTCTACGTTTTGAATTGCATCCGCCATGGACAATGAAGACCTATCTTAATAAATTATTCAATTTAGACCAATTAGTTAAATAACCGATTTCTTTGTTCAATACTATCAAAGCTTCAAAGTAACAATCTCTCAAAAGGGTTTATAAGGAATTCATTATAAAAAAGAATTCTTGATTTAATTTGCATTTATGCCTTTGAGATTCGATCAAAATGAACAACATATGGTAATTTCTATAAATAGCTCCTTATAAGAAATTTACCCTATTATCTTGTAATACATTCTTGAAAAAATATCTACATATTTAGATTTATATGAGAGCAAAAAATGACAAAAGCTTTTACATTAGGGTATAATGACAAAAAATTAATCAAAATAAATTTTAGCATCATTGGACTTCTTTTAAAATGAGTGTAATATATGAGAAATCAGTTAAATTTTATATTGTGCTTACATAAAAAAAATCTAAATTTTATTTTTAAAAAATTAATGAGAACAATTGATTCAATTTTTTTCCAAAATTAGTACAATCTCATAATAAAAAATCATAAAACTTCTAATAAAACACTCTCGATATTTATACAGAAATAAAACACTTCTACCTTTTTAAAATTTTATTTTATTTCTATTTTAGGAATTTAATTGTTGGTGCAAGTCATTATTTTCTTACGTGGATTTGGGTTTGAGAAAAAAATTATACCCTCAAACAAAGTGAGTAGTGAAGCTGCTTCCATGACATTTAGACACAATTTAGAAAATTGGCATGAACAAAAAATATATCCAATTGGTGTCTAACTTCTGAAGGAGTTAAAACCTAGTAGAAATGAAACAAAGGATTGATACATGTTTTAAAATGTGTGGATATCCAGAATAGCCTTGGCAAATGCAGAAAGCAAGTACAATGTCATTGTTGGGACCCAATGGTAAAGGTAACAACTGCTGCAATAAGGATGCATTGCTCAAATGATTTAGTTAAGATCATAAATGCTGAATATTTTTTGTTATGTGAATGGTGTTTATGCCCTATCATAGCGAGTATAATGAATGTTTCAGCATTAATATCATTTTCAAATGCTCCCATGCTCTTCTTCTTTCAACTAAACTTTTGCTTGTAGGATAAGTTACCAAGTATTTGAGTTAACATGTTATTAAATTACCCAAAATTTTGCCTTTTTTAATAGTTTTACAAGAAAGAGATCGTGGGTGTTGTGTTAAGAGAGAGAGTTATATCATATTGATGGTTTCAATTAGGGTGTAACAAATAACATTAATCACTTGTCAAGTTAAAAACATTATGTTTGTGTGTGTATATGTATATCTATATATATATATATATATATGTATGTATGTATATATGTATATATATATGTATGTATATATATTCTAGCTTTGAAACAATCACCTAGACTGCCAACATTCACCTACATGAAATATTTACTTCTGGGAATGAGCTTTGTAATAGTCTGGAATGTTTGAACATTGAGAAATTGTTAGCTTTGGCTTCATCACCTCATAATTTTATAATAAGTGTAACTTCTAAGAAGGTCACTCATTATATGAGTGCTCATGTATGGTATTCTTAACTTTTAAAGTTTCTAATAAAATGTCAACCATTATATAAAAAAGGCATTGGCTATTTAAGATATCAATTTTATTATACTTAAGGGACTACACAATCTTCTCCACTTATATAACTAACATTCTTATCAATATCTTTAATCATAATCATCTAACAGGTAGATAGGATCTTAAAGGTGGCCTTCATAAAATCAAGAGGTGAGTCTTACCATGCTTAAATTTAAGTTGGTCTGAGTTTAAATGTAAAGTTGCATCTTAGCTAAGTATCATTATATATTTTGTTAGTAGTATTAATAAAAGTGACATTTTTATCAACCTTGACTTATTTCATTGTCTTTGAGTCATCTTTATTTATGACATTTATGGGTGGTTTAACTTGAAAATGACGTGGCTCCATCTTTTGAAAAGAAAGGATGAACCCTTTAGTGTATTTTATGGATGTCATATCATGACCTAGAATCAATCTTCTATAAACAAATGAATTCTTTGATCAAATAATATGGTAGAGTATAAAAACCAAGAAATCTTGGGAAGCATTCAAAGGAATGGTCTACTAAATGACTCTTGTAGTCATATTCCTTAAAAAAAATAGATGAATGAAAAATTAGCATAAATTAGAAACTATATGTGTAATCTAGTTGGAGTAAATGTCATGACCATTAGAAAAATGCATTGACTACTATCATCCAAAATGCATCGCATCGATGCCTTCTAAACTATTGGATTAAAAGCCCTATATAAGTGTTCATAAATGTTAGATTCTTCTCTATATTATTTATTCTACCACTTGTATTCAATTTTATGGTGTTTATTCATATACATAAAAATAAATTGACAAAACTTGTTGTGTTATTCATTGTTTTTTTAGCTTACATTACAACTAAAAATGGATATAAATATTATAATTATACCACAAATCAAATCTATAACACAATGAATGACACATTACTAAAATTTTAAAATATTTACTCCCTAATTATTTCCACTTCCCATCTTTAAGGGGGATTTTGGATGAATGGTAGAAGTGGAATAAGAGATTGAGTATGAAAATAATGATAATGATAAATCTATGTAGAGGTTTCAAAGAATCGATTGACAACACAATTGGTCATAATAGTAATCAGATGTATCATACTAGAAAATGGATTTACCACTTTGGGTTAGAAACCAACACACATACACTAAGTTGAAAGACCCTTTATCTTTACATGAGAATGAGAAACTTTCACTTAAGAATTTACATAATGTTAATTGTCTACTAATTTAAGGCATATGTACTAGTTATCACTTATCTTTTAGGCAAAATAGAGATAGGGCTATACTCATTACTCACCGAAGATTGAGGTGAAAAAAAATCAAAATATCTTATGTTTAAGCATGTAACTTCTTAAGGATATCTCAAACCTCTCAAAGATTTTCCATTCATCTGCTTTTCAATTAATATTAATGAATTCCGGATTATTTGAAATTCAAGAGGGACCAAAATAATTCATGTAGACATTGATGCACTAAAAATAAATATGACTTAAGATCTTGTCCTATTGCCTAAGAAGTAAAAATTATTAAATTCAAGGGATTATTTTATATTAAGCATAAAATAAATAAATCCCTTGATATAAGGTAAGATCAGAAATTAAGGGATGCACAAGAACTTATATTGTAAGTTGTCAAAAGATGTTTTTCTTAATAAAAAAAATTAAATAATATTAGATTCCTAATTAATCATAATAATAAATTTAAACTATCCTCTACATTAATTTGGCATAAAGAATGTTTTTCTTGCTAGTGACCATGAGAAGAAAGTCTATATGTATACCACATTAGACCCTGTGCCATCTTATCCCAATAGAAAGACATGTAGATAGTGATAGCTTTAATATGGCATAAAGAAATCATCTCGTGCATGATTTGAATGATATAACATAGCTATAAGAATTATGAGTTCGAACAAAGAAACATATATTATATTGTCATCTAGAAATGAGGATAAACGAAAGCACTTTCTTTACTTATTTATATAGGTGATAAGATCATTATATGAGATGATATTTATGAAATATATGAGCTTCTAAAGCAATTAATTGTTGAATTTAAGATGAATAAATTAGGAGATCTAAGGTACTTCTTAGGCATTAAAGTGAATAGCTAGGTCAAAATGAGGCATCCTTATGCCACAAAAAATGTATTAATTTAACTAGCTAAAGTAATAATGCTCAATTATAAGCATATAAGCACTTGTATAGCTTAAAGTAAAAAAAAAAAAAAATGAAACCAAACTAAATAATTATAGACCAACAAAACAAAGAATCAATAATTGGTTGAGAAGCAAAGCACTTGCTAAAATATATTGTAGGTGATTAACATTATCAATTAATTTATGCATTAATTGCCTAGTAAAGAGTATATGCACCAATGTGAATAATCCAATGCTTAAAATTAGGCCTATGAATGGGACTTGTAATCTCAAGGATGGTAACTTGAATATTTAAGGCATCTATCATTACTAATTTGATCAGAACATATTTATTCAAAAAATTTCATTTAAGTTACTATTTTACATTTGTTAGTGGACATTTGGCTATATTGATGAGTACTAACAAGCACAAGGTATTAGATTTGTCCAATGAAAAAATCAAGTTGCATGGAATGGTTGAAGGGTTATATGTGCTCCTTTAAATTTGGAAACTACTAGTGAAAGTGGGGTTTAATCCTAAATTTAAATTGTGATTGTATTGTGATGATTAGTGCAATCACAATACCCTTGTAGCACATGATATCAATCATGAGGCAAACAAAAAAATTTTATTAAACAAAATCATGATGAAGGTGATTCAATTTTCATTCTTTAAGTTGGAGGATCAACTTATCCATATACATACAAATGGTGTATGCAATAATGGATTCTAAGACTCACATGATATGTTGGATTTTCAAGAAGGCGAGTGTATTGTGAGCCATCATCATACTCCTTGGGTATGAGTAGTTATAAGAAATAGTTAAATTCTTTGAAGTCAATGTTTTCTATTTATTTTATTATGAGGGATTTATAGACATTCCCTAAAATTTTTATGTATTTACATATCAAACACTTAAGTCATTAAATTTATTTATATAATACTTTAGTGATTAAATAATATTAAAATATATGCATAAAAAGGTATATTTTGTTTTAGATAAATTAATGTTAGTGATATTTTTAATATGATTCTTAGATTATGATGTCATATAAACAAATATAAGATTGAGATATTAGATATGCAAATTTTTTAAAATTGTTTGGTGTATTATTATAACTAGTCATATGTATAAAATTTTTTTTTAATGTGTTTTATATTGGATGGTTGTAATAAATAGTTTTCTCTATATTGAAAAATAGCTCATATTTACTATCTTCCTTCCCCTTCCTAGTTTGAAATTAATTTCCAACTCCAATTTGCCGTTTAGTCCCTTTCTCTTTATTTTTGGAGAGAAATTATTATATGCGGAGTCCAATAATTTAGCGTCATGTGATGCTTATTTAATATGCTATTACTCTATTATGACTGTAAATTATTATGCATTATTGTGTGTATTAATATGCTGATATATTATATATTATTATCAAGTACATCAATACATAATAATACATATTAATTTATAATCAATATATATATATTGAATGAGCATTATATGACGCTTCCTTACTAAAATGATGTAGAGCTATATTTGAAATTTGCACGTAATAATTTTTTTTTTTTTTTTAGGGGTGGGGTGTAACATCTTATTTAAGGTACAGTAGCCGTTACATCTTCTGTCACAATTACTTATACAAAAGGGAAAATAATTAAAAGCGACAATTAAACAGTAAACTTTCATAGCTGTGAGAACGATGATAAAAGCTTGGGATGTTCTTCTTCAGATTTCATGCGAGATCTCCTATGGCTATTCTGAGTACGACGAAACAATATATTAAGATTTCCATGCCGGGAATCCTATGTGGCCACGCCCTTTTTCTCTCTTGTGGCCCTTAAAGCCTGTTCCAATGTCCTTGTCATTTTTGCTTTTTAATCTTTTTCATATGAAATTGATATTGGCAGCACAAATTAAATGTACCAACAAAATATATTAATGTTCAAATTAAAATTTAATTAAATGGGGTCAAACGTTCAACTAACTTACCTCAGGATATGGGGCAGTCATTATCTTTTCCTCTACGGTTGTGTAATTGTTTTAATTTTTGAAGATTTTACATTTCTATAGAATGAAGCATTGAAGAGATAAATTTCAAGACTATAGTTTCAAAATTCTCCATAAGAAAATAAGAAAATTCAAATGTACACGTGTGATTAAGAAAGAATTCGAGATTTCATAAAGAATAAACTTGTAAAGTTATGAGAATTTCAGCGTGAGAGATATGAGAGTGTGGAAGGACTATCTTAGCATAGTTTCATTGTACTTTGATTAATAGTTGCTCTCTCCAGAATCAGTTCATGTTATTTTTTTCCTGTGTTAATGCGAGGAACACTTTTATGTGTGAAACCGGCCAAAATTTGGTCAAAATTGGCAAAATTATCTTTTTTTCATTTGTTTCTTTTAGTGATTGAAGTGAATCGTGGATAAATCGATTATTTTGCTCTTTATTTATATAATTTCAGCCGCATAATTAATACTTTCTATATTAATGCCATTTTAAAGAAAATTCATGGATGTTAATTTGTCTAGCCTGTACTTCAGAGAGCGTAGAAAGGTAATTTCGGATTCTAGTTCCAAATTAGATATTAATTAACGCCTTCATTATGCCTTTTTAGAAGTTGTGCAAAGAACAGACTTCATAAAAAGAATTAATTCTAATTTAGACGAGAAACAGATTGAGAAAAGAATACTATCTGCTTTACGGAAAATAAATGGCTAAAAATTTCTTTCTGAAACAGCTATCGTCAGCTTCTTTCTACAGCAATAACAAAAATAAATAAATTAAATAAAGCAAATATAGTTTACGCTAATGGACAGATCAACCAAGTATAATTGGCCCTAGATAGAGACTTAACTATCATGGAAAGGATAACAGTCTTCTGTCTTCTTCCTAGAGCTATAAGGTTAGGGAATAACAGTTGAGCTAAACTATCGTGGGAAAGGATAACAGTTTAAGCTTAACTATCATGGCAGGGACAGTCTTCAGTCCCTGCCGTTAAAGTTAAAAAATGATAGAAGAAAGTAGAAGCCGATGAGCAGATGGGGAAATTGAGTGCTGTGACGATTTAAGTTTCTTATACTGCAAACAACGTATCTTCACGTTTAACTTAACCTGGGATGCTGCGATAAGTATGTTTAGCTCCCTCCTATTTGTTAACTTATAGTCTTAATAATTTCGGATTAGTCTCAAGACAGGACTTTATTTTAAATATTTATCTCTTGAAACTCTTATAATTAGGAGCTAAAAAAGTGGTATGCTTCTGATTGAGTTGATTTCGAACTATTTTAAACTAAATATTTTAAAAACTTCTACTTCAAATTATTTTAAAGAAGAATTCGATCTATATATAACTGGATTTGTGTTATTTTTATTGTCAGCACGTCTTATGCCTACTTACTTATAACTATGTTATGCCCTATTTTAAATAAATGGAATATTTGAGATATATATAATTTAATTCTCTAAAAATAACATATAAATAAGAGCTGAAAGAGAGGCGTGAGATAGGCAAAATTTTTAAAAATAGGCATTCTAAACCTTAATTAGTAATTTAAGCATCAAAAAATTTTTTATATGAAAATAGGCTTTAGTCTACGACTACATTACTAAAGTCACGTTCAGATTTTTTTGTTTTACTTTTTTTGGTAGAAGGCAGAGAGATTAGAGAGAGAGAGATATATATATATATATATATATATAAAAATAAATAAATAATTAATTAAATAAGTATATATATGCATTAATAATTAAATAATTAAATAATTAAATAAATTTTTAACAAATAAATAAATTTTTTTTTATTTGTCTGTTTTTATATACATTAATAATTAAATAAATAAATAATTTTTAATAAATAAATAATTAAGTATCTATATATATATAATTTTTAATAAATATATATATATATATATAAATAATAATTTTTAATGCATATATATTTCACATGATTAAAGATAAATTATTATTTATTTTTAGATATTTATATTTTTTATATTTTATTATTATTAATATTATTTTAGATTTTTTATACTTTTATATTTTATATTATTTTATATTTTTTTATATTTTTATATCATTTTCTATTTTTTATATTTTATTATTTTATATTTTTTTATATTTTATATTTTTGTTATTATTATTATTTATTTTATATTTTTATATTTTATTTTATATTTTATATTTTTTAATATTTTTATATTTTATATTATTATTTTTAATGCATAAATATAATATTTTTTATATTTTATATTTTTAATGCATATATATTTCACGTGATTAAAGATGAATTATTATTTATTTTACTTATTTCTTTTTTCTTTCTTTTTAATTTATAAATCTTCATAATTTTAATAACTTTATATATTATTTTCTTAATTTATAATATCAAAGTTATTAAAATTATGAAGAGTTATAAAAAAAGAAAAAAAAGAAATAATCTAAAATAATAATAATAACAAAAAATATAAAAATTATAAATATATAAAATAATAAATAATAATTTATCTTTAGTCGTGAAATATATATGCATTAAAATATATATATATATATATATATATATATATATATATATATCTTTAATCTCTCTCTCTCTGCCATCTACCAAAAGCAAAAAAAAAAAAAAATCATTTCAATGTGGCAATAATCGGTCTGTCTATACTACTATTTTTATAAAAAAAAAAAAAAAAATGATCATTAAATTACTAATTAAGATTTAGAATATATTTTAAAATTTTTTTGCCGCGTGAGATGCGCATGTACTTGAGCGTTCTATCTTGCTACGAAAAATTCAATATGGAGAGAGAGAGAAGTGTTTTGAGGATCATTTAGGATTATATTTTCTTCAATATGATTCAAAACTCTTTAGTTTGTTATCTCGCTTCTGTTTATGCAAGATGTTAAAATTTTTTTGTTATTTTTCTGCTTAATTAAGAGATTTTATTTATGCACATCTTTAGCTTCTGGATTTCAGATTGATTTGTCTCTTGTTGACGTAGATATTATTTTGGTCGAATCATGATGTTTGCTTGACTGTTTGATATTATTATTATTATTATTATTATTATTATTATTATTATTATTATTATTATTATTATTATTATTATTATTATTATTATTGTTGTTGTTGTTGTTGTTGTTGTTGTTGTTGTTGTTATCGTGATTATTATTATTAGTTTATTTCTATTACAATCATTAATGTTTCTGCAATTCAAATCGACTAAGCTTAAAAACATACAAATAGAGCTAATGGACTGTTCCAAGCACAACTGGCCTTCATTGTTTTCTTCCCTAGAGGCTTAACTATAATTAGAAGAATAACAGTTATCTGTCTTTCTCCTGACAGCTATGAAGTTGTCTGCATTAACGGACGTCGCTTGCCATTAAAGGTGATAAAGAAAGTAAAGGCCACTCTCAAGATGGAGGCATTTAGTACTGTGTGATTTCATTTTCTACTTTAAACTGCATATCGTCTGCTTCAGCATAATCGGGGATGCTCCAAGAGATAAGCAGCTGCCCCTAATGTGATGTTAAAGCTTTAATAATTTTGGACTAGTTACAAAACAAGAAGTTGAATACAAATTTATTTAAAGTTTTTATCATTATAAACTTTTATAAATAAGAATGTAAAAAATTCAAGCTTAAGAGGTATGGTCTATGATTCTCAAGGGACAACATATTCGAGTTTGGTTTAACTTTTTTTTAAAAAAAACTAAATATTCATAAGCTCTTTGAATATAGTTTGCTTTGTAATTTATATTGTGCTTATCATATTTTATGACCTCTTACACACTTAATTATAATTAATTTTATGTTTTATATTATTAATAAAATATTTAGGATATGTTTCTATGATCTGTCATTTAAGATATGTTTCTATGAGACCGCATATATTAGAACAAGTTGCTATTCTTTAGGTAGGTTGATGTTTTTTTTTTATGATTCAAACTAAGAGATTTTTTAATTTAATTGACTTAATTAAGATATTTGAGATTTTTTGTCGTGAGTTTAGATATATCTAAGTTAATTTTTTTATAACATACGTTTTGTTTCTTGATTTTAGATTTACTTCTCTCTAGACTTATATTTCTTAAGTTATTCATTAATGGCACATAGGAATAATTACTAACAATATATTGAAAAAAGTTGCCAACATCTAGATTTCATGCTAAATTTACTTATTTTGTAAGATCAATCTTTTCTTGAAATATTAAACCAAGGAGGGAGCAATTAAGCTTTTCACAAGCTTAAGTGTTGTTATGTTGTACATAATGTAATTTTTGTGCTATTTTCTCTTATTGTTCAATGTTATTCTTGCAATGTAATTACAAATTCTTACAAACTCTTATGCTAACAAAATCAGTTATAGATTAAAACATAAAGGGGTAGCTAGATAATTTCTTTAATCCTTCTTCCATAATGTCTCAATCTTGAGACCAAATTTTTTAAGAAATAAGGAATATAGTTCCTGAACTAAGACCCTTTAGTAAATAATATAAGATTATTTAATTGAGTAATTTTTAAACACAAATATAAAATCTCAATGTTTTATTTCTTCTTCAGTTATAGTTTTATCAAAAAAACTTTACATAATGCCCATTCAATTTTAGGAAAAAAAAACTATTAAATCCCATCACTCTTTCTCAACTGCTAGCTCTTACAATTGCTTCTTGCTAGATAGATAAAGCCTTGCTCATCGTCTCAATTGATATCTTTAGCAACTGTCAACATTCAACACCCCCACTTGCATTTTGGGTAGCATTAAACTTCCAAGTGAAGACTACTGTCTTTTGCCATCTAAACCTTAGATCTCACCACCTTCTTCCATTATAGATTGGATTATTAACCACTTGCTTTCCAAAAAATAAAAAAAATAAAAATAAATAAAATAAATAAATCTCAATTCCAAATTCACCTTCTTACCCAAAAAAATTAATCTTGGACTCTTATATCCCATCTACTTCCAACTTTCAAATAAATTTCATGGAAAACATCAAGGATGTAGTTCCATTCTTTATCAATGTATTCAAAAATAGAATATTGGGACCTTACTTTGGTAGGCTATTTCTTGGCAAAATACCATTTTATTGAGCTTTGCGGAAGTGCTAAGGAAACTTTGGAAGCTAAAATATACTTTAAGACTCTAAATTAACAATAATAATTTTTTTTATTTTTTTATATTAAATATTATAAAGTTTGCTTGCTTTGACATTCTTTGATCATTATAAACAAGCTAATCATCATTTTGAAATTGTTAGTGGGTTTGAAACTGATTAAATCTGATTTTGCCTCAACTTGTCTTTGAGTTTAGTTACTTAACCTCCTCTTATATTGCTCAAAATTTTATAGTATTTTTAAAACAATGTGCAAAATTGAGCTAAAGGTTGCAGAGCATACCCCCTTATTAACTCTAAGTTCGAGCTTATATTTTCTTGTGTTCACAACATGGTCTCCAACTTCTCTTCTTTTTAGATGAAATGATTTTTTATATTAATTGTTCTATTTAGACCTTGAATGTGATCTATGGTTGAAAATCATTTGTTTATGAAACATGTGATTTATATCTCATTCATCTCTCCACTCTAAAGCTCTAGCACAAATAACTTTAATTATTGAAAATTGAGAGGTAAAAGATGAGACAAGTATGTTGGAAAATCGTTTAATCTTCACACCAAAATCTCTTTATGTTTAATCCAAATCTAGTACTTCTTACCACCTCCTTAATAACTATCATGCAATATACCTCCTCTAGACTAAGGTTATGCTCTGATTCCTCTAACTCCATTCAATTCTAGAGAATTAACTCCAAACTTCAACTTCCCAACAATTTTCAATTATTTATCTCGATCTATGCCTCGATGACACCTCCCTTGCCATAACCTAACTAATTAAAGTTAAATACACTTGGAACAAACTTAAAATTAAAAGTTCCCTTATACTTTTGAAAACACTAATCATGTATTACTCAAAAATCGTCATTTTAAATTTTTAGAATTTTATGGGATTGGTAGTGTACTATATTATAAAATATAGTGCACACTTATACTTCTTAGTCCCTTCTAATATTTATACCTCTAATACTCTCTCTAAAAAGAATAACCTTTGAGAAGCTATGTCCAACATTGTCACATATATCTTTTGGGGATTATACTATGATGTTTGATTTCAGAGATCAAATAGTATCCTCACCTATCCCTTTCGAGTGCCTAGCAGCCCTGGTGATTTCTCCCCCTTTTTTTTTGATCGACGGTATATCCCGAGTCTAAGGATTCTTCCCTTCTCCTTTCTCTCTTGCTTTTTTGATTTTACCATATTGTGTCCCTTTTTTGGCGATTTGATTCGCTTATGATATTTGACTGGTATAGCGTCTTGTGTGCTCATGGGATTCCATACGTTTAAAAATGGATTCATCAGTTGCTCACCTGTGGGGGAATCTCGCTGCATCTTGTCCGGCTACGACAGATTTGGATGCGACAACGAATAATGGTAATATTCCTATCCGATCTTCAAAATCATTTAGGGATGTGCTTGTTGGTAAAGCGAATAACGGTGGTGAGTCTTTAGATTTTGTTTCTACTACTTTTCGGGGTGTACCCGCTGTTATGTGCTCTGATGTTATGATGGAATAATTGGCTAAGCCTTATGAGTTTGCTTTAGTGGGTGCTCTTTCTTGCCTTCATGGAAAATATTTGAAGTTTTTTCATTTAAAATTGTGTGTATTTTTTCGATGGGTTTAATTGATTCTCGACATGTTTTGATTCAATTGGCTAATGATTTGGATTACTCTCATGTTTTTGCAAGACGTTCTTATTATGTATTCAACTGCCAAATGCGTTTATTAAAATGGACCCCCTTTTTTGACATTAAAGAGGAATCTCCTATTGTTCCAGTTTGGTTGTCAATCCCTAATTTTTGTGTGCATTTTTTTAATCCTGAATTCCTTTATGCGGTGGTCGGCCTATTCGGTCTTCCTCTCCAATTGGATCAAGCTACTGCTTCTAGTTCTAGACCTTCTGTTGCCCGTGTTCTAGTGGAAGTGGATATTACTAAAAAATATCCTAAGAAAATTTGGATAAGATCAGAAAAATATGGATATTTGCAAAAAAATAGAATTTGAAAATTTTCCTATATTTTGTTCACATTGCAAAATTCATGGGCATGGCTTTGCTGATTGTTTTATTGCTCACCCACATTTAAAAAAGAATTCTTTGGTCTCCAAATCTACCCTTAGTACTAAGGATAATGTGCAAGAAACATCAAAGGAGAGATCGCATCAATACCTGATAAAAATTAGCCCCAAATTCTTAGGCATAAAAATGATCCAAAGTTGAATATGGCAGATCAATCCCTCATAGGCACAAACCTAATGAAGGATCAATTTCCTCATGGTGGAGCCAAATCCCAAATACAAAATAGCGATATTAATGTTCCAAATTCCGATTCAGGATCTCCTCTTGTTTGATTCTCTAAATAATGCTAATTGTATTGCATTGTCATCTCAGTAGTTAAAGATCAATTAAATGAGAAGGTTGGTTTGGAGGAGGTGCGATTTAGAGATAACTTCCACCCCGGATCTAGGGGTTTGTATTCTACCCCATTCTAACCCATCCACCACCTCTTCTACTAACGTGGACCAAAATTCTAAAACTAAGATGCATCGGGAGAGGAACAATGAGTTGAAAGAGGGGGAATTGCTAGTTAAGCTTCAGGAATCTACAGAAAATAAACAATTAATTGGAATCTCCTTATGGATGCGGTTTGGAAAATGATTTTCATATTATCTCAAAAAGGAAAAACAAATCACATAAATCTAAATCCCCTATCTTTGCCAGAATTACTAGATTTGGCTCTTCTCGTCCTAAGTAATGGTCTCTTTCTTGATTTGGAATGTGAGAGGGATATGCTCCCTCTTTGTTTGCAATAGACTTAGCAACTTAGTTCATAATCATAACATTTCTTTTCTGGCAATTTTGGAACCCTTTATTCTTCCTTCTCACATCCAAACTATTGGCTTTAGTAGTTCTTTTGCTAATTCAAGTAATAAAATTTGGATCTTTTGGAAAAATCCTTTTGCTTTACATATTATTCAAGACCTCCACCAGGTTGTGAATACTCAATTCACCTTTGGCAATTGGTCCAGTTTTTGATCCTTTGTCTATGCTTCCTGCAACAAGTATGGTAGAAGGATCCTATGGAATGTTCTGATTAATTTCTCGACCTCGATTAATGCTCCCTGGTTTGTAGGTGGATTTTAATATTGCTTCCTCGATGGAATGAAGGGGTGGAAACCCTCCTAACCCTTTATCTATGGAAGAATTTAATAATATGGCTCTTGTCATTTGACGGATCTAGGTTTCAGTGGCTCCCAATTCACATGGAATAATCATAGAATGTGGCAAAGACTTGATAGGATCCTGTTTAATGATTTATGGATAAACTCTTTTCTGAATACATCGGTTGAACATCTTAGTAGAACCCTATCAGATCACTCTCCTTTGCTTATTTTTGTTAAGGCTAATACAGCATCCCCTCCTCTCTATACTCCTTTTCATTTTCAGAATATGTGGTTACTGGATACTAGATTTAAGGAGGTGGTGGCTATTAATTGGGATAATCCTCTTTACCCTGACGACTCTATTTCAAGGATGAAGTGACTTTGGCTGAAATTAAAAAGGCTTAAACAATTGCTCAAATGGTGGAATAAAAATTGCTTCAAAAATATTTTCACTAACATAAAAGAATTAGAACAAGAGTTCATATCATTAGAGGAAGAGGTTATTCTAGATCCTTCTAAGACTCTTTTATTAAACCAAGCCAAGGATAAATTATCCAAATATCAAGATATGGAGACAAAGGCTTACTAAGAAACTATCGAGGCGATAGGAATACCAAATATTTTCATGCATTATTTAATAAGAAAAAAAACCTTAAATTGCATTAAGAAAATTAAAAACTCGATAATAATTGGATTTCATGAAAATGAACTTCGTTGGGGTTTCTTATTTCAATAACATGCTTAATAATGTGTGAGTAAGGAGAATCGGCTAGTCACGAGTTATCCCCAAAATCATAACTGAAAATGACAACATAAAGCTTACATCCTTACCTTCTGAAGATGAAATTACATCAACAATTCATAATATGAATACAGATTCTGTGGCCGGCCTTGATGGATTCACTCCTCTCTTCTTTCAAAAATGTTGGAATGTTATCAAAGATGATGTGGTTAAAGCGGTTTTGATTTTTTTAGAGGGACCACCCTCCCAAATTCTTCTCTAGTACTTCCATTAATTCTAAAATCAAAACCGAACATTGGAATCAATTTAGGCCCATAAGTCTTTGCACATTCTTCAATAAGCTCATATCCAAGATCCTTGCTAAAAAAGATTGGGTATGCTACTTCCCAAAATCATTTCTCCTAATCAAACGGCTTTGTTAAAGGTATTCTAGATAATGTATTATTGGCTCAAGAAATTGTTCATGATTTAAACACTAAAGTATGATGTGGGAATCTAGTCCTTAAAGTTAGACATATCAAAGCATATGATAACATTAGTTGGTCATTTATCTACAAAATTTTATATTTATTTGGCTTCTCCGACTCCTTCATTAATTTAATTAAGAATGATATTAAAAATTCTAAGTTTTCCTTACTTATAAATGGTAAGATCCATGGCTTCTTTGGATCATCACATGGTATCGGGAGGATCCCCTTTCTCCGGCCCTTTTCATTATTGTTGTGGAATATCTTTCTTCGTAACCTTAAACTTATGTTTCTAATTCCCAACATGTGCAAGACTAGGGGTGGTTTTCCTATCTCTCACCTTTGCTTTCGGATGATTTCATTATCTTATGCAATGGGTCTATCATTACATTAAGAAATTGTATAAATTTCTTATGCATTTTAAGGAGAGTGGCCTAAAATTAATCCTGACAAAAGTGGCTTCATTGCTAGTAAATCGATCACTATTCCCAGGATTAACAATATCAAGAATATCACGAGCTTTGCCCAATATACTCTCCTATTAAATTATCTAGATGCTTTATATATTGCTAAAAGATCTTTCCTTTTTGATGAAGACATTCAAAAAATCTATAAGAAAATCTCCTCATGGGAATTTCACCTTCTTCTTTTGGAGCTAGATTAGTCTTCATTAAAAGTATTCTTTGCTCCTTACCCTTCTATATGCTTTCCACTATTATCTCTACCACAACTATTATTAATAAGATAAACCAGATTTTTAATAAATTCTTCTGGGGTTCAAAGCCATCATCTAAAAAAAACTCACTGGGCTAGTTGGGACAAGTGTTGTGGGCCTTTGAATGAAGGTGTCCTGGGTTGTAAAACTTTACAAGATTCCATCAAATATTTTTCACATAAAATGTGGTGGAACCTTAGAAGTAATCCCAACTTATGGTCAAATTTTATGCTTGCTAAATCTTGTAGGGTAAACATCCATTAATTTGCGACTTCAAAATGGGACTCTCCTGGTGGAAAAGACTTTGTAACATTAAGTGGGAGGCTGAAGAGCTTATATCCTGGGGTGTTACTTCCGATTCATCCTTTTTTTTGGCAAGATAATTGGCTGGGTGAGGGTTCTATAAATGCACTTCTTAACACCCATTCAATCGAAAGGATCAAAGTCAGTTACTTCATTAATCAAAATTCTTGGAATATTGCTCAACTAGGAGCCTATGTCCCTAATACTATCATCAAAAAAGTTCTAAATATCATCCCTAGAACTAATGACATGGATCAAATTCTATTTAGCAAATCGGCTACTGGAGACTTTATTTTTAAGGATGTATGGCAGACTATTAGATCTAATAATCAAGAATCTCCAATATTTTCCAAAATATGGTGTAAGCTATTCCAACCTCCTTTTGGTTCTCACTTTATTCTTAAACAATATATATTCTATTCTCCAAAAAAAAAAGGATTCCATCTCCCTTCTAAGTGTCAATGTTGTTTCCACATAGAAACTTTGGATCATGTTTCTGTTAATGGACCCATCGCTGCTAAAGTTTGACACTGGTATGTTAGTTTGTTAAACACTTTACTATTTGATGGATTCCTATCTATCATACATCTATTTAATAACTTCCTATTCTATGCCCCGAAAGGTAATGTCAAATGTGTGCTTGCTATTACCCTATTGTGATATATCTGGATGGAAAGAAATGAAGCTAAAAATAATAACACTCCCATGAATTTTCAACACATCATTGCTAAAGCTAAAGAAAAAATTTCCTCCCTTTATAAAGCTAAACTTCTCCAGTCGTCGAGTTTTAAAGATGTCAAAAGCTTGGCTCATATTCTTGGGTTTTTTCTCCCGTCGACTGAATTTGAGTATATTTGTAAAACTATTTATTGGACTAAACCTCTAAACCATACTATTAAGGTGAACATAGAGGGTTCGATTGCTAACAATTTCTATGGATGTGGGGGTATCTTAAGAGATTTTAAAGGTAAGATGATTGCCACTTTTGATATTCCTTTAAGACCTTGTTCTCTTTTCTTTGAACTCTATGGCCTTCACTATGGGATATTATTATGCATTGAAAGGTTTTAAAAAAATATGGCTTGCTTTATTGCTCTTGAATTTATTAAAATCTGGAGCTCATGGTAATGTTGAAGTTTATTATACTCTCAATCATACAAGAAGGCTTCTTGCTTATCACATCTCTCATATTCATCGAGAAGGGAATTCTTGTGTAGATTTTTTACATATGGGTGCAAAGTCCTCCATGGTTAAAATATTTTTCAATGATAATATTCCCCATATTAAGGGGTTTTGTGAACTTAGATAGACTGGTCTCCCTATGTTAGGAAAATGTAACTTCTATGTGGAACTTGGATATGTTGATTAGTGGAGATTATCCATCTTTTTCCATCTCTTTTGCAATTTTATGGTCTTTGGATTCACTGTTTTTTTTTTTACTCGATTTTCTGAGGAACTTCTTCCTCGATGTTTTAAAAAGATGGTTTTGATGGTTGGAGAGAAAATTTACTTCATGCTTTGGGTGGATCGTGGTTGGTTGTTTATCATCCTTTGATTGGAGTGCTAAGACTCCTTTGGGCATAAGAAATGCTACAAAGTATAGAATCATTTTCTCACTGCGGGAAAAAGTTTGTATCTTTCATCCTTTTGTTAACTAGAATATGGATATCATTGGTTACTTGGTGAAGAGGTGGTGTTTGATTCCATCGGGTAGGAATTTTTCTTGGTCGAAATGCTTGATTGCCTTTTGACATTTGTCTTTGTTTCTTTTTTTTTACGCTTGTTTCCTTTTGGTGGTTGGTGCTCTTAGCATATATTTCATGGATTGGTTGGTATGTTTATTATTGATAAAGAAATGTTTGTTTCTTTGGTGTTGGATATGTCTCCCTTTGGATGGGGATTGTGCGGCTACTTTGAAAGGATGTATTTCAGTTATAAGAATGCATGTCTAGGTAAAAGTATTTGGCTTTTCAATTTTATTCATGCGGATTATGGGTGATTGGGTGGGTTTGATTATTGAGAGAGGTACTTTCATGGAATTTTGGTATTATATTTGTATCCCTTGGGATTGGGAGCTACAAGTTGTTGGTCATGTTGCAATTTGAATAGAGGCGATAGTAAAATGTCTAACTATATATTCATCGAGATTTCTTATGCCTATCCCGGTTTATTTCATGGCGGTTGTCGGTTGTCTATTACCTCCTTGCTTTCTCTCATGTTGGTTATGCTATGATCTATAAACATAAGTTGATGGCTCTGAGTTGTAAGGTGATTTGATTTCATCCAATGGATAGCAACAACTTTCTATTTACTGATTATATCATGGTGGTGAGCTTTATAATTTTCTTCAAGGGACAGTCGTCTCAGGTTTATTTTCTCTGACGGGTGGCAAGTCAATCTTCTGATTTGGATGGTAGTTGCATATATGTGGTACCCCGGTGGGATGCATATGTGGTTGCCAAACTAGTGGATTGATTCTGCAACTCCTTTCTCCATTATGGTTTCCAAATATAATTATTTCCTTTCTTACAGGTACTTATTGGCATTCAAGATATTTGCAGGTGTCTTCTTTTATTGCAGGTTCTTGCTAATTTTTTGTTGGATCAAGCTTCTTTACTCCCCGCAAGAGGATGGTAGCAGATATGGCTGCATGCAAAGGTTTGCTTCTTTGTTTATTGGGGTTTGTATTTGCTTTTGTTGTGTGAGTTTTGTACTTTGATAGGGGTTTTACTCTTTAGGTTGATTGTAGCTATTTGAGTGGTAATCTTAGAGTTTAACCCCTTTAAGGATCTTGTAACCTTTTTATTTGAGCAATAAAATTCCCCTATATGGGGTTCCCTAAAAAAAAAAAAAAAAAAAACTAGAGCAAGTTTTACGAGAATGAGGTTGATGAAAACTCCACTCCATTATATAAGTTCATGGACATCAATAATATTTTCTTTGACGAAGAAATCCTTGATCGGTCTTTAAATGGGCTCTCTAACACTCAGTAAGATAATCAACCACTTGATCCCATCATAATTAAACTTACTCGAGCATTGGCTACCTAAACCAATTTTTTGAATCAAATACTGGTGTCATTCGCCATCTTTACTTTGGCTTTGACCACTCTCAAATTGTTACTTCCACTGGCTCCTAAAACGTAAACCCTCATAAAAAATTTATGGTTGAAATGCCACACACCTTTAATAATCTCTTTAATAGCATTTATGGAGTATTAATACCTAAGAAGATCCTATTTTATTACATACCTCAAGACGAAACTCCGTAAAACTATTCTAAGCATCACGATTGGTAATTTGTCTCTAATATCAACGAGGATAAACAAAAAAACAAAAACAAAAATCAACTTAAAATACACTCTCTTGGACACTCTTTCTTTCAACTTCTAAAAGTTGAAGCTAAAGCAAACAATAAACAACTTGTTCACCTTTTATCCATATAAATTTCCTAGATCATCCAAAAGACCAAGTCTAAGCAGCTTACTAGTGGACAAGATAACTTACTCTTTCTATAATCCAAAGTCAATAGAAGTCAAAATCAATCTTTTCATTAAAAAGCTCGCTCTACCTTCACCCTCTCTTTTCGATTTTGTCAAGCTGCCACTAGCTACTGCAAAGATCTTCTTAATCCGCCTCATATTTCCTAAAATAATACTCGTCCTTCCTCTTAAATGAATACCTTCCCTTTAGATACTTAGATGTCTCTTATTGCCCCACCATGTTTAACAAGTTTAAAGGGCAGTTTTCAGTATGCCAAAAACTCCACCATCAGCCGTGATGGGTATGCTACTGAGCTCTTTATTTTTAATCATGACGTAACTGGGCCTCAGTTTTTGATTACTATCAAACACTGATAGTAAAATTCTTTGCCATTGCTTTCATACCTAAAGTTAGTGATGCTAGTGACCTCACCAAATTTAGGCCTATTAGCTAAAGTTGTTTTCATTAGTGAAATGCAAATATCAAATGATATCATATTGGTTAATGATCTCAACATTAATTCTTCTCGGAAGTTACTCAACATTAATTCTACTATTGAACTACCCATGGGTAGTTTACACTACCTGGATAGAAAGTAACAGAAGGATTTATGGAATAAAATTTCTAGTTTCTCCACATACTACCATTTCTTGGTTACTACTCAGCTCTACATCTCTCTTATAAAACTTGGTTGGGTGATAGGCTTCTTCCTTTTGAGTGATCCTAACTTGATTTCTAACACGTCCTCGTTGTTGCCTTATTTTTTTAGTCCTATTTTGTTTTATGCACCTGATTTTAATTAAGTTGAGTTCCACTTAAGTCTTCTGTAATTCAGTTTTTTTATTGGTTTAACTTAGACCTTTGACTCGCAATTTCAAAGATTAAAATAAAATAAAACCTAGTTATAAAGGAGTAATGCCAGTTTAGATTAGAATGGATCAAAGAACACTATCCTAAGATGCGAAAATGGGCTAAATTTTCTTTTCTCCTTGTATTATGGATGACAGAAAGCAAATTTAAAGGCCTCCATCGTCAACGGTCAAATCGAGCAGCTTGAACCACAAATCAAGATTAAAATTTTCTTTGTTCATATATATTTTTATCTATTTAGTTTAGAAAAAGTATGTATGTGAAATATTTTTAAGGTAGGTTTAAATAACTAATTAATTTCTGTCAAAAACAGCTGTAAGTATATACTAGCTATCGCAACTTAATCCAAATAAAAATAAAAATAAACATAAGCTAGAGGAATGATCAGTCGTGCATAATTGATCTTGATTGGTTCTCTTCCTGGAGCTTTAATTGTAACTGTTATGGAAAATATAACAGCCACCCACCCATCTCACAGCTATAAAGTTGTCAGAATTAACAGATGTCGCTATCATTATAGTTTTTTTTTTTTTTTTTTGCAATGGGTATCCACTCAACACCCCATTCTTATGGGTAATGATCATTAATAATCCCACATATTCATCACACCACATGCTCATTCCTACTTTTCCTATGGCCGGGAGGATTAACTTCTGAGGTTAATCACCCTTCAAAGCGAAATGCAGATTATCATTATAGTTAAAGGTGATAGAAGAAAGGGGAAGGCTACTCAAAAGATAGGGTATTGAGTGTCATGATTATTTGTATATTTATACTATAAACAACGTATCTTCAGCTTAAGTTCCAAGAGAAATTTTGAATAAGATTTGCTTTAAATATTTTAGCTACCAAAAATCTTATAAATTTTTATCCCAATGACTCCAAAGAGGGCATAAATTCGATTGAGTTTGATGTGTAATCATTTAACTAATAGTATTTTATTTGAAGAGTTGGACTGCATAATAAAATTTTATATAATTCCAGACTTATCATGTAGTTCATTTTTTGTGTGTTTTTTATTGATGCCACTATTAGTGGGCCATTACCGTTGCCACCAGCCATTGATCCCCACCACTATTAGTGGGCCACTATCATTGCTACCAGCCATTGATCCCTACCATGCATCACCATCCATAGCTTGCTTCACTACAAGTTGCACCTTTACCTCTAGCCACTACCACTATAGATCATCAGCATAGCCACCGCTGCCATTACAGTCTCCTTTAGCCATAATCTCCATTGCCACAACTGGTAATCATTGACACCATTATTATTGGCAACCACCGTTGCCACTGATTACCACCACCATTAATCAATACTATCACCACAGGCGCTTATTGATCACCTATCTTTAGCCACTAATTCTCACCATCTCCATCAGTTATCTCTCGCTTGAGCTTTACACTAATTTTATTTTACCTCAAATCAAATAAACAAAGTAATCTCATTAATTTACATTCCTCTAACAAATGACCCTTAAATATTATAAATTCTTGACGTTAAATTTGATCTATAACTAACATTGCATTTTTCATACTCTATTTATTTATATAAATTTTATGCTTTACATCTAATTAATAAAATATTTAAGATTTACGTCGGCTCCGAAAATTTGCCACCGACCTCTCGACAAATTGAATGAAGAGAGTGTGATTTAAAGTGTCGGTGTAATTTTCAGAAGACATATGGAATAGCAGATAATACACTACCTAGAGATTTTGTCCGCATTTGGTGAGGAGTTTAGATCTGGTTCCAGGTTTTCTATAGGCCCAAGCCCTTATAGTTAATTATCCCTCTCAATAAGTGAGAGAGAACTTTCGATTAAGGTTAGTCGTTAGATCACTTAATGCGTAGCGTATAGTAATAGCATGTGGAGTTTAAATTTTAGAATTTATGAAATTCATCATTTCAGCTTAAACCGAATGGTTGGGGGAATGATGACGTGCCCGATCTAGATCCCATGGTTCCATCATCCCGGGCCGTCATGATCCCTAGTCTACTTAGTTAAAGGAGATAGTCATGACCCAAGGACCCTTATCGCACACATGGGTTACGTCCAAGAAATCTTTGTACCTAGAGTGGTGTTTGTCTAAGGAGACAGAGCTTAAGTCTATCTTAGGTTGTTTGCCTTATCGTGTACCCTATGATTCACAACTCAAAGAGCCATTGGGGAGCATATGGTACGGTGTGATCGTAATATAATAATTTCTCAAACCACCTGATCAAATAAATCTGGTCATAACTGCTTCATCTATGGAGCCTACTGGCCAAGCCATGCAGTCAGATGACATAGGCCACATCCATACTGGCAAGAGATTGATTGAGAGTGAACATAATAGAATACTTGATTTGATATTGGTTCCTTCATGAGCTAGAGTTTTCTTAATTTGTCACCCCGATAATTAATTACGGAAGGTGGATAGATTGAGTTTTGAGTTTTTAGAGATTGAGTTTTATTTAAATAGTTTTTAGATTGATATTTGGTTTAAGTTAATTTGATTTAAAAATTGATTAATTCAAATATGTTTAAGAGCTTAAGATACTGTCAACTCTGTTTAGCTGCTAATAGAGGATTAGATCTATTGTCACCTGATAAAATCAATTTCTCAGATATTTCACTGATTTAAAATTTTTATAATAGATTTTTTAGGTTTTGTTAACCCGACCTAGTCCTAAGACTAAACCAGGTAGAAACCTACACATTATTCTCAGATACTTGAATTTAAGTACTCAGCGTAGCGTTGGGGCCCATGCGGGTGTATTTGAGAATGCCCTAATTAACACCTTCTGTTCGTTTGTACAAAGTATTGTGAATCCTGTGGCATAGTGTATTATTAAATATAAAGATATATTGTAATACATACAAGTATCCAATTTATTTATTTGAAAGCTCTCACAAGCTTTGAAGCACTGGGATAAGACATATAATTACTTCAAAACATATGTAAGCACTCATTCTCTTATTCAAGCTCTTACATGTATTTCAAGATATCTCTTCAATTTCAATAGTCTCTAGTCTCATCACTGTCACTAAAGATTCAAATAAAGTCCTCTCTTTAGTATCTGGTCGTTGAATCCTAGCATGTGAATCCTCAAGATACTTAACCTCTGCTGATAATTCATTGGCTATCATATCCTTTGCAACTTGCCTCCAAGCTCATGAACTTCAGATTTGGAGCTTTTAAGATGCACACTTAAGGCTATCATATGCCTTTCCAAAACTCGTATTATCCCAATGCGTGTGTTTCGATCTTCAAAAGAATAGTTCCCGTAAATTCGATAATCTTTTCTAAGATGGCTATCACCTCACTTAGCTCCCTTTTCTTCAACTCTAGATCATGATGGTCAACACTGATAGTTTCAGAAGCATTCTTCATATTTTTGATTTCATAAACTCAGTTTGCAAGAGCCAGTTCATTTTTACAAGTCAATGAATAGATCCGTTGCTGGAACTCTGAAAATTTATCGACAACATTAAAAAATCTTGTCGATAGGACTCAAGGAATATATTTCTTGGTTCTTATTGACCTTCATATGTGTGTCATAAATCAAGACAAGCCCACAAATCAAATTCGACAGATTTCAGAGATGACAGTGCGCAAATTGAGGCTCAAAATGCACTGAACGCTATTGAAAATCATTGAAATGAACTCCGATTAAAGAACAGACTTCACCATCGCATTTAGAACATCGAAATTGATCAGAATATAGATATTACAAAAATCTAATGTGCAATTGATAAATCGCTCGAGCTATCAATGTGTTGATGCACATATCAGAGTCAAGAAGCTACAATGATGATCAAACAATCTCCGTTCATAAAATTGATCACCTCGTTAGCTTCAAAACATCAAAACTTATCAAATGAGACTATCCGTGCTCAATTTAGATGAGTCTGTGCAAATATCGAGTGATTTGAAGTGGCAGTGTGCAAATCGAGGCTAAAATGCACATGATGTCACCGAAATTAACTCAAATGACCTCCGATTGATGAACGAACTTTGCCATCATGTTCAAAATGTTGAAATTGGTCAGAATATAAGTATTGTATGACTTATTGATCAACTGATCAAGCGCTCAAGTCGTCAACATGCTTGCACGTATATCAAAGTTGAGAAGCTGTGATGATATTTGAATGACCCCCGTTCATGAAATTGATCATGTTGTTAGCTTCAAAACATCAAAATATAGCAAATCAGATTATCTGTGCTCAATTCGGACGAGTTTGTGCAAATGTCGAGTGATTTGAAGTGACAACGCACAAATCGAGGTTGAAATGCACTGGATGTCACTGAAATCAACTCAAATGACCTTCGATCAATAAACAGACTTCTCCATTGCATTCAGAACATTGAAATTGGTCAGAATCTAAATATTGCATGACTTGATGATCAACCGATCAAAAGATCGAGTCATCAATGAGCTTACACATATATCAAGGTCAGGAGGCACCGACGAGGATCAAATGTCCTCCGTTCGTGAAATTGATCGCACCATTGACTTTGAAACATCAAAATTTATCAAGTGAGACAATTCACAGTCAATTCAAATGAGTCTGCATAAAAATTAAGCGACCGAAAGCGGCGATGCATATTTTGAGCTAAAATTGACTCAATTTGGCGCTGACTCAAACCAAACAGCCTCCGATCTTGAAACGTTTAGAACATCAAAATTACCCTAAATCGATATATATATATTGACTATGTACATTTATCGACATGAAATTCACATTAAAATCGTTTAATAAATTTAAAACTAATTTTAAAAATCCCTAAATTACCCCCACTCAAGAACCATTCCCCATATTTTCGCTTATCTAATTCAAAAAAAAATAAACTAAAACCACTCCCTCCATTTTCCTATCCCCATTCTGAAGTCTTCTCTTTTCATTCACGTTTCTCTCTCCCCGGTATCTCTCTCTCATCGGAAAGAAAATAAGAAAAAATGCAGGTTTGAAGACCTCGTTGTGCTGAAGACACCGCATACCTAATATGCACTGAGTAAGCCAACACTCATTAGATGTCGCTCCACCTAGATGAAATGCGGTCAAAATTTTATCTAATTTTTAGGCTTAGAAAAAAAAGGGGAGAATAAATATATACTGCATTGTATATCTTCTTTCAGGTTTGAAGGCCTCATTGTGCTCAACAGGGCGTGACGAGATGAAAGACGCAGACACCGCCACGCTAATAGGCATACCGGGTAACACATGACCCTACACCTGGGATGATGTCGGGAGGCTGTCAAAATTGCATCAAATCTTTTGACTTAGAAAAAAGGGGGGAGTCAAATGAACTGACTTAAGAACACTAAGTAAGGAAACCTACATCTAATTTTAAACTAAAAGCGTCAAACAAAAAAAGGGGGAGGGAAAATAACATACAACAAACACAAAAGTAAAACAAAAAAGAGGGGGGAAAATGAATGTAGGAGAGTTCAAAAGAAAAAAGAGGGAAAAATGAGAATTACTTCGAGGAGTAAATCTTTTTCTTAAAATAACAAATTAAATTATCCTTTGAACCTATAGCTTCAAAATGCCTTCATCGTCACCAGATCTGCAACTCTTTGTACAAGCAGACAGAAGGCGATACTAAACCAAAATCTACAAAAAATCATAGGGCTTCCTTTCATCAAAAAGTAAGGAATTTCATTCTAATTTTGATTTTCAAAATAAATGAAATCACTAATTAGGTGAAATTATCTAAGAAATAAATTCTTGCATGTGCTCAGACATAGAGATTTAAAGTGTAAATTTTAATATCTGAAAAGGCTGCGCATGCTAAATTGGAATATATTAAATATTAATCTGAAAAATCTAATAAGATATTAAATCAATTTACAATGTCTTCTTCGCCACCGGATCTGCAACTCTTTGTACAAATAGACAGAAGGTGACACTAAGTCAAAATCTATAAAAATCTTAGGACTTTCTTCGATAAAAAATTAAGGAATTTCATTCTAATTATGCTTTTCAAAATCAATGATTTCATAAATTAGATAAAATTAGCTAAGCTATAAACACCTACATGAGCCCCTACACTATGCCAAATGTTTAGATTCAAGTGTCCAGGATGTCTTGGTTGCTTCCTGCTTAGTCTTGGATCCCGTTAACAAAATCTAAAAACCTATAATAAGAGTTTTAAATCAATAAAATATCTGAAAAACTGATTCTGTCAGGTGAGAGTAGATCTAATCCTCTATTAGCAGCTAAATAGAGTTGACAGGATCTAAAGCTCTTAAACATATTCAAATTAATCAATTTTTTAAATCAAATTAAGTAGCAACCTCATATCAATCTCTTAATTCAGAAATAAATACTACATAAATTCTTAAATACACTCGCATGTTCCCCGACACTACGTTGAATATTTAGATTCAAGTATTTGAGGATGCTGCGCGGGTTGCTTCCCAATTTAGTCTTAGAACTGGGTCCAGGTTAATAAAATCTAAAAACCTATAATAAAAGTTTCAAATCAATAAAATATCTGAGAAACTGATTCTGTCAGGTGACAATAGATTTAATCCTCTGTTAGTAGCTAAACAAAGTTGACAGGATCTAAAGCTCTTAACCATATTCAAATTAATCAATTTTTTAAATTAAATTAAGTAACAATCTGAAACTGCTTAAATGAAATTTTATCATTAAAAACTTAAATCCAACTGAATCTATCCACCTTCCATAACTATTTGTCGGGGGTGACAAACTAAGAAAACTCTAGCTCATAAAGGAGCCAATGTCAAATCAAGTATTCTGCTATGTTCACTCTCAATCAAACTCACGCTAGAAGGACGCCTCGGTCATTAATGCTGCCAAGAGCTATGATGAAGCCATTTACCGAGTCCTCTGATCGGGTGGTTTGGCCAGCCCGACTCCATTATATTACGATCACGATAGTCTATGCTCCCAATGGCTTTTCCCTTTGAGTTATGAATCATAGGGTGTACATGATAGGAAAATAACCTCTCATGCTAAGGTAGCTGTCTCCTTAGACAAACATCACCCAGGGTCTACAAGGATTTCTTGGACGATGTAACCCATGTGTTGCTAATGAGGATCCTTATCAAGTCGGGTCGACTACCTCCTCTGACTAAGTACTAGAACCACTCACGTGATGACTAAGAATCATGGGATCTAGATCGCACGTCATCATTCCCCCAACCATCCAGTTTAAGCTGAAATGATAAATTTCATATCTTAAATTCTAATCTATATGCTGCTACTATACGCTTCACATTCAATGATCTAATGACTAGCCTTAATCAAAAGTTCTCTCTCACTTACTGGGAGGGGTAATTAACTATAGGGGCGTATGCCTATAGGAAACTTGGAACTAGATCTAAAGTCCTCACCAAATGAGGATGAAATCTTTGGGTAGTGTCTTATCTGCTATTCCATCCGCCTTCTGAAAATTACACCGATACTTTCAAATCACTCTCTTCAATTCAATATTCAAAAATTAAAATTGTCGAGAGGTTGGTGGCGAATTTTTGGAGCCCACAGATTTCTGGCGACTCCACTGGGGATTGGATTCTCTTTCCATCTTTGGCTAATCAAATTTGAGCTATAGTAGTAGTGGAGCAAGATAAAATTGATATTTAGAATCAATTATTAGTGAGATTAAATTTAAATCAATCATATACTTATGATTAATTTGTTTATTTCTACCCACAATGAATTTGAAAATTTTAAGATGGGTGAAAAGGAATAACTCTACTGGTGATGTTAAGTAGTATTTTTGGGTTCAATTGTAGTCAGCTTCAAATTTTCTGAAGAAACAACATGAAACTCTATTTACTCGACACATAGAGTTCTGAAGATTGTTAAGAAAAAATGTCTTATGAAGAATAGATATCAAATATCAATTATCAAAGAAGCAAAAAATGCTTCACTACAAAAGCTACAATCAATGGTAGTAAGAGCTCAAGACTGTTCTAAGTAATTCCTACACGGTGAGCATCGGGGCATGACACCTGAACCGCGTGTTCGAGAATCTGTTATCGAAAGGTCTCGATAGAAAGAAAAATAAATATAGAGGTCAAAGCCTCAAGAAGAAGTTGCGACGTAGGAGCTTCTTCATCTGGAAGTAAGTTACCTAGAGACTGCGGAGAAAGAGAAATGCTGTGCTTGCTCAACAATCATTATTCAAGTAGAAAATTATGCAGCCAGTTGTAGAACCAGAAGTGAGTGTTTCAACCAATAATAGGTTTGGCAGCCTAAGATGGATAAAGCGGAACAGCTCTACTGGTCAAATCAAATAGTCCTTCTGGACCTGATCATATCATGTTTCAGCTTCTCTAGTGAGAAAACTCGAAGCTGTATATGCAAGAGTGCATCGGGTCCTCAAAGTTACTATAAAGAAATGACTGGTGAAAATAAAATATCAAAGTCCTGTCATATGAGGGAGGTTAAAGTCGCTCCTCCAAAGAGACCTCATCCTACAACTCTGATAAATTGTTGACTAATTCAAGTCCTGCACGGTGAGCATCGAGGTGTGACACTTAGACCACGGGTCTAAGATTCTACCGTCGAAAGGTCCCGATAAATAGGTGAGCAAATTTGGAGGCCAAAATATCAAAGTGAAATTATCTTACAGAAAGACAATGACATGACATCTTGACTGTACTACCACAAAATTCACTCATTATGTGCTAGTATTTAGAGCTGAAGAAGTTTTGTCACTTGAAGTTGAACTACCTTCACTCTGAGTAGCCACTCAACACAATCTTACCTAAGATGAGAATGTTTTTCTATGGATGGAAGAGCTTGATGCGCTTGACGAGATAAGGCTCCAAGCTCAACAAAATTTAGAAGTCTACCGAGCGAGGATGTCCTAAGCATTCGATCATACAGTGCATCCTCAAACTTTTCAAGAAGGAGAAATGGTCATGGTGCTGAGAAGACCAATTTTTCATAATCAAAAATTTGGTAGAAAATTTGAGCATAATTGGGAAGGCCCTTTTGTCATTGAGAAAGTGTATCAAGGAGGGGCAATACCAACTCATCAACCTAAAGGGTGAAAGACCAATACTACCAATTAATGGTCGATACTTGAAAAAGTACTATACTTAACCACATTCTCAGGTGTATAGAAATCCGCAAGATAGGGGGCATTTTTGTATATATCTATTTAGGTTGACATCGCCGAGATCCCTAAATAAACATAATCCAGATGAAAACTTTTGTGAAAATTCTCCTATTACACAGGGGTATTTTAGATTTTATATACACATGAAATCAATGTTGCATGTTAAACTCTTCTTTAGAGTATATCAATTCAAATATTGATATATTTTTATATTTTCATCTTGAAAATTCTCTTAAAGGTACTTTAGAATTCCCCCTGCAATATAGGGGGTGTTTTTTTAGTTTATATTAAGTTCATTTGAGTTGACATCATGTCATAAGATGAGATCCTCAAATATACTCTGATTCAAGTTGACATCGAGCGTTATGCTGAAATCTTTGAATATATCTATAATTATAATTATTAGGTTGCAGGTTTTTGCAAAGAACAAAAAGAATCTATTTCTACACATGAAAAGATAACCCTAAATATCAAAAGTTTATCTCCCAGATTTGCCAAATTCTGAAGTTCAAGTCAGAAGAACTCCCGATTTTGAAAGCTTCAATCAATTAAGTTAGAGAAATATCAATCTCTACATTATGAAGTCTAGGACACGGATGGGTCTAAAGGTCAAACTCAACAAGCTCACAAATAGCTGAGTTGCTGACACTCTCCTCACTCAACAATCACATGAAAAGGCTGCAGTGAAAGAGCTCTCGTTCTTCAGTTTGATGAAAAAACACCAATCCACTATAGCTTAAGTCGAAGACTTGAGTAGGTTCTAAAGGTCAAACTCAACAAGCCCATAAATGGTCAAGTTGCTGATGCTCTCCTCACCCAACAAGCCATAAGAAAAGGTCGTAGTGAAAGAGCCCCCGCTCATCAGTCCAATGATGATAGCTGTTCAATCTCAAACCAGATCTAGCTTAGTGATTACAAGCAACCAAGATCCAAGAGATCTCTCTACTTGATCGATAGATCAAGGCAAGCTAAGGAAATGCACAATTCATGGCTGCCTCAAATCAATCTATATATTGCCTGTAGGGTGATATCTCAATATATTCTCAAATAATATGATCAAGCTCCAAGCACAGATCAAAGCCAATCTCCTCATCGAGTCCATCAAAGTAGAAAGCACAAGATCGAGGAAGCAATTCCATAATTTAAACAAAGCTGATGGCTGAACTAAAAGAATTTTATGGTTATTCAGTCTGTTAAAGCACATGTTACTAGACTAATAACTCAACATTGACCCTATATAAGCCTGAAGGCTGGGTCATTTGTATTTACCCTTCAATGAATCAAAAGTAGCTGTGGTTCATGGCGCATATACACTTCGACAAGTCAATATGGATAATCGGCCCTTCATCAAGTCCATCAAGCTGAAAGCTAGGATAGAAGGAATTTCAAATTTGACTAGGCACAGATAAACTAATTCCCCAATGGAGTCCTTCATCAAAATAAGCAGATCAATTCCTCCATCAAATCCAGCCAAACACAAAGCTAGGGTTCGAGAAAACTCAAATCTACAATGACATAAAAGAAAGAGATCTTCAATAAAGCCATTGAAGCAGAGAGTAGATGGTGTAAGAACTCTTCTCTATCTGATAAGTTGATCCTGATAAATTGGTCAAGCCCGTCATTTAGCATGTCCTGAATAAAGAAGCATACTAATGACAAATCCTTTCAAAAGCTCTGTAAGCTATCACAATTGAAGGCGAAAGGATCCAAGCTCTGTGGCCAGCCCAAAAGATCAACCAATTTGCAATAAACATGACTCGATCCATGCTCAAATCACATTTGTTGGGGGGCATTTGTTGACCACCATTTGCATGTCATAAATCAAGACAAGCCCACAAATCAAATTCGATGGATTTCGGAGGTGGCAGTGCACAAATTGAGGCTCAAAATGCACTGGACGTCACTAAAAATCATTGAAATGACCTTCGATTGATGAACAGACTTCGTCATCACATTCAGAACATCAAAATTGATCAGAATATAGATATTGCAAAATCTAATGAGCAATTGATTAAGCGCTTGAGCTATCAATGTGTCGATGCGCATAGTAGAGTCAGGAAGCTATAATAATAATCAAACAACCTCCATTCATAAAATTGATCATGCTGTTAGCTTCAAAATATCAAAACCTATCAAATGAGACTATCCATGCTAAATTCGGATGAGTCTGTGCAAATGTCAGTGATTTGAAGTGACAACATGCAAATTAAGGCTGAAATGCACATGATGTCACTGAAATTAACCCAAATGACCTTTGATTGATGAACGGACTTTGCCATCATGTTCAAAATGTCAAAAATGGTCATGATATAAATATTGTATGACTTAATGATCGACTGATCAAGCGCTCGAGTCATCAACATGCTTGCACGCATATCAAAGTCAAAAAGTTGCGATGATGTCCGAATGACCTCCATTCATGAAATTGATCATGTAATTAGCTTTAAAATATCAAAATCTATCAAATAAGATTGTTTGCACTCAATTCGGATGAGTCTGTGTAAATGTCAAGTGATTTGAAGTGATAACATGCAAATCGAGGCTGAAATGCACAGGACATCATCGAAATTAACTCAAATGACCTCCGATCGATGAACGGACTTAGCCATCACATTCAAAACATCAAAATTGGTAAAAATATAAATATTACATGACTTTATGATCAACCGATCAAGCGATCAAATCATCAATGTGCATGTACGCATATTAAGGTCAGGAGGCACCGACGAGGATCAAATGACCTCCATTCATGAAATTGATCATGTCATTGGCTTTGAAATATTGAAATCTATCAAGCGAGACTATTCACACTCAATTCAAATGAGTTTGCATGAAAATCGAGCGATCTAAAGTGGCGATGCATATTTTGAGCTGAAATTGACTCAATTTAACATCGACTTGAACCAAACGGCCTCCGATCATGAAATGTACTGCGCCATTACGTTCAGAACATTAGAATTATCCTAAATTGATATATATTGACTATGTACATTTATCGATGCGAAATCCACATTAAAATCATTTAATAAATTTAAAACTAATTTTAAAAATCCCTAAATTACCCCCACTCAACAACCATTCCCCCATATTTTCAGTTTATCTAATTCAAAAAAAATTGAAAAAAAACCACTCCCTCCATTCTGCACTCCCCATTTTCTCTAGTCCCCCCCCACTCCCCATTCCTCGAAGTCTTCTTCATTCGTGATTTCTCTCTCTCCGGTATCTTTCTCTCGTTGGAAAGGAAACAAGAAAAAATGCAAGTTTGAAGACCTCGTTGTGCTCAACAGGGCGTGATAAGATGAAAAATAGGCTTTGGTGTCACAAGACAATGCTCTCTATGCTCAACAGGGCATACTAAGTAAGCCAACACTCGTTAGATGTCACTCCCCCTAGACAAAATATTGCCAAAATTTTGTCTAATTTCTAGACTTAGAAAAAAAAGGAGAGAATAAATATATATTGCATTGTATGTCTTCTTTCATGTTTGGAGGCCTTGTTGTACTCAACAGGGTACGATGAGATGAAAAATTGACTGTGGTGTCACAAGACACCACTTGCTACGCTCAACAGGGCATACCGAGTAAGCCAAAACACCCCCCGATGCAGCCTCCTACATGGGATGACGTCGGGAGGCTACAGAAATTGCATCAAATCTTTTGACTTAGAAAAAAGGGGGGAGTGAAATGAACTGACTTAAAAATGCTAAGGAGACTTGTAGCTAATTTTAAACTAAAAGCGTCAAACAAAAAAGGGGGAGGGAAAATAGCATGCAATAAACACAAAAGTAAAACAAAAAAGAGGGGGGATAACGAATGCAGGAGAATTCAAAAGAAAAAAAGGGAAAAAATGAGAATTACTTCAAGGAGTAAATCTTCTTCTTAAAATAACAAATTAAATTATCCTTTGAGCCTATAGCTTCAAAAGGCCTTCATCGTCACCAGATTTGCAACTCTTTGTACAAGCAGACAGAAGGCAATACTAAACCAAAATCTAAAGAAATCATAGGGCTTCATTTCATCAAAAATTAAGGAATTTTTCAAAATCAATGAAATCACTGATTAGGTGAAATTATCTAAGTGATAAATTCCTGCATGTGCTCGGACATAGAGATTTAAAGTGCAAATTTTAATGTTTGAAAAGGCTGCGTAGGCTAAATTGGAATATATTAAATATTAATCTAAAAAATCTAATAAGATATTATATCAATTTACAAGGCCTTCTTTGCCACTGGATCTACAACTCTTTGTATAAGCAGACAAAAGGCGACACTAAGTCAAAATCTATAAAAATCATAGGAATTTCTTTGATAAAAATTTAAGGGCTTTCATTCTAATAATAATTTTCAAAATCAATAATTTCATTAATTAGATGAAATTAGATAAGCTATAAACACTCAATGCCCGACACTACTAATATTTGATTCAAGTGTCGAGGATGTTTGCTTCATTTATTCTTAATTGGGTTTAACAAAACTTATAAAACCTATAATAAGAGTTTCAAATCAATGAAATATCTAAAAAATTAATTCTATCAGGTGACAGTAGATCTAATCCTCTATTAGCAGTTAAACAGAGTTGACAGGATCTAAAGCTCTTAAACATATTCAAATTAATTAATTTTTCAAATAAAATTAAATAACAACCTCATATCAATCTCTTAATTAAAAAATAAACACTACTAAATTCTTAAATACACCCGCATGTGCCCCGATACTATGCTGAATGTTTAGATTCAAGTGTCTGTGGATGCTCGCGGATTGCTTCCTAGTTTAGTCTTAGGATTGGGTCCAGGTTAACAAAAATTAAAAACCTATAATAAGAGTTTCAAATTAGTGAAATATCTAAGAAATTGATTCTGTTAGGTGATAGTAGATCTAATCCTCTGTTAGCAGCTAAATAGAGTCAACAGGATCTAAAGATCTTAAACATATTCAAATTAATCAATTTTTTAAATTAAGTTAAGTAGCAATCTGAAACTACTTAAAAGAAAGTTTATCATTAAAAACTTAAATCCAACTCAATCTATCCACCTTCTGCAACTATTTTTCGGGGGTGACAAACTAAGAAAACTCTTGCTCATAAAGGAGCCAATATCAAATCAAGTGTTCTATTATATTCACACTCAATCAATCTCATGCCAGTATGGACGTGGCCCATGTCCTTTGACTGTGTGGCTTGGATAGTAAGCTCCACAGATGAAGCAATTATGACCAAAATCATCTAATCGGGTGGTTTGGCTAGTTTGACTCCATTATATTACAATCACGACCGTAGCCCATATGCTCCCCAATGGCTCTGCCCTTTGAGTTGTGAATCATAGGGTATACTTGATAGGGCAAACAACCATTTGTCAGCTAAGATAGACTTAAGCCTATCTCCTTAGACAAACACCACCCCAGGTCTACAAGGATTTCTTTGACGACATAACCCATGTGTTGCTGATGAGGATCCTTCTATTTGGTTGGGTCGACTACCTCCTCTGACTAAGTAAACTAGGAACCGCGACTGCCCGGGATGACGGAACCATGAGATCTAGATCGGGCATGTCATCATTCCCCTAACCATCCAGTTTAAGCTGAAATAATAAATTTCATATCTTAAATTCTAAAACTCTATATGTTGCTACTATACGCTATGCATTCAACGATCTAATGAATATTCTTAATCGAAAGTTCTCTCTCACTTACTGGGAGGGATAATTAACTATAAGGGCTTGTGCCTATAAAAAACCTGGAACCAGATCTAAAGTTCTCACAAAACGAGGATGAAATCTCTAGGTAGTGTCTTATCTACTATTCCATCTGCCTTCTAAAAATTACACCGACACTTTCAAATCACTCTTAGCAATTCAATATTCAAATATTAAAATTGTCGAGAGGTCAGTGGCGAATTTTTGGAGCCCACAATTTTGTGATTTAGACAGAAAGAGCTTGCCAGAACAATCAGTTTATTTATTTTGTCAAAGTAAACTTCTACCGGACCTTTCGAGATCATCTCGTCTCCAGCCCCTCTGTCTTCTGCAATTAGAGAATGCTCTAGCCATTTAAGCTCATCTTTCTTGTGTTTAATCAAATCTTCTTTAGACTGGTAATAATTCAGTTTAACTTTCATCTCATTGCAGACATTTTGAAGTGCATCCATGTCCTCTTCCAACTTCAAAACTCTTTCCTGAATTAGATTCCTCTCGTCTACAATACTTTTAGCAATCCTTTCAGCATGATTCAATTTTTACTTCAGAGTTTGTAAGGAAATTGAGATGTATTTATTGATTTTCACTAAATTCTAAGATTGTGTTTTTACTCTTCTGCAAGTGAGTAACAAATTATTAGTCGCGAAAGAACTCACTGCATGCTGCAGAGAATTTTATTCAGATGCTAGATCTTCATAGACAAAAATTATCCAACACACAAGGGGATATGAACACGTGGGTTATACATGGAAAACCCGTTAAGGAAAACCACGGCCTTGCCAGAACTTTCACTATGTGTTCAAAAGATACGTCGCTTCTCGTTAGTTCGAGAAGAAGGTGTTTACTAAACAATATTCCGAGTGTAGAAAATACATCGGTCAACTCCAACCCAAGGGAGAAGTTTCCCAAAAGCGGCAGAACCGATCTTGGGAGCAACCTCTTGATCTTCGTGAGAAAGGAGCTGCAACCGGTCTTTTCTAGTCTCCTGGGACGACTCCTGCAAGCTCCTAATCTTCGTGCACTACCGGGTGGTGGCACGGTGGTGATAGATCGTTGGCCAAGGTCGACCGGTGGTTCTCGATTCTCTAGTCTCGTGCACTGGTGGCATCTGGTATAGATCGTTGGCCAAGGTCGACGGTGTTCTCGAGGGTCTCAAATGATTTCGGTCCCATGAAGCTCTATTTATAGATTTTTGGGAGTGGCAGGCCTTGTAAATTCGTGGAAAACTCCAACCACTCCCATCGATCTGCCCAAGGCGATCCCCGACCGAGTGTATTTTGATGATCCGGTGCCTTAATGATGTCTAATTGGGTGATCTTGGATTCGTTGGAGTCGCCTTGACGACGCCGACCGACTATAAATATGTCCATTTTGTGACCATTTGGATCAGATCCATTTTCATGCTCGATAGCTTGATCCGATTCAAGCTCGACGATTATGCTTGATGTTGTTATGTTCGTCATCGAGATGGTCGCTTTGATGGTTGAAATCGTGATTGATCGCATTTCAAAAAATGCCTTGAGATTCGGTTGATCGATTAATTTTCTCGAGGATGTATCAGTTCCCCTATTTTTGGGTGACATTATCTCGCCATCCAAAATATATATCAAATACTTGAAAATAGCAAATTCTTGGAGAGTCCATCAATCGCATTTTGAGAGAAGATCTTCATAACAAAGACAATATTATAATCGCGAAGTCGCAAATGTATATGTGGGTGCAATATTTTGAGGTTATGGACTGTCGACACTTACGTTTCGCGCTCGGGACATGGCGCTGGGTCGTGAAGCGCCCGCTTACGCTACGGCGAAGCATAGCGCCACAAGCCTGGAGGTCCTCCACAACGTGGTCAGGTCAATCAGCGGTCACGGTTACATGGGCCACGTCATGGGCCACGCATGGCATATCGGTCATACGGGCCATGTCATGGCGGCTCGTAAGCGGCGATCATGGCCGACCACGGGTCGCCGCACGACGCTACGCCGCTGCCCGCCACATGGCGGGACCGCTGGCCGGTCATATGCGGCTACGCGCTGCCACGTCAGCGGAGCGGTGCCGATCCCGGATGGCGGGCGGCCAGCAAGCGGGTCGAGTGCTGAGAGGCTGCGGCGGCGGCATGGCCAGCACAAGACGCTAAGGCACCACGGCCCAGGCCGGGCCCCACGCCAATGAGAGGCTTTGGCCATGGGAAGGATTTTTTGGGGTTTTATTTTATCCCTATGGGGGTCTATAAAACCCCTGGGTAAGAGGGAAATGCGACTGCCCTCTCCTTTCTGACTGGATTATGGAGGCATCAAGGCCCGATCGTCGTGTTCCCTCATCCTGTTGGGAGGTTATCAAGGCCCATGGTATACGTCTTTCCTCTAAAGAGGTATCAGTCATACCTCCCACCAGGTGATCAAAGCTCACTCTTCTTGGCACCCATCCACCTCTACTCCCTCACCAGAGTGCATAGCCCTCCCCCTGGTGGGAGTTTGGGCACTCTTCTTGGATCAACCTCTACCTCCTCATCTCCACCAAGCCAGAGTGCATAGCCCTCCCCCTGGTGGGAGTTTGGGCACTCTCCTTGGAATAATTTTCATCTCGATCGTACGAGTTGCCGATGTTTGTAGATGGGTGAGAATCTTTGAAAGAGACACGTCCAACCCTTGTAACGGAGGCAGCGACGAGGGAACCTTCTAAAAGGGAGGACTCAAGATTCGTGGAGTCGCCGATCACGGAGACACATTGATCGTTTCGAAAAAATATTATTTTCCGAATGATTTGGTTCTTAAGTGTCCGAAGAAGTCTGATAGAGCCCAATCTCCACACCGGGTATTTCACCACTTACTGAGATGAGTTTGCGCGGATTGCGTTTCCCCATCCCCGAGATGATCGCCATTTTGTCGATGAGGTTTGCATTTCCCGTTTTCAGGCAATGACGATCGCGGATGGGACTTATAGTCTTTTCGTGAATTTGACTATCGACACTCGCACGGATGTGCAAAGTTTACTGATGCACATGGTCGTATCACCGCAGAGTCGGCTACTTGACCTCCGGACGAAGGATCCTCCCAAGAGTTGGGCAAGCGATTCTTTTGTGAAGAATGACTGGGGTCTTCTTGAGAAATGGGGAAAGCTGAGAGATTTACCCATTCCCTTACAGGTTGGTGATGAAGATATCCTGCGGACGCTGAAATTCCAGAATATTGAAGATCTTCGATTTGAGATTCGATATATCAACAAATTTGTGCGGGAGGAATCTTTGTTCGAGGGCTTTCTATTCATCCCGGCGTCTTATGCGCTGCTGAGAAAGCCCAACAAAGAGGTTTCCGACTTCCCGCTGCCCTCCTCGCTTCTTCCCGCCAGAAGGACTGCCTCCAATAAGAGAAGAGGAGCTAAGAGGTGATGGTGATATCGATACACCAAAAGAGTCGCCCTTCGAGTAGTCATCCCAAGGATCTTCATTCGAGATGTTGAATCATTCCCCGTAGGTCATCGATGTCAAGAACTGGTAACAATCCTTCATCATCTTTTATTTCCCATTTCCATGTGCTTAACGTAATTTTTCTTATTTCAGATACTGAAGAAGCAAGAACTTGACTTCAAAATGAACATTGTGCTGAATGACTGGAATTCAGAGTTCATGAAGGTCAAGTTTCTCCATGGTGAATATAAGAAGCGGTATGTGGAGAAAGTAAAAGAGATGTCCGTGTTGGAGAATCAACTTGATGATGAGAGGCGACTCAAGCGACTTTTCTTTCTTTTGTCGAAGTTGAAGACTGGATGAATTAGTGGAGGCTAGAACGAGGTTGGTTGTGCCGCAAAGGATCCAAGATCTTTTCGAGAAGGTTTCGTGTCTTGAGGCAAAGAACCGAGAGTTACGCCTTCAGAGAAAGAGGTCGCCTTTATCTCGCAAGGAGCCGGATCACGTCGTGGAGGACTTCAAGAACTCGACTTTCAAGAGTATCATACAGATCACGCTCGGAGGCCGAGACCACGCGTGTATGATGTAGAGGTGAAGGCTTTGAGTGGCGCGATGTTGATGAAGGCTTCATCCGAGGTTTCTTGGGGACACGCTGGCGACGCAAGCTAGGAGTCGGTGTTGAGGTCCTTTCTCCTAGCTTCCACCCCTTCTACGATGATGACTCGATAGTTCTTCATCATCTACCGATGAGACCATCAAGACCGTAGTTGTAGTTCCTTTATGTTGCACTGTCGGTTGTATATTATTTGTTGATTATACTTGTATGTTCTCATGAGAAATATTAACAATCCACAATTATATTGTATGTTGCGGAAATATTAACAGATCCACAAAATTTGTGAATATTTCGATCTGTCAAAGTGTACTTGATGACAAACTTGCACGAATATATTTATCGAGGTTCTCGTAACCTCTCGATCTATCCTAGGTTGTGTATCGAAGCGTTTACTCGATGATGTTAACCTGTTATGGAGAAAGTTGTAGAAAGTCCTATAGAGGATTGCCAACTTATCCAAGGTTGTTTATCGAGCTACTCGACGATGTTAACTCAGAAGGAAGATCGATCGAATTCTGGGATCGATCTTACCACGAATGAGATACAACAATAGTGCGATCTCTTGAGTGGTGTTTTAAAATGCAAGCATAAGCAAGAAAAGTCACAATAAGTATGAGAACTTTAACATAGATAAACATAAATCCAAACACCTTGATGCCAAGGTTGGACAATAAGTACGACAAACGAGTATCGATAAATGTTTAATTCGAGCAATAATTGCAATACAAACATACACGATGATAATGTTTTCCGATTCACTAGAATAAAAAAGCGATACATCACCGGTAGTACGAGGTTTGTAGCATTCCGTGCATGTGAGAGTCTTCCCATACTATCCTTAAGCTTGAACGTGCAGCTTGATTTTAGACACCACCACATACACGCCTTCCCAAGGTGAGAGTTTGTTGGGCCTTTTCCCGAGTCGAGACTCGAGGATGAGGTCCCCAGATTGGTTTTTACCCTTCGGTTGAAACCTCGAGCAATCCTTTGCGATAGGAAGCCATTGAGGCGACATGTCGCGGTCTCTGCAGAGATCCGAGATGGAATCGCTTATCATCGTCGGCATCAAAGTTATGGGTTCTAGGGCTCGGACCATGTCGACGGAATAATACCTCACCTCAAACACGACAGCGTGTTTCTCCGAGGGTCCTGATGCGGGTAAGCCCAAAGAACATTGGATAGTTCTTCGGCCCATTGCCCCCCAGCGTGGTTCAGTCGTGTCTTTAGCCCTTTTAGTATTGTCCTATTGGTGACTTAACTCTGCCCATTTGCCCGTGTGGATGGGATAGTGTGGATTAACCGGATATACCGCGTAAAGATGTGAATGTCTTTCCGTGAACGGCCCCATTATCGGTGATGATTTTGGAATGCCAAACGACAAATAATATTTTTCCGCATAAATTGCTTGGCATTTGTTTGGTGATTTTGGCGCGGTCACTTCCACCCACTTCGGAAGTAATCAACGGCCAAGATTATGAATTTTCGCCCGCTGGCAATGGGAAAGGGTCCCATTATGTCGATCCCCATTGAGCAGCCACGGGCCTGGATTGTGGTGAGTTCTACAGATGGTGTATGAGTGAGATTGGAATGTAATCACACTTGTTACACTTCTTTACAAACTCCAATGCCCTTCTTCATTGTAGGCCAGAAAACCTTGCCTCATGATTTTGAGAGGGCTTTTCCTCCCCCAAATGTTCACCACAAATTCTGAATGAACCTCTCGCATTGCATAGTTAGCCTCAAGGTGGTAGACACTTTAAGTAGGGCCCTAAGAAGGACCGCCAGAGTTCACCGATTATGGTGAAGTTCGGTTTCTCTACGCCTGAGACGGATAGCATCGGTGGTCTGCTGGCAAGGCCCGCTTTGAAGAAAGGACATGATCGGGTCAATCCATGAAGATTCTTTTGGGTCCTCAGATTGTATCACCCAAGGGCCTGAATACCGGGAAAGTGGATGTCCTCTATGTATTTTCTCTTAAAAAGATCTCCTATCATTGTGTGGCTAACTTGGAGAGGGCATCCGCGGTGCTCTCTTAGAATATGAGTTATCTGATGGGTCTCGATTCTGGCAAGAAGTGACTTTGCCAAAAGACGGTACTGAGCAAGCTGCGGATGACGGGTATCAAAATCTCCTTCAACCTGTGAGGCCACAAGCTGTGAGTCTGTGTAGATGGCTAAGTTCTGGACCTCATAGTCAATGGCGAGCCTTAATCCCACGAGGGCCTCGATCGCGACATTATTGGTGGGGAACTTTAGTCGAAGCCCGCACTCTAAAGTTATTTTACTTGGGAGATAAGCAAAATTCCTCGCCCATCCATCAACATATAATGTCCATTGATTTGTCATGGAGTGATGAATGATCTTTAGGTGGTGATGGGATGGTACATTCTACAACGGTCGAAGCACTTGTGACTTTATATCGTGATGGAAGAAAATGGATGTCAAACTCTCCAAGCTCGACCACCACTTCATCAACCTTCCGGATACATCGCTTTTGAATAGTTCTTAATGGAAGATGAGTGTTGATGGTGTGGTGTACGGTCCGTAATGCAATTTTAGGGCCAACGCCCTTATCTGCTAGTGGATAGCGCCTGATCGAAAGGATTTTGCCGACATAGTAAATGGGTCGTGTAATGAATTCTCCTCGCTGTCGACGAGCTTAACATGAGAAGAAATAAGAAGATAGATGTACAACTTCTCTCCTTGGATAGGCTTTGATAATAGAGGGGGGGAAGCTAAATAGACTCAAAGTTGCTCAAAAGCAGTCTGACATTCATCTGTCCACTGGAATCCATTTCCTCGTGCACCCCTTAAGATTTTGAAGAATGGTAGATACTTATCTCCTGAGCGGGCCAAGAATCGTGATAAAGTCAATCCTTCCAACAAGCGTTGGACTTCCTTGATCGTTCTTGGAGGTGACATGTCCGAGTGCTTTTATCTTCTGGGGCCTCTATCCCGCCGAGTGACCATGAAGCCTAGGAATTTCCAGGAAACTCCAAAATGCACTTGCTTGTTGAGTCTTGTAGTGTCGATGTCAAAAGCACCGCGTGCATCAAAATATGCTGTGATATTTCCAAGCTCTTCACCAGCATATCATCAACATACACCTCCATATTGTGCCCTATAAGATCCTTGAAGATCTTATTCATAAGGCATTGATATGTTGCTCCAACATTTTTTAGTCCGAATGGCATGACGATAGATAGTCCCTTATCTCTGCTTTGGAAGGATGTTGCTTCCTCATCTATTTTGTTCATCCGATTTGATTGTAATAGGCATCCATGAAGCTCATCATGCCTCTCGCGATCGCATCAACTAGTTGGTCGAAAGGGGAAGCTATCTTTTGGGCATGCAATTGTAGTCGATGCACATTCTCCAGAACCGCCCTTCTTGACTAACACTACGCTTAGCCAACCGTGGGGTAGTAGACTTCTCGAATGAACTTGACTAAGTTTGGTGATTTCTTGTTCTATGACCGCAATCGCTCGTTGAAGGTTCTTTTCTTAGACACCGGCTTGTAGGTTGAGTCAACTTTGAGGGAGTGCGTAATGACTTGGTCAATGCCCGAATATCGAGCGCCTCCGTGCAAAGATATCTTGATTTTACGAAAATCTATTCGATTTCTCGATGAGACAAAGAACGATCCCACCTTCACCTTTTGTGATGGATCAACTTCTGAGATAGGAAGACAAATTACATCTTCAATTGGAGAAGCCCTTCCAGAGGCATCCTCATCTCGTAGGTCAAGTTCTCGATGTTGAGGGTTACCGGACATAAATGGTCGGGCTTGCTGATATAGACGTTATCTGTTGATTCCCACTTACCACGCGCCACCGGTGGTGGAATTTCATCTTGAGGTGAGGCACGATGTGATCGCCGAATATGACCGGAGAGGTCTCCCAAATATTGCATGCGGACTGACTTGACTAAATTGTATTAAGTTGCGGGGAAATTCTCCAAGAGTTACGGAAGATTGTCCCTTCCACTATATCTCGATTATCAAATCCATATGGACCGGCCGCTGGTTGAAGCTTCTCTTTCTATACCCATGCTAAGGAAAGTGGAATAAAAAAGAACATCAACCAACTCCCATTGTCGATCATATCCTTTAATATTGAAGCATGGATCACCGACCCCGCACGATGACATGGGGATCTTGATGTGGGATGTGCCCTCTAGATCTAAATCATCAAAGGTGATAGAATGGTCAACCCGAGACTTCTTCTCGGCTCGGCGGCAATGAATATTTGGCTGATAACACCGCCCTCCGCAAATTGTTTCTATCTCCACCGCCATGGTTCCTCCGAGTGGTTGCCCCAGCATTTCGGATGAGCGGGTTGTTTTGTATAAAATAATACCCGACGATTAGTCTTTCAATCTCCTCCTTCGGTGGCACTCTTCATGTGCCTCCACTGGTGAAAGTGGCAAAATTTCTCTTGATTTAATTCCGATTTAAAGGCGCCACTTGACGCTATCCTCTTCCCCGAATAGCAGAGATGTTCGCATGACGTGTTGAGAGTCAGATATTCCTCTCTCGATTGAGTTCATCAAGTCACCGAGGAGGTTTTGGGGAGGTCGCTTCTCTTCTTCGAGATGTTTGAACATCACCTTTGGGAACCTTCTTCCGCTGGTTCATTGCATTAAACCGATGAGCACGAGATTTGTGCCTCTATTCGTGGACCAGTCGATAGGAATGGACCGGCTCCGCATTAATGATGATATCGGAGTCCGAGAAGCACGCCTCAAAAGTTCGATCTACTCTCTCAGGGCTTGAGGAGAACCTGGAAGTATTCTTTGAGGGACTCTCCATCGCTCGCGAGGAGAGATGTGATGAATCTCGATGATTCTCTTGTTCGTGAACCTCTACAAACAATCGAAGCTCTCCAAATGATCGGACGGACCCAATGAGTGAATAACAACTACCAGCTGTCCTTTGAGAGTCGAGAATACCGACACAAGAGAGTCATTTGCACGAATGTGCATGATCGCTCGAAAGTGATCGATATGCTCGCACGGACGGTTGTGCCATCATAAAGGTCCATGGGAAGCTTGAATCTCGAGAATCGTATTGCGAGATGATCTCGAAGGGACGAAGCTTTGAAGAGGCGGCGGAGAATGGATCATTCGATTGGGAACTCTTCGCACGCCATCGTAGTTCATCGCGTATAAGATGACGTGGAGTTTCACCAATACGGTGAGCCATTCGTGGGGTGAGTAGAACCGCTGATCCGTAAGTTCTGATCCGGATGTGGTGCCAAGGGGTTCTCACTTGTTGATCCGCATTCCTGCAATCATTCTCGTGAAGAAAACTGGATTACAGGCCGGCGGAACTGTGGCTCTTCCAGTTGGAACATTTTGGTCCTCTCAGAGTCGAAGAATTTCATTTGGGAATCCTCCATCCTTTGAACGCGATCTTCCAAAGAGGGGCCTGGCGGACCCTCACCTGGGGACAGAAGTCTGTTATGTAGAGAAGTGTTGGAGACTTGGCATCCTTGATCCTGAGAATGAGGAGGAAAACCCCATTTACCAATCATATTGGAGATATAGCAATGGGGAACTGCTTTGACGGTTAATCAAGCTAGAGAATTTTATTTTGGTAGATGCGATCTTCGTCAGCAAAAATTATCAACACACAAGAAGGGATATGAACACGGGGGTTAATGGAAAACCCGGGAAAACCACGGCCTTGCCCCAGAACTTTCACTATGTGTTCAAAGATACGTCCTTGCTTCGTTAGTTCGGAGAAGAAGGTGTTTCTGAAATAATATTCCAAGTGTAGAAAATACAATATCCAAACTCCAACCCAAGGGAGAAGTTTCCCAAAAGTGGCAGAACGATCTTCCGGGGAGCAACCTCTTGATCTTCGTGGAGAAAGGAGCAATCGGTCTTTTCTAGTCCCCTGGACGATCTCTAGGCAGCTCGATCTTGCACTCTGGGGATGGTGATGGCCAAGTCGTCGGTGGTTCTCGAGCTCTAGTCTTCGTGCACTATGGTGGCACCTGGTGATGATCGAGGCGTCGACCGGTGGTTCTCGAGCTCTCTGGTCTTCAACCGATTGTCCCATGAAGCTCTATTTATAGATTTTGGCGGCAGCCTTATAAATTCGTGGAAAACTCCAACCACTCCCATCGAACGGCCCAGTGCGATCCCCTCGATCAGACGGTGTATTTTGATGATCCGTTCCTTAATGATGTCGGAATTGGGTGATCTTGGATTCTTGGAGTCGCCTTGACAGCCGCCGACCACTATAAATATGTCCTTTTGACCATTTCATGATCCATTTTCATACTGATCCTCGAGTCGATTCGAGCTCGGATCGACTATGCTTGATGTTTATGTTCGCTCATCGAGACGGTCATTTGATAAGTTTGCTGAAATCGGTGATTAGATCAAGCATTTCAAAATGCCTTGAGATTCGTGTTTTGATCGATTAATTTTGAGGATGTATCACTATATCATCCTCTCTTTCTACCTTACTTTCAAAAGCATGATCTTATGACATTAGAGTGGACATCTTCTAAATCAAAACATAATAAATCAAAACTTTGACTAAGCATCAATAATGCGAGATTCTTGAAGAAATCTCAATTGAGCTTGATAATTCATATTGAGCTTCATTCAGATGAAGAGCAAGAAAACTCATCCTTTGATCCTTGTAAAGCTTAGAAATTAAATGTGATGTGATCTTTATGTACTTAGAAAGACCATGAACCTATTCAAGTCCGTCTTTCACATTACTTTCTAATCTTCTTGCAAGAAAGTGGCATCAGATTTCTAATATACTCTATATGGAAAGTTTCGTTATTAATGAAGTCCCCAAAGCTTGGGAGAGAACAAAGATTCATAAAAGTGTGGATTTACTCATTTCGGTTGAATATGCCTTAGCAAAAATTATCATGAATGTCATTAACTAGCATCCATATATGTTTTAAACCCTCGCCATATTAACTGTTTCAATCATTAAGGAAAATGGTCCTTCATTCTTCATAAATATCTAGAGTTTTGAGTTAAAAGAATCTCGATGATGATTTTTTCAGAGTTACCTGAGTTTTAAGCTCCATGCAATCACTAATTTAGCATATTGCACTAATTTAAGATTTCTTTTGGATACTAGTTTATTCTTTTTCAATTAATTGCAAAACTTTACCTTCTTCCAATGATAATGTATCTAGAGATTTTATGGTTACATCATACTTGGTTGCTATGAAGCTTTCCTCTTTTTGCCTTTCTAGTCTTTCTTCATTTAGTTTTAATTGAATTTGATGCTATTCTTCATCATTAATAACATATATATGTTTTTTTTTTTGTAACTCCATCTCTAGTGCCTTCATAGTCTCAAGAGCTTCATCTAACATGTTAATTCAAAGACAAATTTTACTCTCTCTAGATTCTAAATAAGCATTATCATTTTCTATTTCGGATCCAAAAAATCCAAATCTTTCTATAGTTTCAAAGATTTTATCACTATGGACTACAATATCATTGATAAAATCAACTAATTTCTTCAAGTTTTCATTGCTTGCTCAACAAATGTTCAATTTGCTCTTTTCATCTTTCAAGTAATATTGACCTCCAACTTTAGAACCCATTCGGTAAGCGAAGATTCTTAATTTGTTCACTGATTCACAGATTCGACTGGTAACTCTTCCATCGCCTTCCCACTTCAAAATTTTTTTAAAGTGAGTTTAAATACTTCCGTTGCACCAATCTTCCCTTTCTTCACCGCATAAAGTTTTTCCCGATCATGAATTTTTCTTCAAAGTAGTTCTTTTTGCATGGAATCCTTCATTTCTTAAGCATAAACTTCCTCCAATGTTGTCCCCAACCCATCGAAAAGATTCATCTTCAATCCATCCATTTCAGTCTTCAATTTTTTTCAACTAATGTCGTCAACATGTTTACATGCAATAACTTTTTTCATGCTCTTGAGCTTCTTACCACCATTTAAGGATATTTTCATCTTATCTGAGGTAAATAATAATGGATTTCTCAACAATGCATCCATGCCACAATAGAAGTCATCACCCAACTTGGTTTTAGTTCTTTCTGGCTCTAAAAAATTTGTCACACCAATCTTCATGAAAAGAGTGTTTTAAATGAAATTTTGTAGATGAGATAGTAGAAAAGACACTACCCAGAGATTTTGCTCTCATTTTTCAAGGACTTTAGATCCGTTCCGTTTCCTATAAAGCAAGCCCCTAGTTAATTACTCCCAATGAGAGAGAACTTTCAATTGGCTATTCATTAGCTTGCATAGCTATAGAAGATGTAGAGTATCAAGATTTAAAATTATAAATTCATCATTTCAACTTAAACCGGATGGTTGGGGAATGATGACATGTCCATATAGATTCAATGGTTCATTATCCCGGAAGTCTGTCCCTAGTCTACTTATGAGGAGGAACCCAACTGTAAGATCCATATTAGCAACACATGGGTTACGTTGTCCAAGATATCTTTGTAGACCTGGGGTGGTATTTGTCTAAGAAGACAAGCTTAAGTCTATTTTAGTTGACAGAGGGTTGTTTTCCCTATCAAGTATACCTTATGATTCACAACTCAAAGGGTAGAGCCATTCATATGCTATGATCATAATATAATGGAGCCGATCACAAACCAATCAAAAAGACTCTAGTCATGACTTCATCTGTGGGGCTGAGCCAAAATGAGGACAGCCACATCGCGAGATTGATGAGATAAACACAGAATACTTATTTGACATTGCTCTTGAGCTAGTTTTAATTTATCACCAATAAAGCAGGTGGGATGGATTGAGTTTGATTTAAGTTTTTTATAGAGAGTTTCATTTAAGCGCTTTAAATTATTACTTAATTTGATTTAAAAAATTGATTAATTTGAATATATTTAAGAGATTTAGATCGCAACTCTATTTAGCCAATGTGAGGATTATCTAATCACACCTACGTAATCAAATTTTAGATATTTTAATGATTAGAAACTTATTACAAGTTTTGTTTTGTTAACCCGCACCAGTCTAAGACTAAACTAGAAGCAACCCAAGATCCAGACACTTGAATTTAAGCATTCAGTATAGTGTCGGGGAACATACAGGTGTATTTAATTTTAGATAATTTTGTGTTTGAATTATGAGATTGATTTCAGATTTTTCATTTAATTCCAACTTTAGCCTGTGCAGCCTTTTCAGAAACTAAAATTTGCACTTGAAATCTTTATGCCCAAGCACATGCAGGTGTTTATAGCTTAGCTAATTTCATCTAATTAATGAAATAATTTCTAAAATTTCTTAATTTTTGATGAATGGAAGCCCTATGATTTCTGTAGATTTTGATTTAATATCGCCTTCTCGCTTGCAAAGAGTTATAGATCCATGGTGAGAAAGGCATTTAGATTTTTTTTATATTACACAGTTTACTTGTTGAGTTTTTGTAATTCTCCCAATTTGATTATGTTCAATCTACATCACTTTTGATAAGTTCTTTTATTATTTTATCCCTACTTATGCTTTTAGCATAGTAATCACCTCAATATTTGTATAAGAGTTATTAAACCCAATTTGGATTCATCTCTTGCCTTTAAGTTTATTGTAAGTTTGTTATGAGTTTAGTACTACTCTAACCAAATTTCAATTAAAGCTTGTTTAATTTTGAGAAATTTGCAAGAAAAGAGAACTCACTTTATTGCTTTAATTTAATCCGTAGAGAATTACAATTAAAGTTTGTGAGTTTAATATTAACCTCCCCCAAATTTCACTTAGATTTTAAATGAATGTTCTTTTCTTTCTAAAATTTTCTTTAAAGGCTCCCCCCTTTTTTTGTTTGACGCTTTTAGCTTAAAATCAGCTGCAGGTTTTCTTAGTTAGCGTTCTTACGTTAGTTTATTTCACTCTCCCCTTTTTTTCTAAGTCAAAAGGTTTGATGTTTGCCTTCCCAACGTCATCCCCTGCAGAGGCATCGGTATTTTACTTACTCTGATGCCCTCTTGAAGGAAGAGGATGGTGTCTGCGGACACCATAGCCTTTTATCCTCTCCTGAAAGACAACGAGGTCTTTAAACATGAAATAAGACATACAACATCTCCTTTTTTCTAAGAAATTAGACAAAATTTTGGCAGATTGTAAAGCAACAAGTCTGGCTTACTCTAGATGCCTCTTTGAGTATGAACATTGTCTTATACACCACAACCTATTTTTTCATCCCATCGTGACCTCTTAAGCACAACGAGACCTTCAAACCTGCAAAGAAACACAAACTTATATATATATATATATATATATATATATTAACATTAACAGATCCCATATGATGCATTTTTAGCTACCGCAATGCTCGACAAAGGAATGAGGTTAGGTATGCGATTGGGAATATAAGGCAAGGAGTGCGACGCTGAAAACTGAAAGAAGAATTCACCTCTTGATGATGTTCTTCTCCGACGATGAAGCTTAAGGTGGAAGGCAAAGCGGAATGTGATACCAAAAATTGAAAGAAGAATTCACCTCTTAATGATGTTGTTCCCCTGACTTGCGGTAAAGCGAGGTGGGAAGGATAAAGTAAGAAATGCAACACCATAAATCGAAGGAAGAATTTGCCTCTTGACAATGTTCTTCCCCCGATTAAGGTGAAGAAAAAACTGGAAGGGTTACGGGGAGTACGACACCAAAAATCAAAAGGGGAGTACGATGCCAAAAATCAAAAGAAGAATTCACCTCTTGATAATGTTCTTCCCCCGATTGTGGCGGAGCAAAATGGGACGGCTAAAGCAAGGGGTGCGACGCTGAAAATTGAAAGAAGAATTCACCTCTTGACGATGTTCTTCCACCGATTGCGGTGAAGCAAAAATGGGACGGCTAAAGCAAGGATGTTGCAGCGGATGAGTTGGGATGATGAGCCTGCAAGAGGAAACATCGAAAATTTAATCGGATTACACGAAAATAGGCTAGTTTTGCGGTTACGCGGACGGGGAATGGCTTATCGGCGGGAAGCTTCTGAATGGACTGGCATGACGCGCAGAGAGCGACAAGGTCAGTGAGGTGAATGGGACCGCCAGATCACGCGAAAAAATGAAGAGCGCCAGAGGATGGTGTGAAATGGCGGAGGCTGGATCGGGATGGAGGCAATAGAGCGCAGCCATGCGAACGCAAATAAAAATGGTAGAGACGCTGAAGCGGAGCAAAATGCTGGCGAGATGGAGAATGGCAAATATAGAGACTTAGCAAAGGTCCGAGTGGGCCGGCAGCAGATCAGCGGAACGCAGACCGCAGATTTATTGCATGCAGAGACGCCGAGCACCGCGACCCAGTGGGCCGAGTGGGAGGGCATGGGCTCTATGCGGATGCACGGGTCCCGCAAAATGTACGCTGCCTGAGTGAAGCAATCGCGGAACAGGCGGAGGGATCACGCTTTATGGGTCAGAATGGCTGGAACACGGCATGGTCTGAGAGCTTGGGAACGAGGTATTAGAGGGAATTTAGAGGGGAGACGAATTTTTACCTGTACAGGAGGAGTTTTTCTTTCCAATGTGAGAGAAATGCCATAATGGGGAGAGTGGGAACCGCTGCACAAATGGGAGGGAGTTTTTTTATTTTTTATTTATTTTTATTTCCAGCCAAACTGAAAATAGAGGGAGCGGTTGAGCATGGGGGAGGGTAATATAGGAATTTTAAATAAATTTTAAATTGATTAAATGATTTTAATGTGGGTTTCACATTGATAAACACACATAATCAATATATATATCAATCTAAGGTAATTCCATTGTTCTGAACATAATGGCGTAGTCCGTTTCACGGTCGGAGGCCATTTGGTTCAAGTCGACATCAAATTGAGTCCATTTTAGCTCAAAATGCGCATCGCTGCTTTTGATTGCTCGATTTTAGCACAGACTTGTATGAATTGAGTTTGAACAATCTTTCTTAATAGATTTTGACATTTTAAGCCAATGGCATGATTAATTTTATGAATGGAGGTCATTTGATCCTCATCGGCACCTACTGACCTCGGTATGCATGTAGGCACGTTGATGACTCGAGCGGTTGATCAGTTGATCATCAAGTTGTGTAATATTTATGTCCTAACTAATTTTGACATTCTGAATGTGATGACAAGGTCCGTTCATCGATTTGAGATCATTTGAGTTGATTTTGGTGACATCCTGTGTATTTCAGCCTCAATTTACGCACTATCACTTCAAATCACTCGACATTTGCACATACTTATTTTAATTGAGCGTGGATAGTCATACTTGATAGATTTCAATATTTTGAAGCTGACGAAATGATCAATTTTATGAACGGAGGTCGTTTGGTCATCATCGTAGCTTCCCAACTCTATTATGCATGTTGACACATTGATAGCTTGAGCGCTTAATTGATTGATCGTTAGATTTTATAATATTTATATTTTGATCAATTTTGATGTTCTAAACATGACGGCAAAGTCCGTCATTGATCGAATCATCATTTTGCGATCCATTTTTGACCGATTTGTGCACTCACCCTCAAGTCCGTGAATTTGACTTTGGCTTGACATGACATGTATGTGGAGGTCAACAAATGCCTCCAACAAATGTGATTCACATGGAGAGTCACATTTGTTGAAAAGGTTGACCTTTGGCCATAACTTGGATCATTTGATTGTAATAAATTACTGAGCTTTGATAGGATTTGTCATTAGTATGCTGCCTTATTCAGGACATACTAAATGAAGGACTTGATCGATTTATCAGAATCGACTTGTCAGATTGATAAGAGTTCTTACACCATCTATTATCTACTTCAATGCCTTTGTTGGAGATCTCTTTCTTTTATGTCTTTGCGGATTTGAGCCTCCTTCGACCCTGGCTTCATGCTTGGTTCAATTTGATGGAGGAATTGGTTTGCTTATTTTGATGAAGGACTCTGCTAGGGAATCAATTTATCCGTGCTTGATCGGATTTGAAATTCCTTCTATCCTAGCTTTGAGCTTGACAGACTTGATGAAGGACTAACCTGATTTGTCCCTATTGACTTATCAAAAAGTGTATGCACTCCATGAATAGTGTGCTTACTACTTTGATGGATTCATTGATGGATACATACAGATGACCCAGCCTTCCGGCTTATATAGGGTCAATGTTGAGTTATTAGTCTAGCAACGTGTGCTTTAACAAACTGAATAATCATAAAATTCCTTTAATTTGGCCATCAACTTTGTATGAATTATGGAATTACTTCCTTGATCCTGTGCTTTCTGCTTTGATAGACTTGATGAGGAGATAGGCTTTAATTTGTGCTCTGAGATTGATCAGATCATTTAAGAATAAATTAAGATATCACCCTGCGAGTAATATATAGATTGATTTGAGGTAGCCCGAATTGAGCATTTCATTGCCTTGATCTATCGATCAAGTGAAAGATCTTTTGGATCTTGCTTGTAATCACTAAGCCGGATGTTGAGATTGAACAACTATCATCATTGGACCGCGAAGGCTCTTTCACTATGGCCTTTTATGGCTTGTTGAGTGAGGAGAGCGCAACTCGACCATATTTGGGCTTGTTGAGTTCGACCTTTAGAACCTACTCGAGTCTTGACTTAAGTCGTATTGGTGGTTTTCATCGACGATGAATGGGGCTCTTTCACTACCTTTTTTCGGCTTGTTGAGTGAGAGAGCGTAGCAACTCGCCATTTGTGGCTTGTTGAGTTTGACCTTTAGAACCCATCGTCCTAGACTTTAGGATGTATAGGTTGATGTTTTTCCAACTCAGTTGATTGAAGCCTCCGAAATTGGGAGTTCTTCTAACTTGATCTCCAAAATTTGGCAAATCTGGGAGATAAATTTCTCGACATTTAGGATTGCCTTTTCATGTGTAGAAATAGATTCTTTTTGTTTCTACAAGAACATGCAACTTAATAGTAATAATTATGGATATATCTAGGGATTTCAGCGTAAAGCTCGATGTCAACCTGAATAAGAATATATTTGAAGATTTTATATTATGACACTATGTCAACTCAAATAAAGTTAATATAAACTAAAAAAATGTCCCCTATCTTGTAGGTGGAATTCTAAAGTACATTTAGAATTTTCAAGATGAAAATACACAAATACATCAATATTTGAATTGATATGCTCTAAGAGGGATTTTAACATACAACATTTTTTCATATATAAAAAAATCTAAAAATGCCCTGTAACAAGGGAATTTTCATGAAAAGTTCTTCATCTAGAGTATGTTTATTTAGGGATCTCATGAAGAAGCATGATCAACCTAAATAGATATACTAAAAAATGCCCCACCTTGTGGGGATTTCTATTGTACCTCAAGAATGTGGTTATCAAGTATAGTACTTTTTCCGACCATTAATTGGCATTGGTCTTTCACCCTTTAGGTTGATGAGTTGGTATTCCCCTCCTTGGTATACCTTTTCAATGACAAAAGGGCCTTCCTAGTTAGGCTCAAATTTGCCACCAAATTTTTGATTGGAGATAATTGGTCTTCTCGACCAAAACTAATTCTCCTTTTGGAATGTTCCTCACCCATATGGTCAAAAGCCCTGACATCTTTGCTCGATAGACTTCTGATTTTGATGAGCTTGCAATCTAACTTCATCAAGCGTGTGAGTTCCTCCATTCTCAGATGCATTTTGATCTTCAGATTGTATTGATGGCTACTCAAGTGAAGGCAACTCAACAAAGAGCTGCCCAAATAAATACCAATGAATAGGAGTGGCTTTGTCGGGCATCTTGTAGGTAGTTTGATATGCCCATAGAGCCTCTACTAGCTTGGTATGCCATTCTCTTTTATTTTAGTGAGAATCTTCTTGAGCAAACTAATATCTTGTTGAAAGCCTCTGCCAAACCATTTGCTCTTGGATTGTATATTGAAGAGTATTGCCAATCAATTTTGTATATATTAATGAATCTATAAATCTTTGCACTTTTGAAAGCTGTGCCATTATCAAAATTTATTTATTGCAGCACACTAAATCTATAGACCACATTATGCATGAAGAAGTTAATCACTCTAAAGAACTTCTTTAAATGGGTAGCCTCACCACTTAGAGAAATAATGCTAGGATGAAGCTGCAGTATGACGGATCAATTGGTCCAATTATATTTGTACTAACATTGAATGAATGATGCTATTGTTGGGTGTAATGGATTTGAGGTTGATGGATGAGATTCCCATGTACTTGACACTCATGACACTTCTTAGCATGATTTCTCTCACCATAGATGACCAATAATAATCCATCCTTTGATCTTTACCGCCATCTTGGGACTGGATGTGCACCACAAAGTCCTTCATGAACTTCAACCATCACTTTGCTAGCTTCATCTACACAGGCATCATTACATTTGTTCAAAGGATCTACGATATAAAGTATTATTGAAAAAGCATACATAGCATTCTCTTGATTTGAGTGATTTATTATTTGGTAATTTGCCTTCTTTAAAGTAGTTGATGAAGGGTTGCCTCCAATCACGTGACTCTTCTACAACAAAGGCTTCACCGCTTTTTTTTGAGGCAATGTCATTCTTCTTCGGTACAACTTCTTGTTGATTTTGGGAGTATGAGGAGCAACGAGTCGCATCTGTTGTAATTTGATAATCCCTCTACTGGGATTGATACTTTATTGGCTCTAGACTCATCGAGTAAATATGCCAATCATGACATAATCACCATTCATACTTGTCATTTCTTAGTTACTTTTTCCAAGCAATCGGGCTTTACTATTCTCGGATGAGAGACTGTTAGTGTGATATTTGGTATGCTTCATAAGCTCGAGAACTTGTGATAGAAAGCTAACTCAAGCTTGTTAATTCTATAAATACCAAGTACTTGATTTATAATAAGCTCAGAATCACCAAAAATATGTTTTGAATGCCTATGAAAATCTTCTTCTAGACCTACCCACTAATGCTTCATATTCAGCTTCATTATTAGTTCTTGCTCGGTCAATCCATATGATCATCTCATTATCCCTCCTTCTAGTGTTATGAAGATGATGTCGATTCTTGCTCTTGCTCTTGGGAAATTTAGATGTTGGACTTGTTTGATCGATGAGGCTCCATCAAAGTACATTTCCCAAATTTGTAATATTTCTTTTTCATGAATGAGCATAATTTTCTCATCGGACAAATCGTCATTAAGAGAAGAGTCCACCAGGATAGGATGTGCAGCTAGAAAATTCGCTAAGACTTGTCCCTTCATTGCTTTCTATGAAACATATGTGATATCAAATTGTAAAAGCAATACTGCCCATCTTGCCAAGTGACCTGTCAACACTGGTCTTGTCATCAAGTATTTCAACAGATCGATCCTTGAGATGAGGGTAATATTGTGAGATAACATATAATGATGAAGCTTTTGGACTACAAAGATCAATGCCAAACAGTGCTTGTCTATCGGAGAGTATCTCATTTATGCTCCAATTAATCTTTGACTGATATAATAAAGAGCATTCTCTTTTATTTCTTCAGTGCCAATAATGCCCCAAGAGACTCTTCTAATGCAACTGTGTATAGAATGAGGGGCTTCCCAAGAATAGGCGCTGCCAGGATTGGTGGATTTAATAAGTAGCTTTTAATGCTATTGAAGGCTTCTTGACACTCTTTGTCCCACTTGAATGGAGCATCCTTCTTCATTAACCTTGCAAATGGTTGACAAGCTGATTTGATATAAATCGATGGATGAATGTGAAGCCTTGTAAAGAATGGGAAAACTCTTCTGGTGGAGGCATCTCCATAATTGCCTTGATTTTAAGGATCATTTCAATACCTCTACGTGCATAAAATTGAGGAATTTTCGAGGATAAATGCACATTTTAAAGGATTCATCTTGAGATCATATTTTCTGATTCTCTTTAATACAATTCTCAAGTCTTCGAAGTGATTTTGATGATTTAAGCTTTTCACCATCAAATTGTCGACGTAGCATTCCACCATTTGATGAATCAATTCATCAAAAATACGTGTCATGGCTCTTTGGTATGTAGCTCGCATTTTTCAAGCCAAAGGCATGACCGTAGCAATATATGCTAATAGTGTTCAACGATGTATTTTTTTCATCTTCGTGTGCATTTTGATTTGGTTGTATCTGATCCGTCCATCCATAAATGAGAACATGTCATAGTTGGAAGTGTTGTCCACTAGTAGTTGATATTGGAAGCGAAAGTCATCTTTTGGGCACCTTATTTAGTCCCAAAGTCAATAGATGGATTTTCATTCTTCTATAGATAATGTTATATCCAATCGCATACTCCTCCTGGATGAAGCCTACCTTGATCAACTTCTTAGTTTCTATGTTTACTTGTTCTTCAATCTCCAATCTCATTCATCTAGGAGCTTGCTTAACAGCATCTGTTTAATAGCTAGTTTATGAACTGCTACAGGGATAAGCGGCATTTCGTAATATGTCTAGGCAAAGCAATCCCCTGAATTCACAAAGTAACATTTTAGCTTTCAACTTTCTCATCAGAGAGAACGAAAGTTGGATGGGGATCATCCGCCTCTAGTTGATTCTTTAAGTTCATCCATAGTAGCTATTTGTCACCATCTTGAAGTTCTTGGTGTGGGTTTATTTCTACTTCTTCATCATTTTAAGAAGAATTTCATGGGAATCACCTTCTTCATCACTATGAGTCTATCTCATCTTCTATTATATTATAAGGCTCTATCTTGATGAGATTTGGATGAACCCAAGACCTTTAGTGATAAACTTATCACTTGATGCTTGAGGACTTCTTTGGCTCCACATCTTAAAGATTTGAGTCTATGTTTAGTAGTTCCAATATGAATTCCAAGCTTATGCATCATTCTTTGCAATTCATGGATAGTATATATTCTTGTTGGTACTATCTAAAACTTTATTTGTGTCGTCAAAATCTGAGGCTAAGACTCTTGATTTGTAAAATAGAGTTCTGCTCGCCACTCTCACTCAACGGCAGACATAAATGTTATCAATTCTTCAATATTATGAACCTCCAAGTGGAGTGATTTCTTTAAAGCACTGAGGGATGGGTATAATTTTGAGTGAGTCATCGACTCGCCAAGTGAGCTATCCTCCTTGATGCCATCGAACTCTATTTCATAAGTAGATTCAAAATTGTCTAATCGTAATCACTTATTTCATACTCGCTTTTCTTGAAAGCTTATAAGTTCTCTTAGGTTTAATAGGAATATCTTCTCCTTCTTTTATGTCACTTCCCAAATGAGGAACTAATTTTCTTAGTTTAGGTGCATAATCAAGTGTTTTAGGGAGAATAGGCATTGCCTTCTTTCTTCCTCTTTGCTTCTACTCTTTCACTTTATGAAATTACATTTTAGTTCCTGAAGTGGATGCTACTACTTTAAGGGGCTCTATTGGCTTAAGCTCTTTGAGGATGAAGTACTTTGCATCTTCATAGATCTTTACTTCATTGATGGAGAATGGTTGTATGTTACCAGAAATTTTGAATTCTTCTCCATCTTTTAGATACTTCATACATTGGTGCATAGTTGATAGTACCATGACATACTCATGTATCCATGGCGACCAAGAGAGCTCTAAATGATGTAGATCGATTACATGAAACTTGGCTTTATATAAATCTGAACTTGAGAGAGAATAAAAGAACCCAGTTTTCCCTTTTCATTGAATCCATGAACCATCAACTTATCTCTCCCAAGATGTTGGATATCAGTGATAATCCTCTTAATACCTTTAGACTCATAAGATTGATAGAAGAACGATCAATCAATATTTGATCGAGATGCCATCACTCTAGTAAATAAAGAGGATGATTATGATCTGTTCCCAACATAAGATCTTCCTAAAAATGTGATTCTTGGGAGATCTTGAGTTTGCAATGCTTCTCATGCATTTTTCAGAAAGTAAGCTTCATAACTCTCGATCTTTGAGATCTATATCAAAGTTTCTGAAGATCTTTTGACATCAAGAGAGCCTTACACACTTGCGGGATCTTTCTCAAATGTGATAGAATATTATAATCTATCTTTTTGCTTGATTTAGGCTTCACTCTAGGATTTTTAGGAAAGATATCTTCGTTGACTTCAATTTGTTTGCCTTTGTCTTTATTTGCATTTCCCTTCTTTGATGCAGGTGGTAAAACTTTACCACTTCTCAACTAAACTTGAATAACTTTATCTTGCTCAGATTTTTTTAAAAAGGTAGTTTCTTCAAATTCCCTTCTTATCTTGGAAGATTAGCCAAAAGGGCTAGACTCATTTTTCAATATCATACGTTTCATATATAATGATATGGATGAGTCTGACTCTTCTCCATCGGGAAAACATAGATCTTCATCTGAACTATTATTATCTTGTTGATTCATTAAACAAAATTCATACATTAGCTCCTTAGGCTCTTCTTGCTTTCTTGATAAGAATTTTGATGGGTTGGTCGAGTTCATCTGACCACCCTTGTCATTTTAGAGTAACTGACGTTGAATAATATCTGACATCACGCAAATGATTCGGCATATCTCTATTGGACAAGATTCACCATTATCTTCTTCATCTGATTCAACAATGCGAAGTTTAGGCATGAAGTTTGCAAGCCTAAATGGTTATCTTGCCGGCTGGTGATGCTCTAGATTGTTAATGATCTTTTGAGTTGTAGTTCTCTTCTTGATCTTCTTTTCTTAGCGACTTCTTTGATTTATGAGGCATTTAGTAGACTTCTCATGTCGATGAAGTCCTTATCGATGCCACCGAGAAGCCCAAATACTGGTTTGCATCTCTTAAGTCCAATATAGGTTCAAGTTGATTTTACTTAACATTAGGACGTCTTTAGCTTTCAAGATTTTCATGCTCTTTTTAGAGACTACTATTTTCCATTCTTCATTTTAAGCTAATTTCTCCTTCTATTTGCCTTTGCTAGATGATACAGAAGAGGATGTAATCATCCTTGTAGACACTTTTGGGTTGACTAGAACGATAGTGTAAATTCACCTCCGATACTTCCTTTCTAGCCAATCTTTGAAGACATAACAATCTTCAATAGATCGATCATCCATGATAGGGAGTAATTTGGATTATGATCTGACTTCGTGCCTTTTAATTGTAACAGATACTATGATGCCAAAATAATTTAGCCACACCGTCCTTCTAAAGGAATATTTTTATTCATCTTTTCTTAAGAGATGCGCATTCATTCATCATCTCTTGTTGCTTATTTTTTGGACCTCACCACTTGAAAAGTTTGGTTTGTCATTACCTCCTAATACCAATTTTAGTTGTGGATTAGAATAAATAAGCTTTTTACTCTTATCATCATTGTACATCGACTGCTTTCCTTTATCCACATTGTATATCACCCACATTTTGCCATTTGAGCTATGAAGAGGGAATTTCATTTCTTCTTGAGTCGGTTTGTTTCTCTTGCTTTATTTGCATGGACTTCAGACTTAGGGCGATTCAATTTTTCAAATTTAGCTACCCCTATCGAAAGCAAGTTGAATGTTGTAATTGATGTCATAGAAATGGTGTCATTTTATCATCCATATTGCCCATTAGCAATTAAATCATGTGTTCTTCTTCCAATTATTGTTTCACTTCTTTAGGTTGCACCAATGACTTATGAATTTTGTCACGACTCATCTTTCCCTTTTCGCAAGGCAATTGATGATTTTCTCACTAGCAAATTTCTTTCATAAATATAGTTTCTAATTCAACAAATATTTTAATAATCATTCAATACCATTCAAAGAAAAAGTCGCTACTAACGAATTGACTAAAAAGCATCATTCTCCAGTTACAAGTAGCCTTAAATTGGGCTAGATGTTGCTTTGGATTACTAAGCGAAAGTATTAATTCCAGTAACCTTTGGGTATGACTTGGTCATATTCATAGTAAGGGACCCTTACTCATCATCTTTTCACCGCTGAGGCTATGACCGCCTTTATCTTTTCATTGATTATTATTTCTAGTGAAAGTTGTTATTCTAGTGTTAGCTAGATTTTGAATTGTCGGCTGGAGAGGTGTTGGGTTAACTTCCTCACTTGCTTCATGCATAGCATGTACTATAGTAGCTTGAGGCACCACAGTGACTGGTGGTATAGAAGTTGTATGATTATTACCGTGATTAGCGACAAATACATTATATGATGTGATATTCTTCGCAACATCTCATCATGATGTTCATTTGTATCATATCATTCATTTTGGTACCAAGCAGCAATCTCCTTATCTTTGACCTCCATTTGATCGCATTTCTCTTTGCTCTCTAGCCATACCAATCAAGATAGCTTCTTCTTCTTCCATTTCTTATTATTGTTATGCAACTTGCTCTTTTTCAGGGGAAGAACTTGATTATCCTTCTCCTTGTGCATTTGTAAAGATAGTTGTTGTTGGGGCAGTACGACGATGCTGATTATAAAAGCGTTCATGTTGATCATCGGTTCAACCATATACAGCTTCGACACCCATGATATCTTTCTCATTCTACTTTTCTTCTTCTTCATCTTCAATAAAGATCAAGATCCATCCTCATTTTTTCTGGAAGACTCTTCTTCATAAGTGATTCAAGTTCATTCTCAATTGTGCGATGTGAGTGGAGAGTTCATCTATATCTCTGACCATATAGACGACTTCTATTTCCATAGAATCCTCTTCATTATTTTCTTCCCACACATCAATTTCTGATCGATGTTTCGGGATCTTCAATGCGGAACAATCACTTCTTCTATTAAAGGACACGATCAACATCAACCTTCTCTTGTAGGGTGAAATTGATCGAATATGGATCCCCAGAGGATTCTCGGTGTCGACCATCATATCTTTCATCAATGATATCCCTTCTTTGGGTATCCACTTGATGAGTTGATTTTAAGGTGGATTTTGAGTATATGCATGTCACACATCTTCTATTACTTAAAGTTTCATTACGGGGCCTAGGCCTCCATATTTGTTTACATTTTTGTTGGGACCTTTCAGCAATAGATTCTTGGACATAATGTCCAAGTGTCACACTCTGATGCTCACCATGCGAATCATACTGGCTCGACTATAAGAGAGATGATAACTTTCTTGGTGGAGCTTGATATTTTCCTCACCAGCCTCAAATCTTCTTTTCATTAGCCTTTGTTCTGCTACTTTAAGAACTTTATATATCCCAAGATAGTGTTGTTCTCTCGGTGGTGGAGCTTGACGTTTGGTTCTTCGAAAGACCGCTTTACTTCACAAGAGCTATTCCTCTTTACCCATCTTAGATTATCAAAGTTATTGTGGGTAGGAATACTCGCTTCCGGTGGTAGTATCACTTGTTCACTAGGTCATTCAAAGGATCTGAGCCCTCGCTTTCTCCTTCTTCTCCGTCGTTAATTTTCTTGATGAGGAAGCTTCATGATCATGCTTTTCGTACAAAAGGTTCATTTGGCGTGCATACCAGGAATTAAAGACACAGTTTTCCTACTAACGATTCTTTACATCACAGGAGCTTCAGATTGACCTAGCCTTTTGAAAATTGAAGATCTTTGTTAAGAGAACTCCTTGATAGTTGGTTATTGTTGAACCGGTTGTTGGTAGGAGCTTCAAGAACTGAGGCCTTCCAAGATGGCCTCGGACAAATGTACCATGGTGGATGCTTCGGAGTTGCACTATAATAGTCGAAATTCAAGCTACCAATTGAATGGAATGACATCACCTTGTTGATGATGACATTGGCTAGTAGATGTTCACACCACCACCTAGATGAGCGTGAAAGGAGTGCTTGTAGATCCATTTTGTGAAAAGTGAAAGATGATTAGTAATTAAAATTATTATTTCACCCATACTTTCAAGATGCAGAGCTCTAGAACAAAATAATGGTGTAATAAAGATATACTATAGAATGATTCATTCTACATGAGTCTCATATTAAATTTATTACACATTTAAATCACATTTTATTATTTCAAATTTTAAAGATTTTATTGCTACTATAGCACATATATGACTACCAAAGATGGAAAGAGAATCTGTCCGGAGTCCCTGAAATCGTGGGCTCAAAAAAAACCTCTTGAAAAGAGAGAGTTTTAAATGTCTGTAATTTTAAGGCGATAGTAGATAAGACACTACCAGATTTTGCCCTCATTTATGAGGACTTTAGATCTGTTCCGTGTTTCTATAAAGGCAAGCCCCTATAGTTAATTACCCCTCTAATAAGTGAGAGAGAACTGACAAGGTTAGTCATTAATGATTGAGTATAGTAAAGATGAGTATAGCATTTAAAATTATGAAATTCATCATTTTATTTTAAACCGGATGGTTGGGGAATGATGTGCTCGATCTAGATCCCATGGGTTTCATCATCCTGCAATGTTCCTAGTCTACTTAGTCGAGGAGGTAAACCCAACGATGAAGGATCCTCATCAACAACACATGGGTTAGCCATCCAAGAAATCCTTGCACTGGGTGGTGTTTTTCTAAGGAGACAAGTTTAAGTCTACCTTAGCTGAGAGAGGGTTATTTGCCCTATCAAGTATGCCCTATGATTAACAACTCAAAGGGTGGAGCCCTTGGGGAGCATGCTACGGCCGTGATCATAATATGCCAAACTGCCAAACCACCGATCGGACTCGGTCGTAGCTAACTGTGGAGCCTATTGGCCAAGCCATGCGCCGAGGACATGCACGCCCCTCATTGATTGAGAAATATAAGAACACTTGACATTGGCTCCTTTGTGAGCTAAGCTTAATTTGTCACCACAAACAGTGCGAAGAATTGATTGAGTTTGATTTAACTTTTTAATGATAGAGTTTCATTTAAGTTGTTCCAAATTGTTACTTAATTTGATTTGAAAAATTGATTAATTTGAATTTGATTAAGAGCTTTAGATCCTGTTAACTCTGTTTAGCTACTAATAGAGGATTAGATCTACTATCACCTAACATAATCAATTTTTTAGATAATTCACTAATTTGAAACTCTTATTATAGGTTTTTAGGTTTTGTTAACTTGGACCTAGTCCTAAGACTAAATTGGGAAGCAACTCACGCAGCATCCTCAAACACTTGAATTTAAGCATTCAGCATAGTGTCGGGGCACATACGGGTGTATTTAATTTTAGGTAATTTTGTGTTTGAATTATGAGATTGATTTCAAATTTTTCATTTAATTCTAACTTTAGCCTGCACAACCTTTTCATACTAAAATTCACACTTGAAATCTCTATGTCCAAGCACATGCAGGTGTTTATAACTTAGTTAATTTCATCTAATTAATGAAATAATTGATTTTGAAAATCATAATTGGAATGAAATTCCTTAATTTTTGATGAAAGGAAGCCCTATGATTTCTATAGATTTTGATTTAATATCGTCTTGTACAAGAGTTGCATCTAGAATAAAAGTATTTTGATTTAGATGTAGTTTAAAATATTACTTAGTTTACTTGTTGAGTTTTGTAATTCTCCAATTTGATTGTGTTCAATCTATATATCACTTTTGATAAGTTATCGATTTCAATGTTTATTTTTTAGCCCTACTTAGCTTATTAGCATAGTAATCACCTTCATATTCATATAAGAGTTAAACCCAATTTGGATTCATCTCACTTTAAGTCTATATTGTAAGTTTGTTCAGTTTAGTATTAATCTCCAAATTTCAATTAAAGCTTGTTTAATTTTGAGAAATTTGCAAGAAAAGAGAAGTCACTTTATCACTTTAATTTAAGCCGTAGAGAATTACAATTAAAGTTTGTGAGTTTAATATTAGCCTCTCCCAAATTTCACTTAGATTTTAAATGAATGTTCTATTCTTTCCAAAATTTTCTCTAAAGGCTCCCCCTTTTGTTTGATGATTTTAGCTTAAAGTTAGCTGCAGGTTTCCTTGCTTGGCATTCTTAAGTCAGTTCATTTCACTCTCCCCTTTTTTTCTAAGTCAAAAGATTTGATGCAATTTTGACTCATCAAGGGGATGCATCAGTATTTGGCTTCTCACGCCTCTTAGATGAGTGGTGTCTTACAACACCACTAATTTTCATCTTATCGTGCTCTTGAGAGGCCTTTAAACTAAAAGAAGATAAATGCAACATATATTCATTCCTCCTTTTATAAGTCTAATTTAGATTTTGTGACATCATGAGGTGTCTGCATCGGTGTTTTTTTAATGCCTGATTGAGTGGTGTCTGCACCAGATTTTTCATCTCTGAGCAACGAGTTCGACTTGAAAGAAGACATACAAGAATATATATATTCATCCCTCTTTTTTTTCTAAGTCTAGAAATTAGATAAAATTTTGGCAAGATTTTGTGGAGGACATCGAAAGTTGGCTTACTCGACATCTTATAAGAAGGTGTTAGACACCATAACCTCTTTTTTCAGTCTCATCTTGAGCAATTTTCAAATGCAAAAAAATGCAAGAATATATATATATATATATATATATATATATATATATATATATATATATATATATATATATATATATATATTCACATTCAGATCTACAATGTGAATTTTTTTGAATGCTCGAAAGGAAGGTTAGGTATGTGATTGGGAATGTAGAGGAAGAAAAGAAAGAAGAATCTTACGATTTTTTCTTCCCGATTTAATGAAGGTGGAATTTAAAAGAAATGAAAAGAAAGACAATGTTCTTACGATGTCGGGTGAATTAAAGAATCGGGAAATCAAGAAGATGTTATTCTTCACTGAAAATGTGTTTTGAGGAACCAAAATGAAGAAGAAATTCGACGATGTTCTTGCCGGAAAAAAACGGCTAGGGAGGAAGCAAAATCGAAAGAAGAATTTTCCTAACGACGTCTTACCAATTGGAGAAGAGAAAGGGATTTGAGGAGGGTTAATCTGGTCAAATGGGATTTGCTGGGAATGGCAGCGGGCGGAAGAAGTGAGCAGATTGGCTGGATTAAAACGAGTCGTGAAATTGGGTGGGCAGTTTGTGGTTTACGGGATGAAGGAATTGGGCTTGGCCGGCTGTGGGAGCAGGTTGCATGAAACAAACTTGGCCAGTGGCGGGACGCATTGGAGGGTGCAACAATGGGCTGGCATCAGGTGAGGTGGTTCGGTTGGAGGTGAGACCGGCGAGATCATGTGGAAGGCACGAGTCCGCAGCAGGATGGTTTTGGAAAGCAGACTAACCGGCGCACGTGGAACATGAAAACGGGTTTAGCGAGTTGGATGAGCAATAGCGGTCGACAGCGTGCTTTGCTGGAGACGGAGCGAATGGCAGTGATTGTGCGGGAGACTTGGCGGAAGAAGGCTGTGCAACGGGCTATGGTATCGGGCATGGAACGTTCCTGCATCGGCGGGACGGTTGGAGTTGTACCGGCGGGATGCGGGCACGAGCCCGCGAGATTTTTCAAGTGGGGCCGCAGTCAGGGCATCGTGTCACGCGGTCAGGTGAAATTGCACGTGCGGGCCAGTGCGGAGTGGCATGCGGCAATGCAGAACAAAGGGATTACACCAGTTTTGCAGACTGCAGGAACAAGCATGGAACTCGCGTGTGCCGGTGGGTTGGCAGCATGCCATGGCTGAGGCAGTAGAATTTAGAGAGACAATTTTCCCTGTGCAGGAGGAGTTTTTGTTTCCAACATGAGAGAAATGCCAGAATGGGGAGAGTGGGAACTGCTGCACAAATGGGTGGGATTTTTTTATATTTTTTTTCTTTTCTTTTTTTTTTATTTCCAGCCAAATGGGAGAACAGTTGAGCATGAGTAATTTAGTGATTTTAAATAAATTTTGATTAAATAGTTTTAATGTATTTAAAATGCATACAATCAATATATATATAGGTATCGTTTAATTAATGCTAGTTTCAATTAAATTTTGGTAAATCTCAAATCAGTATCAAAACGCGATCGCTTTTCAACGCCTTAATTTTCATAAATCATCTATGAAAATTTCTTGATAGATTTTGATATTTGCATAATGATCATTTATAAATTTATTTGTGATTCACGCCGACGATATGCATGCGATTTGATCGAAAATTGCTTGAAACGCATATTAATGTCGACCAATTTTGATTTGAACAGAAATCGAGGTCATTTAAATTGATGACATCTTGTGATTTGGCTCGATTTATGTTATCACTTCAATATTTCAACATTCCTAATTGATATAGTCTTATTTGATAGATTTCAATATTTTGAAGCTGATGGAATGATCAATTTCATGAACGGAGATCGTTTGGTTATTATCATAGCTTTCCAACTCTATTATCCGTGTTGACATGATCAAGCAATCATTGATTTTAGATTTTGCAATATTTATAATTCGATCAATTTCAACATTCTAAACATGACAGTGAAGTTTGTTCATCAATCGAAGGTCATTTCGATCATATTTGGTGACATCCAGTACATTTTGAACCTCGATTTATGCCACCTTCAAGTCAATTTGACTTATGGGCTACTTATGACAGCATGTGGGGTCAACACTCTTTTAAAAATTCTATAAATCTTGCCTTTCTAAAATTAAAGCGATTTTTTCGCAAGCTTTCATGATTGATCTTGATCTTCAAGCTCATAATATGGATTCTTTTCCACTTTTCCTTCAAAGAGATTCATATATCAACTTTAAGTGCCCCTACATTCATTCATGCCGTTGAAGTATGAGTTAATTAACAGTTTACTTTGTTCATCCTCGAGTAAAGATTATTGTGTTTATTTTTGCACATATAAGATCTTAGAGGTACTTATTGAAGTGATTAAAATTACATTAAGAATGATGTACTTCAAACCATAGAAATCACCATATAATGGACTTAATCACCCAATAATGACTCTGCATGATTCAATATACAGATCTTTCCTCACTTTACATGGAAAGTAAAGTAGGTTTATTTTAAGCAAGTTTGTTATGTATGGAGGCAAGCTCATAGTTAATTACCTCTAATGAGAATTCTTAAGAACACTCTCGATCAAAGTAAATAATTGGGTCTTATTTCAAGGTTACTATAAAGGATTGGCTATTTTAGAAAATCAAATGGGAGGAGGACTTATTTTGGACTCAAAGGAGAAAGAAATGCTCATGATACTAAGCTAGTGAGCATTCCAATCTACATTATAATTGATTCATTTTTTGAAATTAAAGAGTTAATTATTTGAGTTTACATTTTATTAGATTCTATTTTATAATTCACAACATAAGATTGTGAAAATGCTAGGTGAGGATTTATGCAAAGCAGGAAATGCTACCTCGATCTCTAGGAAGCTTTGGCATGGGCCAGCATGACAAATCAAATCAAAAAATGGGTATAATCTACAAGAGATAATAAATCACTTCTTTGACTTATTAAGCCTGAGTGGTATGCCTAACCCCACGCTTTAAATCCATGTAGGAAAGTCTTATGCAATGCAAGATGGCTAAGCTATTATTTATTTAGAGAGGAAACCAAGTCCTTAAACTCACTCCCTAAGAGACTAGAGCATGAGTGGTATGAAACCATAACTTAATCTATGTTGACCTCCTCATATGTGTCACAAATCAAGACAAGCCCACAAGTTAAATTTGATAGATTTTGGAGGTGACATTGCGCAAATCAGGACTCAAAATACACTAAACATCACTAAAAATGGTCTAAATGACCTCTAATGGCGGAACGAATTTCACCATCATAAAAAATATCAAACTATGAATATAAATATCACATAACTTAATGATCATTGATCAATTTCAAATGTCATACTTGCACCATATCGAAGAAGTGCGATGATGACCAAATGACCTTTGTTCATAAAATTGATTATGCTGTTAGCTTCAAAACATCAAAAACAATCAAATGAGACTATTCACACCTAATTCAAACTAGTCTATGCAAATGTCGAATAATCAGCAGTGGCAACATGTAAATCGAGGCTGAAATGTGTTGGAAATCTCTGAAAATAGTCAAAATGACCTCCAATCAATAAATGGACTTTGCCATTGCATTTAGAACATTGAAATTGGTCAGTATATAAATATTCACAACTTAATGATCAACTGATCAAGCGCTCGAGTCATCAATATGCTTGCATGCATATCAAAGTTAGGAGGCACTAACACAAGACAAATGACCCCCATTCACAAAATTTATTGCACCGTTAGCTTTAAAACATCAAAATCTATCAAATGAGATTGTTTGCGCTCAATTCAGATGAGTCTGTACAAATGTCAAATGATTTGAAGTGACAATGCACAAATCGAGTTTAAAATGCACAGGACGTCACCAAAATTAACTCAAATGACCTTCGAAAGATTGCATTAGAAATGTCAAAAAAATGATATAATACAATATTTGATCAACCATCAATCAGCCGAGTCATCAACATACAGATGCATATCGAGGTCATGAGGCATGAGGATCAAATGACTTCCATTCACAAAATTGATCATGTCATTGGCTTCAAAATATCGAAACCTATCAAGTAAGACTATTCTCACTCAATTTGGATGAGTCTACAAGAAAATTGAGCGGTCAAAATTGGAGACGTGCATTTTGAGCTGAAATGGACTCAATTTGACGTCGACTTGAACCAAACGGTCTCTGATCATGAAACGGACTGCACCATTGCGTTTAGAACAATGGAATTACCTTAAATTGATATATATATATTAACTATGTGAGTTTACCGACATAAATTTAAATTAAAAAAATCAATTTAAAGTTATTTAAAATCCTAAATTATCCTCCTCATGCTCAACTGTTTCCTCTTTCTCTATTAGTTTTCAAAAACAAAGAAAAAAAGGATGATTGGTTTCCTTTTTTTTCTCCTCTCTTTCTATGCCCATGTTCCAACCCATCCTTGTTACTCATTTGGTTCCTCCCGCTTCCATTCAACCTCAGACTTGACCATCTCTCATATAATCTCGCTGCTTTGCAATCATCCAGATCATTGCTTGATCTTGCACTCTATTCTAGAGAACTGTTCAATCAGAGAATTCTCCTTCTTAGGCTCTCCTTCTTTCCCATGCTTCCATCCAGAATCCCTCCTCCTCAGTTTTCCAATTTGCTTCACCTAAATGAGAAGAACTCAAGAGGCTTTCTTCTTTTGAATGCGCTCTTGTTTTATCCTTCCAATTTTGCTTCAACAATTGGAGGAAGAATATCATCAAGAGGTGAATTCTTCTTTTGATTTCTAGCGTCGCACTCCTCGCTTTATCCTTCCAATTTTTCCTTTGCCATAAATGTGGGAAGAACAACGTCAAGAGGCGAATTCCTCTTTCAGTTTCTGGCATCGCACTCCTTGCATTACATTTTCAATTGCATACCTAACCTCGTTCCTTTGTCGAGCATTGCAGGGCATCAAAAAATGCGTCAGAACATGTGGGATCTATGAATGTGGATATATATATATATATATATATATATACTGTTTCTGGTCAGCTCATTGCTTAAGAGGCGCATGAGATGAAAAAGCGGATGGGTTCTAAAGGTCAAACTCAACAATTTACAAATGGTGTATTAACGGCCCCTCACCAACAAGCCTCAAGAGACCGCCATTCTCATTCCGGTAGACAAAACCACCAACCCACTGATTTTAAAGACTGAGTAGTTCTAATGGTCGAACTCAACAAGACCAAATATGGTCGAAGCAAGCTCTCCTCACTCAAAAAATCGCAAGAAATGTGAGAGAGCCAGTCTAATTATATGTTCAATATCAAACATCACTTAGTTTACAAGCAGATCAAGAGATCTCTACTTGATCGATAGATCAAGGAAAAGAAAAACATTGTCGTCACAAGACATTGTACATGCTCAAGAGGGTATACCGAGTAAGCTAACACTAGATGTCACTCCCCTAGATGAAATGCTACCAAAATTTTATCTAATTTCTAGACTTAGAAAAAAGAGGGGGATGAATATATATTGCTTTTTCTTCTTTCGGTTTGAAGGTCTCATCATGCTCAAGAGGGTGCAAAGAGATAAAACTTGGTGTCAAAACACCACCTCGACATACCGAAAAGCCAAAAACACTGATGCACCCCCACACTCAGGATGATGTTGAGGTCAAAGTTTATACTAAAATTCAGGACTTAAATAAATTCAAATGGGAATTACCTAAACTTAAGTCAAATGAAAGGATATATAATAAATATGAAGATAAATGTTAAATCAAAGAAATATAGGGGGGAGCCTTTAAAGAAAATTTTGGAAAGAATAGAGCATTCATTTAAAATGCAAGTAAAATTTGGGGAGGCTATTATTTAACTCACAAACTTTGGGGAGGCTAATATTAAACTCACAAACTTTAATTGCGATTCTCTATGGCTTAAATTGAAGTAATGAGTGAGTTATCTTTTCATGTAAATTCCTCAAAATTAAACAAACTTTAATTGGAATTTGAGGGGACTAATATTAAACTCGTAACAAACTTGCAATAAACTTAAAGTTAAGGATGAATCCAAATTAGATTTAATAACTCTCATACGAATATGGAGGTGATTGTTATGCTAATAAGCATGAAAAGGGCTAAAGTAATAAACATAAATTGGCATAACTTATCAAAAGTGATTTGAATTGAACATAATCAAGTTGGGAGAATTACAAAAGCTCAATAAGTAAATTAAGTGTAAGTAATATTCTAAACTACAATCTAAATCAAAATGCCTCCTTTATCACCGAATTTGCAACTCTTTGTACAAGAACATAGAAGACGATACTAAATCCAGTTCTATAAAAATCATAGGGCTTCATTTAATCAAAATTTAAGGAACTTCATTTGAAACTATGATTTTCAAAATTGATGAAATCACTAATTAGTTAAAATTATTTAAAACTATAAATTCCTGAATGTGCTCGGACATAGAGATTTCAAGTGCAAATATTAATGCCTGAAAAGGCTATGTAGGCTAAATTAGAATTAAAAAAATGAAAATACAAAATCAATCTCATAATTCAAACATAAAATTACCTAAAATTACTATAAACCAGCATGGACCCCGACACTATGCTGAATGCTAAAATTTAAGTGTCTGAGGATGCGGCGCGGGTTTCTGCCTAGTTCAGTCTTAAGACTGGGTCTGGGTTAACAAAACCAAAAAAACTTATAATAAGAGTTTCAAATAAGTGAAATATCTGAGAAACTAATTTTGTCAGGTAACAGTAGATCTAATCCTCTATTAGGAGCTAAATAGAGTTGATAGTATTTAAAGCTCTTAAATATATTCTAATTAATCAATTTTTAAGTAGAAATTTGAAACTGCTTAAATGGAATTATATCATTAAAAGCTTAAATCAAAATTATTTATCCACCTTATGTAATTGTTTATCGGGGGTGACAAATTAAGAAAACTCTTGCTCATAATGGAGCCAATGTCAAATCAAGTGTTCTACTATGTTCACTCTCAACCAATCTCATGCCAGTAAGGATGTGGCCCATGTCCTCTGACTGTGTGGCTTGATCAATAGGCTCAACAGATGAAGCAATTACGACAAGAGTCCTTTGATCGGGTGGTTTGGCCAGTCCAGTTCCATTATATTATGATCATGACAGTAGCCCGTATGCTCCCTAATGGCTCGGCCCTTTGAGTTATGAATCATAGGGTATACTTGATAGGGCAAACATCCCTTTATCAGCTAAGGTAGACTTAAGTCTGCCTCCTTAGACAAACACCACCCCAGGTCTATAAGAATTTCTTGGACGACGTAACCCATGTGTTGCTGATGAGGATCCTTCAGTCAGGTTGGGTTGACTACCTCCTCTAACTAAGTAGACTACGGACAGCAACTGCCCAGGATGACGGAACCATGGGATCTAGATCGGGCACATCATTATTCCCCCAACCATCTAGTTTAAGCTAAAATTATAAATTTAATAAATCTTAAATTCTTACATCGCTACTATGCCTATGCATTTAGATATACTAGCCTTAATCGAAAGTTCTCTCTCACTTATTGGGAGGGTAATTAACTATAGGCTTGTGCCTATAAAACATGGAAATTCTAAAGTTCTCACCAAATGAGATGAAATCTAGTGTCCATCTACTATTAGATTTGCCTTCTGAAAATTACACTGACACACTTTCAAATCATACTCTCTTCAATTCAATAAATTTATTCAATTGTCGAGAGGTCGATGATGAATTTTTGGAGCCCATAGATTTCTGGTGACTCCGTTGGGGAAAGGATTCTCTTTTCATGTTTAGCTAGTCAAATTATAGCAATAGTAGCAGTAAAGCATGATAAAAATTCAAATTTGAAATCAATTATCAATAAAAATTATAGTTAAATATGTTATATCATTATGACTAATCTGCTTAATCTCTATATTGATGGATCTTTTGAATACATTGTTCATCTTGCAGCTAGGTCACGGAGCCAATATCTATTTGGCTAATGCTGTAATCTATAGTGGAGATGCTGAACCTACCATTCAATTTGATAGTGTAAACTTTCCAGCTATCACTTCTGCAAATAATCCTCTACCTGAAGCTCATGCATATTGTACACACCAACCTGTGCATGGGAGGAGAATGACTGGACTGTTATCAAGGTTCCTCAAGAGAGAGCCTCTGTATTCAAAGGATTGGGTCATTCTGAAGTGTCAATCATGAAGAGAACCTTCACTGGGCAGAAAGTTTCAGTCATACTTGTGAATGCAACAATCTTGTTAGTTGAACTTTTTGCACTAAGAAGGTATGATACTGAAGCCTCCTCTTCTAGAGGAAAATTGAGTAGAAGACAAAGGAGAAGAAACACTAAACTATGAGTTCAGTAGTTGCTGTCTGAATCACAAGTCATTCAACCAATCTTACAACCAGAAGCGATTATTTCTATCCCACAATAAATTTGAAAATTTTGAGATTGGTGAAAAGGAATAGCTCTACTCGTGATGTTAAGTGGTATTTTTGGGCTCAACAGCAGTCAGTTTCAACCTTTCTAAAGAAACAACTTAAGACTCTATCTGCTCGAGTACATAGAGTTTTGAAGGTTGTCAAAGAAAAATATCTTATAAAGATCAGGTATCAAATGTCAATTATCAAAGAATCCAAAAATGCTCCACTATAAAATTTATAATCAGTGGTAGTAAGAGCTCAAGACCGTTCTAAGCAATTCCTACACGGTGAGCATTGGGGTGTGACACCTGAACCACATGTTCAAAAATCTGCTACCGAAAGGTTCTGGTAGAAAGAAAAATAAATATGGAGGCTGAAGCCTTAAGAAGAAGTAACGACCAAGAAGCTTCTTCATCTGGAAGCAAGCTAACCTAGAGAGATAGTGGAGAAAAAGAAATATTGAACTACGTGCTCAATAGCCATTATTCAAGTACAAAATTGTATAACCAGTTGTGAAACCAGAAGTGAGTGTTCCAACCCATAATCGATTTGAGCACCTAAGATGGGTAAAATGGAATAACTCTACTAGTCAAATCAAATAGTTCTTTTGGACCTGATAATGTCAGATCCTAGCTTCTCTAGTGAGAAAATTTGAAATTGTATATGTAAGAGTGCATTAGGTTCTCAAAGTTTCTAAGGAGAAATGACTGATAAAAAGAAAATATGAACGTCCTGTCATCAGGGAGGCCAGAGTTGCTCCTCCAAGGAGACCTCCTCCTACAACTCCGGTAAGATGTCAACTAATTCAAGTCCAACACGGTGAGCATCGAGGTGTGACACTTGGAACATAGGTCCAAGAATTCACCATCAAAAGGTCCCAAAAAATAGGTGAGAAAATTTAGAGACTAAAATTTCAAAGTGAAATTGTCTTACAGAAAGACAATAGCGTGACATCTACACTATACTCCCATAAAATCCACTCCTTATGTCAAAGTACTTGGACCTGAAATAATCTTGTCACTTGAAGTTGAACTACCGCCACTCCAAGTAGCCATTCAACACAATCATACTCTGGATGAGAATGTTTGTCTATGGATGGAAGAGCTTGACGCACTGACAAAGTTAGGTTTTAAGTTCAACAAAATTCAAAAGTTTACCAAGCTAGGATGTCTAGGGCTTTTGACCATACGGTGCATCCTCGAATATTCCAAAAAGAAGAATTAGTTCTGGTGCTCAGAAGACTAATTATTCCCAATCAAAAATTTGGTGGCAAATTTGAGCCCAATTGGGAAGGCCCTTTTGTCATTGAAAAAGTATACCAAGGAGGGGCATACCAACTCATCAACCTAAAGGGTGAAAGACCAATGCCGCCAATTAATGGTCGATAGTTGAAAAAGTATTATACATGATGACCACATTCTTGAGGTACAATAGAAATCCCCCTGCAAGATAAGGGGCATTTTTTTTAGTAAATCTATTTAGGTCGACATCGTGTTTCATACCGAGATCCTTAAATAAATATACTTACTCAATATGAAAGAACTTTTCTATGAAAATTCCCCTGCTGCACAGGGGGTATTTTTAGATTTTTTTTATATATAGATGAAATCAATGTTGTATGTTCAAAACCCTCTTAAGAGCATATCAATTCAAATTGATATATTTGTGTAATTTTATCTTGAAAGTTCTTCCAAATGTGCTTTAGAATTCCCCCTGCAAGATAAGGACATTTGTTTTAGTTTATATTAAGTTTATTTGAGTTGACGTTGTGCTATAAGATGAGATCCTCGAATATATGCTAATTCAGGTTGACATCGAGCGTTACATCAAAATCCCTGAATATATCCATAATTATCATTGTTAAGTTGCATGTTCTTGCAGGAATAAAAAAATTAATTTCTATGCATGAAAAGATAATCCTAAATGTCAAGAAATTTATCTCTTAGATTTGCCAAAATTATGGAGATCAAGTTAGAAGAACTCCCAATTTTGGAAGCTTCAATCAACTGAGTCAGAAAAATATCAACCTCTACATCCTAAAGTCTAAGACACGGATGGGTCTAAAGGTCGAACTCAACAAGCCCACAAATAGCTGAGTTACTGATGCTCTCCTCACTCAACAAGCAGTAAGAAAAGGCCACGGTGAAAGAGCCCCCTCTTGTCAGTCCAATGATGATAGCTATTCAATCTCAAACTAGATCTAGCTTAGTGATTATAAGTAACCAAGATCAAAGAGATCTTTCTACTTGATCGATAGTTCAAGGCAATTAGGAAACGCCAATTGTGCTCAAATCAATCTTTATATTGCCTGTGAGGTAATTTTTCAATCAATTCTCAAATGATCTAAGCAAGCTCAAAGCACAGATCAAAGCCAATCTCCTCATCAAGTCTGTCAAAGTAGAAAGCACAGGACCGATGATGCAATTCCATAGTTCATACAAAGCCGATGACCGAACTAAGGGAATTTTGTGGTTATTCAGTCTATTAAAGCACACATTGCAAGACTAATAACTCAACATCGACCCTATTTAAGCCAAAATATTGGGTCATCTGTATGTACCCTTCAGCAAATCTATCAAAGTAGCAAGCACAAGGTTCATAGAGTACATACACTTCTTGACAAGTCAATATGAACAAATCAGGTCAGCCCTTCATCAAGTCTGTTCAGCTTAAAGCTAGGATAGAAGGAATTTCAAATCTAACCAAGCACGGATAAACCAATTCCTTAATAGAATCCTTAATCAAAACTAATAAACCAATTCCTCAATCAAACCCAACTAAGTAACAAGTTTAGGTTAGGAAACTAAAAAATGACAAAAAGAAAAGATCTTCAGCAAAATCATTGAATCAAAGAGTAGATGGTGTAAGAACTCTTATCTATCTGATAAGTTGATTCTGACAAATTGGTCAAGCCTGTCATTTAGTATATCCTAAATAAGGTATCATACTAATGAAAAATCCTATCAAAGTTCGTAGTTATTTGAAATGATCCAAGTTCTACGACAAGCCCAAAGGGTCAACCAATTTTCAATAAACGTGACTCACTCCATGCACAAATCACATTGGTTGGGGGGAATTTTTTGACCTCCTCATATGTGTCATAAATCAAGACAAGCCCACAAGTTAAATTTGACAGACTTGAGGCATAAAGGTACAAATTAGACAAAATGCACTGACGCCACCAAAATGGTCTAAATGACACGATGAACGATTTGCCATCACATTCAAAATGTCAAAACTAGTTAGAATACAATATTGCATGACTTAATGATCAACTAATCAAGCGCTCAAGTCGTCAACATGCTTGCACATATATTGAAGCCAGGAAGCTGTGATGATGACCAAACAACTCCGTTCATGAAATTGATCATGCGTTAGCTTTAAAATATCAAAAAAATATTAGATGAGACTATTCAAGCTTAATTCGGATGAGTCCAGATAAATATTGAATAATCAACAAATGCAAATCAAGATAAATGCACCGACGTCAAAAATGGTTGAAATGACCTCCAATCAATGAACAAACTTCATCATCGTGTCAAAATATCAAAATTGGTCAAGATATAAATATTGCACAACTTAATGATCAACTGATCAAGCGCTCGAGTCATCAATATGCATGCACACATATCAAAGTCAAAAGGCACCGACGCAAGCCCAATGACCCCGTTCATAAAATTGATTATGCCGTTAGCTTCAAAGCATCAAAATTTATCAAATGAGACTATCTATACCAATCGATGAATCGCAAATATTGAATGAAGATAGATAAATAAATTTAAAATGCATGGACATCACCAAAATCAACTCAAATGACCTTTGATCGATGAATGGACTTCACCATCACATTCAGAACATCAAAATTGGTCAGGATATAAATATTATACAACTTGATGATCAACCGATCAAGTGCTCAAGTTGTCAATGAGCCTACACGCATATCGAGATCAAGAGGCACCAATGAGGATCAAATAACCTTCTTTCATAAAATTGATCATGCCATTGACTTTAAAATCTTGAAATCTATCAAGTAAGACTGTTCTCACTCAATTCGTATGAGTCTGTGCAAAAATCGAGGGGTCGAAAGTGGTGATGCCCATTTTGAGCTAAAATGGAATCAATTTGATGTTGACTTGAACCAAACAACCTCTGATCATGATTGCACTATTCAAATAATTAATTTTAATTGATATATATATATATATATATATATATATATAACTATGTAAGATAGATTCAAATTAAAAATGTTTAATTAATTTAAAATTTATTTAAAATCTCTAAATTACCCTCCTCCATGCTCAACCTCTCCCCCTCTTTCTCCCATTCTATTTTCCTTCAACTGCAGAAAATAAAGAAAAAAAAGGATGGTTGGTTTCATTTTTTTTCTCCTCTCTTCCCATTCCACGTTCTGCCATCTCATCTCTGCTTTGACATGCCCGCCCGCTGTTCAAGCTGCATAAGGCTGCCCATCCGACGATCCACCTCGTTGTAATATTCAGCATCATGCCGCTCTTCTATTCTACATGCTACATATTCAACCTGATCTTGCTTTTCCCTTCCTAAAACCATTTCATTACAAATACCGCCATCCCATACCTGTAACCTCTTAATTTTAAATTTCAATTTTGCTTTAATCAAGGAAGAACATTGTCAAGAGACAAATTCATCTTTTGATTTCTAACATCGCACTCCTCATTTTAAATTCTCCATTTTGCTTCATCGAAAAAGAACATCAAGAGGAAAATTCTTCAATTTTGGTGTTGCACCTCACTTTACCCTTCCAATTTTCACTTCACCGCAATCGAGGGAAGAACATCGTCAAGAGGTGAATTCTTCTTTTAATTTTTGGCATCGCACTCCTTTATTACATTCCCAATTGCATACCAAACCCCATTCCTTTCTAGCATGCATGTCTAAAAATACATCAAAATATGTGATCGTGTAATATATATATATATATATATATATATATATATATATATATATATACTATTTTACAAGTCAAGGCCTCATTCTAAGAGGGTGCGATGAGATGAAAAACTAGCTGTGGCATCGGAAGACACCGCTCGTTATGCTCAAGAGGACGTACCGAGTAAGCCAACACCCGTTAGATGTCACTCCCCTTAGATGAAATACTGTCAAAATTTTGTTTTAATTTCTAGACTTATAAAAAAAGGGGGGATGAATATATATTGAATTTATCTTCTTTTAGGTTTAAAGGCCTCATCGTGCTTAAGAGGGCATGACGAGATGAATCTACCAAAAAAACAATCACACGCCAAAGAGGCATCGAGAAAGCCAAAACACCCTCAATGTATCACATGATAACCGGAGGCTACCAAAATTTAGACTAAAATTTAGGAATTAAACAAATTCAAATGGGAATTACCTAAACTTATGTCAAATGAAAAGATATATGATAAATATGAATATAAATGTTAAATCAAAGAGAAATAGGGGGGAGCCTTTAAAAAAAATTGGAAAGAATAGAATATTCATTTAAAATGCAAGTAAAATTTGGAGAGGCTAATATTAAACTCACAAACTTTGGGGAGGTTGATATTAAACTCATAAACTTTAATTGTGATTCTCTATGACTTAAATTGAAGTAATGAGTGAGTTATCCTTTCTTGTAAATTCCTCAAAGTTAAACAAGGTTTAATTAGAATTTGGGGGGACTAATAGTAAACTCATAACAAACTTGCAATAAACTTAAAGTTAAGGATGAATCCAAATTGGGTTTAATAACTCTCATACGAATATGGAGGTGATTGCTATGCTAGCTAATAAGCATGAGTAGGGCTAAAGTAATAAACACTAAAATTGGCATAACTTATAACATAATCAAGTTGGCAGAATTAAAAAAACTCAATAAGTAAATTAAGTGCAAGTAATGTTTTAGACTATAATATAAATCAAAATACCTTCTTCACCACCGAATCTGCAACTCTTTGTACAAGCAGACAGAAGGCAATACTAAATCCAGTTCTTTAAAAATTATAGGGCTTCCATTAATCAAAATTTAAGAAACTTCATTCTAAACTATGATTTTCAAAATCAACGAAATTACTAATTAGGTGAAATTATATAAAACTATAATTGCTTTCTTACATAGAGATTTCAAGTGCAAATTTTAATGTTGGTGCTAAATTGGAATAAAAAATTAAAATACAAAATCAATCTCATAATTCAAACATAAAATTACCTAAAATTACTATAAAGCATACTCAAATAAATTCAAGTGTATGTTTTTCCTTGAAGATTGTTCAACAAACTTAAAACTTATAATAAGAGTTTCAAATCGAAATATCTAAGAACTAATGTGTGATAGATCTAATCTCTATTATGAAGAGTGACAAAATCTAAAGCTCTTAAACATATTCTAATTAATCAATTTTTAAGTAGCAATTTGAAACTACTTAAATGGAATTCTATCATTAAAAGCTCAAATCAAAATTCAATCTATCCACCTTCTGCAATTGTTTATCGGGGGTGACAAGTTAAGAAAACTCTATACAAAGGAGCCAATAAAATCGGTTCTACTATGTTGACTCTCAACCATGCTAAGATGATGTATGTCCTGATCTTTTTTAATAAATTTCAATGAGATTAAAAAGTCCTCGACGAGTGGTTTGGATTATATTAGCACGATCGAAATATGTTCAATGGCTCGCCTTTGAGTTGAATCATGTTTTGATAGCAAATAATTAAGGTAGACTTAAGTCTATCTGATAAACACCACCCAAGACATGGATTTAGAATTGAACATGTATCAGGAGGATTCTTTATGCTGATAATTATCTCCAATCAAGACTGGGGACCACGATTATGAGAAGGATTTAGATCATCATCATTACCCCAATCATTGCTTTAAGCAAAAAATGATAAATTTCATAAATCTTAAATTCTAAAACTCTACATGTCGCTACTATTTATGCATTTAATCTAACCTTAATCAAAGTTCTCTCACTTATGGGTTTATAGCTACCATGGAAAACCTGAACTAAAAGTTCTCACCAAATGAGCATGAAATCTCAAGGTATTATCTACTATTATCATTAAAATTACACCAACATACTTTCAAATCATACTCTCTTCAAATAAATTCATTTAATTATCGAGGTGGTAGAATTTTGAGCACTAATCTAATGCAAAATTTATCAAATTTATTGATTCTTTTGAACTCTTTGTTTTGACAGCTATGGGATTTTGTATGCCTAAATGCATGAGAACTTGATTATGGGTCAAATCAAGAGAGAAAGGTGTTCTTCCATCAAAGGCTCTCAGGTTTCTTCATTCTCTGAGATGGAAGCCCCTCTAGCAAGAGGGAAAGAATATGATATGCATGATATTATACATTCATTCATCCAGCTAAGGGGTTGCTAAAAATTTTATTATCTTGATTTAATTCATAAGCTTTTATGTGAGGTTATGAGTTATTTTAAAATTTTAGTTATGAGTTGTTAGTGGGATAGAAAATTTATATTTATCTTAAGAGCCAATGGCATCCATGCCACACATTCAAACATCAAACATGAAGAAACTAAAAAAAAGTATGCAATTCTAGTGCGCAATCTAAACACAACATCAAAAAAATTTATAGACTACCATAAAATAATAAAAGGCCATTTCTTTAATACCCCAAAAAAGAAAAAAGATGTGAAATTCTACCCTTATACAAGCCATATTATAAAAATAATATATGCTATGGGGGTCTTCTTTTCTTCATTTCTTCCTTCTATTTCTTTTGATTTTGATTTGCTCCAAAGGTGTCACAGGGCACCCTAAGGACTAAGCCTTCTAGCCACTACTCATCCTAATCCCCCATAACACTAATCCTAATTCCTATACAAAATTATATTAAAAATAGGAAAAGTAAATCTAGCTACAGCTGCAAAACAAATGTTAGCTAAACACACCATACAACCTAAGCAATTATATGGATAATTTAGACTTAGGATCTCACATATGGGTAACCAAGCCCACAAGTCCTAACATGGATTATGCTTAGGGGCTAAGCAATCTACATAGAAAAAGTATTTATATTTTTATTATAGCAGTCCCTTAAGCACAACCCCCTACAGAAAACTTGATTAGTCTAATAACAGCCTAACATCCAATCTACAAAACATGCACCCTAACATCCACTCTGAAATATTACATCACAAAACAAAATATAACAACATACATACAACACCCTAACTTAACACTAGAAGTGGTGACTTAGTATTCTAATATGAGTGCTTAAGGTTTGTGTGATAAGACTTTACTAGGATTCTTTAGTTTAAGTTTCAATTTGGAGTTTGAATTTCTTAAAATTTTACCTCTGGGTGATTTCAATTTAAATGATTTAATGATTTATTTTTCTTTTTCATTTCACTTTTATTTGATTAAAGTGATGTTTAAGTTTTCAAGAATGAAGAGTAGAATGAATTTCATTTGTAGATAGAACTCACCCTATTCTTCATCCTAGCTCATAAAGAGTCTAACTAAGGCCCTTAAGTATCTTAATTAGCCCATTTAAATTTGTTTAATAATTTGATTTGATTTAGAATTTAGAATTTGATCTAGTTTAAGTATTTGATTGATTGATTTTTATTTAGATTTTATTTTAATTATAATAATTCATCCAATATCTAATGAAGTTTAAGTATTTAAATTCATGTTTTTGATTGATTAATTTAGATTAGATATTTTGGTTTAATTAAATCTTCATAATTCAATATACTTGATCTTTAATGAAGTTTAAGTTTGTTCGAATTCATGTGTTTTTGATTGATTAATTTCAGATTAGTTGTTTTGGTTTAATTAAATCTTGATAATTCAATATCCTTAATATCTAATGAAGTTTAAGTTTGTTTAAATTCATGTGTTTTTGATTGATTTTTAGATTAGATGTTTGGTTTAATTAAATCTTGATAATTCAATATCATCCTTTGAAAGTTTAAATTTGTTTAAATTCATGTGTTTTGATTGATTAATATCATATTATATGTTTTGGTTTAATTAAATCTTGATAATTTAAATATCCTTTAAATTAATAATTCTTTTCTTTGATTATGGTTATAATTTTATGCATTTGATTTGATGTTCATTTATTTGTAGTTGATCAATTAGATTAATTGAGATTTTATTTTGATTTTAATTTAGTTTGCTTTATAATTAGATTTTATTTTTAATCTCATCCATTTGTCATGTTTATCAAAGTTTGGTTTGTATTTTGATTTCAAACATTGAATAGTTAATTAGTTTATCTTATTTAAGTAGGTTGAATGAGATTTGATTTGATCAAATAATAAATTGATGAGAGTCTTTCTTAATTTAATTTAATTTGATTTAATTTGATTTGATTATCTTTATTAGTCTATGGGTTTGCTTAGGTTCAATGTGATTATGTAATTAGTTTAATTAAGAAGTGTATTTATATTAATTATAAAGATTAATTTGATTTCAATTTGATTTCATATTTGTTTATAGTTAATGATGTAATTAATGACTTAATAATTTAGGTTTAATTTAGGTTTTATTAATATTTAATTGCATTTATGTTTGATTAAGTTTAAGCTATATGATTAATTTGATTGACTTAATTAGCTTATTTAAGATGTGATCAAATTAATTAGTAGATTAATTAAGTATTTGATTTGAATTTGATTTAAAAAGTTAATTTGTTTCATTAAGATGATGGATTAATTAATTGATTAATTGTGTTTATTCAATTGGATTAGCTTAAGGGTAATTAATTTAATTAAGAAGTGTGTTTAAGTTAATTATTAAATTAAATAAATATATTTAATTTTAATTTATATTTATTTAGATTAATGGTATTAATTTAATGATTATGTTTAATTAGATTTTATTAGTATTTAATTGCATTTATGTGACAAGCTTAGTTTAATATGATTAATTTAATTGACTTAATTAGTTTATTTAAGAGGTGTGATTAAAATTAATTAGAATTAAAGTTTTGATTTGAATTAATTTTAAGGTGATTTATAAAATTAATTTGATTAAAGATGATAGATTAATTCATTAAGTTTGCATTAATTAAATGTTTAATTAATTGTTTGATTTGATAATTAAATTTTTAAATCATTAGATTAATCAAAGATTTATTTAATTAATGACTTAATTTCCACATATGAGTGATTTGAGTTAAGTTTTTACTTAAGTTTGATTTGATTAAAGGATTATTGTTATTATCATTTGATTAGATTAAGTGATTTAATTATTTATTTTTATTTAAATTAAACTTGATTATTCATAGTCATAGTTAAGTTTGATTTTCTTCATTTATTATATTCATTAAATTTCATTCATGTTTGATTTAGTTGTTAGGTTTATGTATTAATGGCTAATTAACTATCTTATTCCAAATGGATGTGATTTGATCATATGTTAATTAAGTTTACTTTAATTTTATTTGGTTTAATTTAATTAATATCAAATGATTATGTTGAATTGGTTTGTTAATCAATTTTATTTTTAGTTTATTTAATCATTAATTAGTTTCAATTTATTTATAATCTTTAAGGAGTTTCATATGATTAAAACTCCATGCTTAGTGTTTTAGTTACTAGTTTGACCCATGTAAAGTTTCCTAGATTTGAATTTTTTTGATTTAAGATTTAATCATTTAATTGAGTTTTATTGATTTAAATAGGTTTAATCATATTTAATTTAATTTCTTAGAGGATGATTATTTTGATTTGAGGTTTGATTAATGATTGCTTAAGTGTTATTTCATCATTTTGATTTGATATTTAAATTATTTTAGATTATATTTTAATTAATTCCTTAATTGATTAAACTTTAATCTTAAGTTTGTTTAGGGTTCATTAAGATTCAAAAAAATCACATTATTTTCTTAAGAGTCCTAGATGTCAATTGAAGTGATTTAAGCCATTTTGAAGATTTTTGTAAATTTTGAATTTTTATTTGATTTATTTTATTAAAATGGACATAATGAACTTCAAAATTTAATTTCTCCCAATCCAAATCCTTTTCACTTGAGATTTTATGGTAGGTGTGTTTTAACTTTAATCAATCTCAACTTAATCAATATATTTTTTTAATTAGTGAAATTTAATTTTACTAAAACTTAAATTAAACTCAAAATACTTAGTGAAATTTAGGGAATTTAGGTTTATTGGATTTCTCTCAGAAAGATGAATCCAACGTGCTCTTGTTTGTAATTTATGATTAAGTATTTTATTTTCTATAAAATTTTGAATTTTTTGATGATTTAAATTAATTTTTTAAATCAAAAAATCTTGACGCACACGCGGCGCCACATGGTGCTACGATTGACACACGGTGCCGAGATGGCACGCACGCACCACGCGATCATGCGTGACCATTTGGGTGGAAGATCGGTCAACGGTCTAGAGCAACCCGGTTTGCATTGAAGCTCACCGCAGATCGAGCCGCATTAGATCGCATGATCCGTGCCGATGCATCGGTGTGAATTTGAGCATATCACGCGGAACCGTGAGATCGGGACGTCGATTGCATCGCAATCCGTTTGAATCACGGGTCACACATGATACTGCCATCCACCTAGTGAACCTCGGATCGACGGCCGTAAGCCGCATCAATCGGCGGTGAAAAAAGCTATTTTTTTTGGAAAAATGAGTGAAAACTTGTCCAAATGGACTCATTTTCGCCAATTCACATCAAAAAAAAAATTCTATTTTAATTAGATAATTTAAAGTAAAAATGTGGATTATCTAGGTAGATTCTAAAATTGCACAAAAAATCATCAAAATAAGGATCCTAAGGTCGCTTTTGAAGGTTACCTCACCGGGATGATTTTTGACTGGTGGTGACCGAAAGCCCCGAGTGAGGCAAGAATCTTGAATGATCTTAAATCCTCACTTCATGTCTAAATGAAGTATTTTCTTTGTCATTTCACCCAATCCACCCGATTTTGATTTTTTTGGCTCAAGAAAGGTGGGGAAGTGGTGGTTAGTTGCTTTGGGGAGCACTTAGGGGCTGAATAGAGATAGGTGGAAGAGGAATGAAGCCTCATTTCCCCTCCTTTTATAATGGCCAAAAATCCACCCTTTTTTTGAATTTTTTGGCTCTAAAATGTTATCATCTTGCTTGGGGTGGTTGGGATGGATGATGGACTGATTGAGGACTTTGCATTTATACTCCAAAGTCCTCTCTTACTGTCATATGATCAGCTCTAATCAATGCAAATGTTAGGGAGGAGTTAAGTGCATGTGATGGGAGAGAATTAAATGAAGTTGGGTGGAATCCTATGTGGGGGAGGATCCATGAGAGATTTAATTGGGTTGAGTTGATTTTTGGCTAATCCTAAATGGGTTTGGGTTGGGTTTGATCAGCCCCTAATGGGTCATGGCTTGGTTTCAACAGATTTGGCTCAATTTGGGTCATATTGGGTCAGGTTGACCAATTTGACCAAACTTGGCCAAATTGGCTTGGGTTATGGGTTGATTCATGTTCAATTGGCTAATTATAGATGAATGTGGTCTTTGGTTTGAATTAATTTAGATTTAATTTAGATTTAGGCTAAATTGACCATTTAGGCTAATTTGGGCTAGGCTGGGTCAAGTTGACCAATTGGTCAAATTATGACTTTGGTAAAGTTCAATAATCAATTTGGAATAAACTTGAGCCATTTATAATCAATCAATTTGGGTTAGATCATGATTTGACCCAATTTGATCCTTAGGCCAATTTGGGTCAACTTGGATCAAATGGCCAAGGGCTTGATTTGGCTAATTGGTGGTCAAGTCATATTTAAATATTGACTTGGGTTGATTCAAATCATTAGTTTCAATCAATTTGGTGTAGGATGAGTTTTGGCTAGTTTTGGTTCATTTGGGTTAAGAGTTGGCTTGGTTAAATGACTAAGTTGACTTGGTTTGACCCAATTGATTGCAATTAATCATCCTAGGGTGATGAACAATCATGATGGAAGGTTTTGATGATCTTGGTTTGATCCAATTTGGGTTGGATTGGAAGTTGGCTCAAATGGGTCCTTTTGGTCACTTTGGGTCAAGTGGACCTAAGTGGATCAATTGGTTTGGTTTTAGTTTGATTTAAGTTTAGTTGAATATATATATACTATATATATATACATATGAGCTGATTAAAAAAATATAAATTCAACAAGAATCAATTTGGAGTCCAAGTTTTGGCTCAATTGAAAGTTTTAAGTCAAAAGGGCTAAGTTAGCGACTTGAGTTGACTTAAATTTGGTTTGATGATTGTAGGTTTTATTTATATTTGGATAAATGATTGAATGAATGATTGATTTGGGAGAAAATTCATTGGTTTTGACTTGATTTGGATAGAATTTGGCTAAGTCCAAAGAATTGGCTTAAAAGGCTTAGATTAAGTTTAGATTTAATTTTTGATATAATTTTGGTCATTTGAATTTAGATTTCATTTATATTTGTGAATATAAATGAAGGAATAATTGATTTATAAAGAGATCAATTGAGTTTGATTTGATCTTTTATTTTGGCTAAGCTTATGAAGATGGTTCATATGGTTTAGGAAGGGTCTTAGAATTTGAATTTGATTTGGGTTTCAATCATTTGGAGTCAAATTTAAAATTAGATTTGAAATTTGAATTTGAATTTGAGATTTAGTTTGAGATTTGAATCTGGGTTTGATTTGAGAAAGTGTATCTATATTGGGTTTATGATAGGTAATTTTCTTAAGCCCTAAGCCTAATCTTATATTAACACTTTTAAGTCTCTGCGTTAAGTGTTCACCTAATCACTAGATGTATCTTATGACTAAGAAAATCTTAGTCTAGAAGATTCTTAAGTCTAAGGATGGGATTGAGAGCTCACTCCAAAAGTGAGGTCAACATAAGTCCAACATGATGGTTTATCCTTCTTGTGGAGGTAGACCATTATGTCCACCTTTCACTTAGATTTAGATTTGTGGTTTTACCAAAGCTCTAGCTTAGATCCGAGGTAGTTATTTCCTTTAGCAACAAGCATAAATCCTCACCTCTTAGACATTTCAACAATCTTATGTTGTGGATTATAAGTTTTAGTATTCTAATAAAATGTCAACTCAAATAATTAACTCTTCAATTTCAAAAAATAAAATCTAACCATATGATAGATTGGATTGCTCACTAGGCTTCCTAGTATCATCCCCTACTCATCTCCTTTTTTTAAAATAAGTCTCTCCATTTGATCTATCCCATTTGATTTTCTAAAGTAGTCAATCCTTTGATAGTCTTAGCTTTGAAATCTTTGGAGACTTTAATTCTACTTAATTGAGAGTATTCCAAGGATTTGATTTTTAGAATGTAAATAACTATGGAGGCTTGCCTCACGTGAAACTTATGATACTTAAAATAAACCCTACTTTACTTTTCAATGTAAAGTGGGAAAGATCTCTCTACATTCAAGACCCATCATACCTAGAATCCTTATTAGTGATTAGTCTATTGGTGGTGATTTCTATCTTTGATTATTGGAACACATAAACTACCTCAAGAAAAGTCACAAGCCCATCGTGAAACAAAGAGCTCTCTCTTACACTCTGTATGGCACTGCATCGCTAATCCTTTGACCAAATGTGGTTACGCTATTTGCAAACAAGGGTCATTGTAACCAAGTTATTCGTGTCTATGCAGGCATCTATCCGTCCAAGATGAAGATGAAGATCAAGCAACTTGGATACTCAATGAATATACATGGATGTAGCTAGAGATGCCATCAAGTGTACACGTGGTCCTCCGCCAACCACCCAACATTCTACACCTACATTGGCTCATGGCCATTCAAGTGTTGAGGTACCGACATTGTGGGTCCATCATCCTCCTTCTAGGGTCATCGATTCATCTTAACCACATTACTTTTCCAAGCGGAAGCCATCCCACTCAGAGGTCACTCAAAGATGTGCTTCAATTTTTCAGGAACCATATCGTATATAGGTTCAGGGTGCCTCGATGAATTATATCCGATATTGGTACTGCATTTAAAAGCATGAATATTAACAGCTTCGCTAGAAGACACGATATAGATTGTAGATACTTCATCTACTACCCTAGAGCAAATGGCTTAGTGGAAGCATTCAATAAAACTCTCATACAGATACTAAAGAAAACTCTTGATGATAATAAATGACAGTGTAACGAGCACTTGGTTGAAGCCTTGTGGGCTTACCACACCACATACCGAACTCTAACTCAGTCTACCCCATTTTCCTTGGTGTATGGGTCCAAAGCCATTCTACCTTTAGAAGTTCAGCTCCCATCACTAAAGATAGAATTGGGTAACTAGATCACTACAGAGTAGAATGCAAAGTTACAATTAGAAGAGCTTAAAGGTTTAGAGGAGAGTCGCATATGGACGTGCCAGAACCTCGAGTTGTATAAGGCCAAAATGATTCAAGCTCACAACAAGCGGTGCCCTAGGTCTTTCCAAGAAAGAGAACTTGTGTTACCCCAAGGAGACTAATTGTTGCCCATCAAAAGATGGGAGGCAAGTTTGAACCCACTTGGAAGGCCCTATGTCATGAGAAGGCCTACCAAGGAAGATCTTATCGCCTTATTGATTGTAAAGGGGAACACCTGATGCTTCTAATTAATGGGCTCTATCTAAAGAAAAATTACCCATGAAATAAATCATGTTTGAAAATAATTATTAAATAAAAAGAACAAAAATTTGATTACATTCATAAAATCTTCTCTTCTTTTGAAGCGTTGTTTACTTGTCTTACGAATCCACCGTGACATGTTTAGGATAGGTGTAAGAGTCCCCTAGTGGTATCCCATCCCTCTTTAAACACAAACACAACCTCTCGATGCTATTAGAATAGGTGTAAGAGAACCCAAGAGGTATCCTATTTCATTTAGCACAATTAAATCAGGTGTGAGAGAACCTAAGCAGCATCCTTTCTTAGTGGGAATCCTTTTTTCCATCTGTGGCACCATTTCATAAAAAACCTAAGTGTGTTTAAGGTAGGTGTAAGAGTCCCCTAGAGGCATCCTATTCTTTTTAACACATGCTTAACAATAAACACAAATCTTTGTCTCGAAGCTATTTTGATGTGGGAGCAAGCCCTGTGGCACTCCTCATTCTGCCTAGGTCGTCCCATGCTACCTCGCTAGTATGTCACCCTAGTGGTCACTTGTTTGGAAGATGTGAGTCCTCATGCTTTCTTCCTAACTTGACTATTGCAAACCAATGAGCGTCTTGTTAGTTTGCTAGGCTTCACTACCCAGTCAGTAAGCTACCTCATGTTGACCTTGTTTAAGAAGATGTGAGTCCCCGTACTTTCTTCTTGAACTAGCCATCATGCTCTAACTTGGTTGAGTATATTTGAGGTTTAGGATAAGTCCCCCAAAGGATTCTTTCCTCTTGACTACATTTGAGTTGATATAAGTTCCTATAGTGCATGCTCACTCTCACCTAGGTCGATGGCACCCATCAGCCAAAGATAGACTATCTAGCCGCCATATATGAGGATTTGGGTCCCCGAGCTTTCTTCCTAGGCTGATTGTTACAAACTGATAGGCACATTATGCTGGTTGATGCTCACTATGCTGACAGTGACTCACCCAGTGGATACACCACTCTTGGCAAATATGGGTCCATGTGCTTTCTCTTGAGTTAGACACCGAATACCTATTGGATATATGATTAGCCATGTCATCTTCTCCAGAGTTTTGGATTAAGCCCTTGCGGCCCCTCTCCCTGTGGGCATTCTATTTGGATCACATCCTTGCAACCCCATTTAGACACTACCCGTTACTTTGATTGACAACCGCCTCAGTAGCCATCCTATGGTTGGAGAATTTATTCGCATATGCATAGATTCTCCTTGGTTCAAGAAATTGAGATAGGTCTAGCTGATATAAGCTCCTTGATCCCTCAAAACTAACAAGGTCTATGATAAAACAAACTAAACAAACAAAATAAATAAAATTAATTCGCTTGTGGATTAGAAGTCAAGCCCCATCCCCCCTCCCAAGTGCATCCTATCTTTGTGCAAGAAACTCCTTATAAGAATTACCGACTACCCGAGTTGAGATAAATCCGGTTAGTACTCACCCATAGTTTTAGTCGTTCAATCTATTTTTCCATAAGCAGGTTACCCCGATAGTCATTCCCCTTTGGGGGATGTAAGACTATGACACATTCTTTCTAGCATGACTATCGCAAACTGACGGGCAACCCTAGGTTGGGATTGATTTGTTGACCAAAGTAACCGATCACCCCAGTGGTCTTTTATAGTGGAATATGTGAGTCCATGAGGTTTCTTCCCTTGAATTGATCATTGCAAATCGAAAGGCACTCCTTTGGTCGGATAGTTCTCCCATTGGCCGGGAAGCTACTCCCTTTGGTTCAGTATATCTGAGATAGGTCTAGGCTGATATGAGCTCCTTCTCAGTGTGATCCATTGCAAACTAATGGAATCCACCAAAACATACAAATCTAAAAAATGAAATTAATCTTGACTATCTTTGAGTTGATCTAAGTCCCCCAGTAGCATTCACTAAGTAGTCAGCCCTAGGTTGGGTTCAATCTATTTTCTTGCCAATAGATTACCCCAAAGAACTTCCTACTGGAGGATGTAAGTCTACACGCTTTCTACGTAGCATACTGAAAGGCATCCCTTTGGTTGGCTAGTCCCACTATGTGTTTAGTAGATTAGCCCTTTAGATTGGTAAATTTGAGTTAGGACTTGGCCTCCACAACTCCTACTTAGTGCAGTCCATCGCAAACCAACATGGTTCATCTCAAAATTCAAACCTAAAAAAAAATGAAACAAATTCAACCCTCTTCCCTAGTGGAAATTTCTCCTCAGTGAGTCCTAAATCAAATCAAACTTCTCATCCCCTTGTGGATGACTTGAACCTGCTTCTCTAGTGGAAGGTTCACACTCTATCTTTTAATGGATCCTTCCCTCTCTTATCTTGGACATAAGTAGAGCCATATTGTACTAAGCTCTTGTTACTTCTACACCTTTAGTTAGAGATAGATTGTTTTTGTTAGTGCTTGTGATCTTTTGGTGTTGTTGATCATTTCAGTCAACACCACAGTGTTCTGACGGCCACACCACACCTATTGGGCACCCCTTTGTTGACCTATTTTTAGAATGAGCTCTCAATGCCTCCATCTTAGACATAGACTTCTAAGACTTTAAGAGTTCTTTAATCTTAAGACACATCTAGTGATTAGGTGGACTCAACTAGCCTAGAGACTTAGAAGAGTTAGCCATAGAAGGTCTTGCCTTAGGGGTGTTAGGAAAATTTGTCTACCCTTAGCTTGAACCATTCCTCACCTTCCTTCCTTCAAGTCAAACTCCAAATCAATCTTATTTTATTTTCTCCAAACTCAAATCAACTCCATGTGATTGAAATCCATGATTGAAATCTATGATTGAACCCCATGAATGAAATTCTAATTCTTTTTTAAGTCTTTTCCTCTTAAAGACTTAGCCAAAATCATGATCAAATGAATTCAAACTCACGGGATTTTCTCATAACTCATTTATATTCTCATTTATATTCACATATATAAATTAAATATAAATACAAATCAATCAAATCAATTCCAAAAATTAAATTCCAAATTTAAAATCTTTCTCAAGTCCTTAATTTACCTTTTAAGAACTTAGCCTAAATCATGATCAAATCAATTAAAATTCATGGGATTTTCTAATAACTTATTTATATTCTCATTTATATTCACATATATAAATAAAATATAAATATAAATCAATCAAATCAAATCCAAAAATTAAATTCCAAATTTAAATATTTCTTAAGTCCTTAATTTCCTCCTTAAGGACTTAGCCTAAGTCATGATCAAATCAATTGAAATTCATGGGATTTTCTCATAACTCATTTATATTTTCATTTATATAAACATATATAAATGAAATATAAATACAAATCAATCAAACCAAATTTAAAAATTCAAATCCCTACTCCAAAATTTTCTAAGTCCTTTAAAATTCCCTTTTAATGGACTTAGCCTAAATCATGATCAAATCACTTTAAATCCTTGAAATTTTCTTATGATCAATTTATATTCTCATTTATATTCACATATATAAATGAATAATAAATTTAAATAGTTGAAACCAATTCCAAAATCAAACTCAAATCCACTCAAAAATCTAACATAAGCCTTTCAAGTCAAAATCTTTAACTTAGCCTTACTTTAAATCAAATCAACTCTTGATTTTCCTTCATGATTCAATCAACCACAATCATATAATCTAAATATAAATCTAAACTTCAGTAAATCAAAACCCAATTCAAAACTCAAAGCCAAAATCCATTCATGTTCTTCCTTTGAACATGAAATTGTCAAATGAATCAAAACCCATTTAACTTCAAACTAGTTGCAAATGGATTTATATTTCAATCATAAGTCTATATACAAGTTAACCAAACTCAAATCAAGCTTTGACCAAGCTTTTCCACTTAGGCTCACTTGACCTAAAGTGATCAAAAGTACCCTTATGACCAAATTCTAATCCTAACTAAATTGAATCAAACTCACCTATGCCTCTCATCATGATCAACAATCATCATGGGATGATCAATCAATCAAATTGGATCAAACCAAGTCAAACCTAATGGTTGATCAAGTCGACACTTAGCCAAAATGAAACCTAAACTAGCCAAAATCCACCATAGGCCAAATTGATTGAAACCATTAATCTAAGTTCATTCATGAACTATGTTTGAACTTGACCAAGTCAACATTTGAGTCTAACCTAGCCCCAATTGGCCATGACGTTGACAACTTGACCTAAAGGGTCAAAATGTATCAAAACTTGATCTAAGCCAAATTGATTCAAACTAATGGGTCAAGTTCATTCCAAATCACTTGTTAAACTTGATCAAAGCCTCAATTGGCCAACTAGACCTAACCTAGCCCAATTGACCTTGAATCCAACTTGACCTAAAGGGGTCATGTTGAGCCAAATTCAAACTTAACCAAAATTGATTGGAAACAAAGATACTAATCCACTTCATACGACTAACCAAACCTAAACCCATTTGACCTAAATGAAGTCATATGAGCCAAACTCAAAACTAAACCAAATTGAACCAAACTAAAGCAACCAAAACATTTCAAATGGTCGTATGAACTTGACCCAACCCTTGGTTTGACCCAATTTGACCAATTGGTCAACTTGACCCAAGTTGACCCATTTTGACCTAAATGGGTCAACATGAGCCAAACCATATCAAATGAACTCCAAATCCAATGAAACTTGGCAAAACCAATTTCCTCAACATACCCGACATATTCAAATTCAAAAATCTACCAAATAACCATTCTACCCCTAGGTCATAGAATAAATTTTGGTCAAATCTATGGGGAATTTGGTCAAGCCATCAACTTATCCTTGACTCTTCTTAATAGGTCAAGTGAACCATATGGAGGGTGGTGCACCCAATCCAATGGGTTTGGGTCAACAAATGGACCCTAGGCCAAAAAACCCATATAAATTATAATTTGAAAACCTCCTCAACTCAATTTGAAGCTCATGGGAGGTTACTAATCCACTCTTTGGCTCAAACTGACCATGTGTGAACTTCAAATAGCCCAAACAACTCTTTCCATATAAACAATTGGATCAAAATGGAAAACCATGCTTCGGCCGTCCTATTGCCATAGGGGGAGATATACTCCCCCTAATTTCACTTGAATTCTATATCCTCATTGTCGATTGAGTGTTAGAAAGTGTTAAGAGCCATCAGAGAGTGTTCCTAAGCTTTCTAAGTGGGAATTGAAACTAGCCATTCTCGATTTTCATCCTTTGAAAATAGGGGAGCTCCATAGAATTCCTAACTTCCTCCACACTACAATTCAATCCAATTGCCTTTGCACACTCCCTCAAGAGATCAAATTGAGCTTTCCTAAGTTCTCCCTCAAGTTCCAAAGGCAAGGAGAAGCCAATTCGATCAAAACCGCAAAGAATAGCAAGGGGGAGTTGGTCCATAGAGCAAACTACCCAACCTCAAGAGCTAATTCTTTCACCACAGCTTCGCCTCAACTAGACGAAGCTCCTCCAAGAGAATCGAGCGTCGGTGATCACCTCCGATAAGGTATGCCATTTCTGACCACTAGACTTAAGAGGTGTCGGTCCTTTGTGAAAGAAAGTGTCATGGCATGAAAATTCAACTATTGGATAGGATTTCCATTAGTGTATGATGGAGTGTGCAAGATTTTATCCTAATCCAAGCTCAATCGAGCTCAGATCAAGGCTTAGATCATGGACAGATCCTATGATCCTCAGGGAAGAACAGGGATGATCCCGACCATCCATCCACACATTTTGGATGGATGGTTAAGATTAAATGCATGTTTTAAAAATCCATTTATTCTTTTAAAACCATGAGGTAATTCATGGCCCTTGATCGAACGATGGGCATCAAACCACATCCCACAGCCACACGCCTGCCATGATGGGATGTTTAAGTGATGGCTCATAGTGCGATGCGTGGAAAGCATGCTGACCGCCACCGTCGCATGTCAAGTTGTGGGGTTAAGGGATTTAATTAGGTTTTAATTAATTCTAATTAATCTTCTAAGCTTTGAAAATTCATATCTCCCTAAATAAAAATTAGAAAAATATGAGGTAAATTTTTACTAAAAGATAATTCAATTTAGAATATTCTAAAAATGGTTTCAATGGATTTTGAATTGTATCTTTCTTTAATTTTACCTTTTAATAGAAATCTTAATTTTCTAATTACTCCTTAAGTAATCCTCTAATTAATCTCAAACTCCTTGGGTATGTTTTGGGAGATGCTTCTGCCTCCTTTAATTTTCTTGGAATTTATTGAAGGCTTAATTGGGGGAATTGTAAATGCATTTCCTAATCACCACATTAATGTAATTAAGGATAATTAAGGGTGTGATTAGTATTTTAATCCCTCATTGAAGTTTATTAAGGTTTGATCTAGTGAGTTGGAGGCTTAGGGAATAATTTTGGGGCATTCCCCCTAATCTATTCCCTAATCCCCTTTTTCTTTCCTTAATCCTCTATTAATTAAGGGTTAATTCATTTATTACCCTCTTAATTAATATCTAAAAATTATAAAACCTTCCAGAACTTAATTAATATACTTTGGGTAGATTCTTAGGTATTCAAGAGCCTAAGTTCAATTAAGGAAATCAAAACCCAAGTCGTATGTGTGAGGGGTGTTTTGAAATTACTTAAGTTAAACCCCTTAGCTTAATTAACCATTAATCATGAGCCAAATTGCATTAGGCCCTTTTCTTCCTAGGGGCATTATAAATTTAAATTCCTTGTGAGGTTTTAAGTCATCTCATTGGCTTATAATTATTTGGTTCACTATGCTATGGTGGTGTATGTAAGGGTTAATTAACATGCTTAATTCATACCTTAACCTAACCAAAATCTAAAATCAATTTAATCATCTAAAAATTAAACAAAAATGTCAAACACACGTGGGAATGGGTTAGGAATAGTAAACTCAACTCACATTTTCAAAATTAAATCAAATTCAAAATCAAACAAAAATCATATTAAATGAACTTTGATTTACTTTAAGCTTTCTTATTTCATAAGATTATCTTTAGGATTTAATTAAAGTGAATGTGTTTACATGCTTTCATTACATTAGTTCTTTCCCCAACATGCTAAATATGTGTGTCATGTGGTTTCATGCATTCATACTTTTCAAAATTCAAATTTAAAATAAAAATGTTTACTTTATGTCAAATTTGCATATGTTGGCTAAAGTAGAAATATGAGTGGCTATTATCACTATTAAATTCAAATTATTTTCAAAATATATGAATCAATTATAAAAATCAAAAGTGTCTTACTTATATCTTAATTGTAAGCTTGCATGTGAGTAAGATATAAGGATGTGCTTAGTATAGGTTTTCCATCTCTTCTCTTTTAGTATAGTTTTGAATAGGATTTGGCAAGGTGTGTGGTTCATTTGAAAAGAACCTAACACTTACCTAATTCCATATTCTATTCATTCCTATGCTATCACTTAAGAAGGATATCTATGCTTGCACATATAAATTGCCTTAACAAAATAAAATCAACTAATACAAATTTTTTCTTTCTTTCCATTCATTTCTTTTGTACATATGTTTGTATTTAGGGAAAGTGGTATATTAGTCTGGATAACCCCAAGGTTATGAAGCTTTAAGTAGCCCTAAGTATGTCTTGTACCTTATACCTCTGGTTAACAATGGGGCTGTACTCACTTATGCCTTTCTTACTTTCATATGTGTATATAAAAATTGGATAGGAAATCCCTTTTCTACTTAATGAAAATCATGCATCATAAACTTTCAAATTTTCTTAAATGAATTACTTAGCATGCATTATAAAGTATGTTAAATATTCTCATTTGTATGTATAAATATGCTTATGACTCACTCATATGCATGTTATACATGTTGGGAAAGAAATGAATGATGTATATTTTGTGAATTTAGTTCATTTTATTTAATATTAAAATGCCTTTCTTTTTGAATGAGTTTGTTTAGAGTTCATCTAAACTTAGGATTAATTGAAAGACTTAATCAAAACTTTCAGTAAATAAAACTAAAGTATGAACCTACTTTAGAAATTACTTAGGTTAGGGAAGGAAAGAGAAGTTCTCTTCTTTTTCCCTCTCTTTATAACTTAGTAATTAATTGTAGGATTCATTTGAACCTAATCAAAACATGAAATAAAATTAACCTGATTAAATTAAACCACTTAAATGAAACCCTCCTCTAAGTTGAGCATGCTTCACACTTAGAAAATTCTAACTTAAAGCCATCGCTAAGCATATCACACAAACCTCCAAAGCATACACATTAGACTAAGTCATCACTTCTAGCTTTAGGTTAGGGCAGTGCGTGGTTTGATGCTTGCTTTTGTTTTTTGATATATATTTTAAACTGGATGTTAGGATGTATGTACGTAGAATGAATGATAGGATGATCTTAGTCTAACATTTGTTTTCTGTAGGGGATTGTGCTTAAGGGGCGCTATAATAAATAAAAATATAAATGCTATTGTTGTGCAGGTGCTTGTACCTCTAAGCATAATCCAATAGGCTAGGTGGACTTAGTTTCCATTGTGTGGGGTGATAAGTTCAATATACATTCTTGGGATTTGGTGGTTTGTTTAGCTAACTTTTATTTTGCAGGTGTTAGCTAGATTTAATTTTCCTTTTAATGTAAATTTTATAATTAGAATTTTGGAATGATTGTTATGGGGATTAGGATGAGCATTGGTCATAAGATCCTACCTTATGCACCATGTGAAGCCTTTGGAGCATCCACCTTCCAACCACCCAAAAGATGGAACCAAAGAAGAAAGAAGAAATGAAGAATGAAGAAATGAAGCTTGAAGTCCCCCATAACAATGAATTTCTTGCTTAATTATATTTAATTCATTTATAATTCAGGTTATATAAGGGTAGAGCTCGGCTACCCAATTTATTTTCGGGTTTGTACGGTGGTACCCGACCACAACGACCTCTTATTCTTTTTACAATTAGCTTTGTAAATTGATTGATTATTTGTTTAGCTTGTTTATTAAGTGACATCTTTTCCTAGTTTCCTCCTTGCTTTATGTATGGCCCTGGATGTGGATTAGGCTCTTAAAGAAAAATAAATCTTTTACCAAATCTAACAACTAAAAATAAAGAACTCATAACCTCACCTAAAGCGGTTTACAATCAACATAAAAGAATTAGCAACCTCTTAGTTTGGATGAGTATTTCTTTTATAATATCATGCACAAGCATCTTATTTCACTCTTGATTGGAGGGCTTCCACCTTTTGAGAAACTTGACTTGACCTTTGAGAGCCATGGTGGAAAACACCTCCTCCCTTCTGATTTTGGCCAATAACTTTTATTTCATGCATTAGGCATATGAATCCTATTAGCAAGTCAAAATAATTGTCCAAAATAAAAATAAAATGAAATTTGAATTGCATTAGATTTAGGTCATTTGAAGCATGTCCTTACATGATCTAGTCTCTTTAGGGAGTGAGTTTAAGGACTTAGTCTCTTTCTAAATAAATAATAGCCTAGCTATCTTGCATAAAGCATATGACTTGCCTACATGAATTTAAAATCATAGGAGGAGTTAGTTGGCCACCCCCATTGTAAGTCCAAGTTGTGGTTTGTCCCTCTGGAGGCAAACCAAATACCCATTTTTTTTTAGATTTAGGTTGTGCTTTTGCCCTCACCAAAGCTCCCTAGATTTAGAGGTTGCTTCTCCCTTTGTGGCCATAAGCTTAAATCCTCACCTCTTAGCATTTCCATAATCTTGTGTTATGAAATCGTAAGTCCTAAATTTCTAATGAAAAGTATAACTCAAATAAATTAAATCAAGTTCAAAAATGTAAAGCCTAACCATAAGATAGTTTGAGATGCTCATTAGGTTTCCTAACATCATGGGCATCTCCTACTTATCTTTCTTTTTCCTTCGCTAATAACTCCCTCTCTTTGATCAATCCCATTTGATCTTCAAAAATGAACCAATCGATTGATAGTCCTTTCCTATTGAAATCTTTGAAGACAATGATCATTTACCTTAATCGAGAGTATTCCTAAGGGATCCCATCCCTTAGGATGTAATTAACTATGGGGCTTGCCCCAGAGAACTAATGAACCCAATTTAAAATAAATCGCTTTACTTTTCATGTAAAGTAAAGAATCTCTACATATGCGACCCATTATCCTGGAGTCCTTATCGATGATTAGGTCCATTAAAGGGTGACTTCTATCTCTGAGATAGTACTATTCTAATATCGCACCATCACCAATAAGAACATATGGATTACATGGTGTCCCAACACATTATATTTATGTTTTCATTTATCCTCTTCAAAAAGGATGTAATGGGCGTGAATATTTTCACT
>CM038218.1:75036723-75353059 GCA_021442155.1 Cymbidium sinense | reverse complement strand
AGATTTAAATAAATTCAAATGAAAATTACCTAAACTTAAGTCAAACAAAATAATATATGATAAATATGAAGATAAATATTAAATCAAAGAGAAATAGGGGGAACGGAAAGGACTTACAAGATTTATTCAAACAGAGTCGAAGGCCCACTAAAGTCTCTAACCGCTCCCTTTCAAATGTCCTAACTCCAACCCTTCAAACAAATGGAATAGAATGGGAGACTTCCTCTTTGTCTTATTTATAGAAATTAGAAGAGGTAGTGAGTAGTTTGCATTCAAAGAAAAAGAGGAGGGAAAACGAATGTAGGAGAGTTCGAATAACGAAGAGGGGGAAAATAAATGTGAGAAATTTGAATAAAAGAGAGCGAAAATGAGAATTACTTCGAGGGGTAAATCTTCTATATAAAATAACAAACTAAATTATCCTTTGAACGTGTAGCTTCAAAACAAAAAATATTTACCGAATTTGCAACTCTTTGTACAAGCAAACAGAATGTGATACTAAATCTAATTCTATAAAAATCATAGGGCTTCCTTTAATCAAAATTTGAGGGATTGCATTATAATTATGAATTTTAAAATCAACGAAATCACTAATTAAGTGAAATTATCTAAGCTATAAATACCTACATATGCTCGGACATGAAGACTTCAAGTGCAAATTTTAATATCTGAAAAGGCTGCATAGGCTAAATTGGAATAAAATGAAAATACAAAATCAATTTCATAATTCAGAAATAAAATTACTAAATTACTAAACACTCGCATGGGCCCCGACACTACGTTGAATGTTTAAATTCAAGTGTCTCGAGATGCTGCGCGGGTTGCTACCCGGTTTAGTCTTGGGACTGGGTCCGGATTAACAAAATCTAAAAACTTATAATAAGAGTTTCAAATCAACGAAATATCTGAGAAGCAAATCTATCAAGTGATAGTAGATCTAATCTTCTATTAGCAGCTAAATGGAGTTGTCAGGATCTAAATCTCTTAAACATATTCAAATTAATCAATTTTTCAAATCTAATTAAGTAGCAATCTGAAACTGCTTAAATGAAACTCTATCATTAAAAACTTAAATCAAACTCAATCTATCCACCTTCCGCAATTATTTGTCGGGGGTGACAAATTAAGAAAACTCTAACTCACAAAGGAGTCAATGTTAAATCAAGTGTTCTGTTATGTTCACTCTCAATTAATCTCTTGCCAGTAAGGATGTGGTATGTTTCTCTGACTGCGTGGCTTGTCCAGTAGGCTCCACAGATGAAATAGTTAGGGCTCCATTATATTACGATCACGATCATAGCCCGTATGCTCCCCAATGACTCTGACCTTTGAGTTGTGAATCATAGGGTATACTTGATAGGGCAAACAATTCTCTGTCAGCTAAGGTAGACTTAAACCTGTCTCCGTAGACAAACACCACCCCAAGTCTACAAGGATTTCTTGGACGACATAACCCATATATTGCTGATAAGGATCCTTACGGCGTTAAACTACCTCCTCTCATTAGTAGGTAGGGATCATGGGATGGAAGAATGGGATCTAGATCGGCACATCATCATTCCCCAACCATCCGGTTTAAGTGAAATGATGAATTTCATAATCTAGATTCTAAAACCCCATGTATACTACGCCGCATTTAGCGATCTAACGACTAGCCTTATTTGAAATTTCTCTCTCACTTATTAGTAGGGGTAATTAACTATAGGGGCTTGCACCTATAGGAAACCTAGAACCAGATCTAAAGTCCTAGCAAAATGAGGATGAAATCTTTGGGTAGTGTCTTATCTACTATTCCACCTGCCTTTTGAAAATTACACCGACACATTAAATCAATTACTCTCTTCAATTCAATATTTTTCGAGAGGTTGGTGGTGAATTTTCGGAGCCTACAAAGAGTTCATCATTTCTTTTCAAATGATGGAGCCACATCATTCAAGTTAAACCATCCATAAATGTCATAAATAAAGATGACTCAAAGACAATGAAATAAGTCAAGGTTGAAGAAACATCACTTTTATTAATACTAATAACAAAATATATATATTGATACTTAGCTAAGATGCAAGTTTATATTTAAACTCGACCAACTTAAATTTAAGCATGGTGAGATTCACCTCTTGAATTTATAAAGGCTGCCTTTAGGATTCTATCTACCTGTTAGATGACTATGATTAAAGATATTGATAAGAATGTTAGTTATATAAGCGCAGAAGACTATATAATCACTTAAGTATGATAAAATTGATATCATAAATAGCCAATGCTTTTTCATATAATAGTTAAAATTTTATTAGAAACTGTAAAAGTTAAGCGTACCCATACATGAGCACTCATATAATGAGTAACCTTCTTAGAAGTTAAACTTGCATAATTAAATTATGAGGTGATGAAGCCAAAGCTAATAATATCTCAATGCTTGAGAGTCCAGATTATTACAAAGCTCATTCTTAGAAGTAAATATTTCATGTAGCTAAATCGCTTAGGAGTTTTGAACAATCTACAACTCTCTCTCTCTCTCTCTCTCTCTCTCTCTCTCTCTTCAGCCAACATTAGTTTCCTCCGTATAAAACCCAGCCAGGCCCAGTCCCCTTCCACTGCTTTCCCTCGCTACACTCCAAACACTACACTAAAAGCAAATCCTTCTCTCACCTGCAATTTCCAGCTTTAATTCCTTTCCACCCCTTCTTACTTTGCTTTTGCAAAATCGTAAAGAATGATTCAAGAACTCTTATCTGCAGTCGTGGAGAGGAAGCTCTCATTCCAGGTGGAGGACATCTTCTATCTGATGATGCTCCTTGTCCCTTCCTCTACTCCACTTCCACCGCCACCACATTATCTCCCTCTACCTCTTCTTCCACCATACAAACTTTATCCTCGCCACCACCACCTCCGAGCCGCCTCAGCAGAAGCTGAGGTGCCCGCGGTGCGACTCATCGAACACCAAGTTCTGCTACTATAACAACTATAACCTCACCCAGCCGCGCCATTTCTGCAAGACTTGCCGCTGTTATTGGACCAAAGGCGGCGCCCTACGCAATGTCCAGATTTGGTGGCTGGTGCCGCAACGCCAAGCCGGCCCAAATTGTCGCTCGTTGCGGGAAGTCTTGCGGTGGGAGAAAACCCAACAAGGCAATTCCTTCCCTTGATTCCATTGCTCGGGTGGGCTTCGGGTTCGAACCCGACCTCTTCCCTCCAAGTCCAATTCTATGGACAGCGCCGACACCGCCTCCTCCACCCACACCCACATCTTCTCGCTCTTCTACGTGCTAGTGGAGGTGCCGGCATCCGAAGCTTTGAAACCATTCCTCTTACCAGCCTTAATTCTATTAGAATCAAGGAGGAAGGTGTGCTGGCCGAGCCCCCGGGAGGCGGGCTAGGACTGAACGGCCTAAGTTTAGGCCCATTGTGTCAGTTCTCGAGTGCAGCTGCGATGGGTTCTCTTTGGAAGAACGAAGGGCAGTTGCCATATCTGCAGCTTCAGGAGAATAGCTCGGCGTTCGGAGATGCAGCGGCGGGAATTCAGGAGCTTTACGTGAAGCTGCGGCTGCAGGCTTATTGCAATGATCAGTTGAGATTGCAATGAGCAATGGTTGGTCGGCTCCTGGGTGTTCTTCTTTGGCAACTTCGGCGACATCTGCTAGTAGTATTGGTGGCGGAGGGGGAAGTTCTAATGCTGCTGTGGCTGGTGTTGAACCAGTTATGGGAGGAGAATTTGGATACTGGAATCTGGCATTCTCATCATAGTCTGATATGTCGAGCACAAATTACGATTAAATTAAATCATTGATCGGTAGTATTAATTCTACTTTCTTGAATCAGCGATGATCATGTAGGTCTGCTTTACTTTGGTTTGAGTTAGTACTGTTGTGAATTATAATTGTAGGTTGCTTTGTAGTTCTATATTCTTCTTCTTCTTCTTCTTGTTTTCAAGCGATGTGTTTGTTTGGAGAATGTTTGTTGGTCAAATAGAAAGGGGAAATTGGGGTGTAATGTACTGGAAAAATTAAAATGTTTGACAAATTCAAATGAGTCAATTTTGTTTTGTTCCTATGATTTTTTTTTTAATTTCATTTACGCTACTGAGAGATAGAAATAAGAATGTTTAATATTAATGTGCGGCAAAATGCTAAAAATATGTAATAAAAAACAAAATTTTAAATTAGAATAGGATCTATTTAAAATAAGATGAACTTTCAATAAAAGATAGATAGAATAAATGTATATAATGCATAGATAAAATTAGTTTTTAAAACATTAAGAAAAGCAAATTTGGTACATATTATATTCACTTTAAAATAAATCCATGATTTTAAGAATTAATCTGTTAAATTTATTATTATATACTCTAACCTAACTTTTTTCCCAAATTAATCATCACCAGTCAAAAAAACCAACAAAAAGAAACAAACAAAATCAGTGACGTTATGGAAGTAATGGCTGAACAGCCAGTATTGCTCGAAAAAAAAAAGCAAGAAGAAAGAAAACCAAACCAGAAAGGAAATCAAAGGGTTTTTCTCTTGTGTAGCTCCCAGCGTGACTTTAGGAACTGTTCTTTCCATCATAATGAGAAGGGATGATTAGGAATAATTTCTTCAGACCTTCGGTCCATGGCTTGGTTTAGCTTCCTCCTCCTATAAGCAGTTGACTGCTCCCTGTACTTCCTTGCCATGATAACATGCCAGTGATTTTTCACTGCGTTATCAATTCTGCCAGGAAATAGTCTTGCTATCATTGCCCATTTGTTCCCATAGAGTCTATGAGCAGCCATGAGCTTCTCCTCCTCCTCTGTGAAAGCACTTCTACTTATCGTTGGATCCAGTTGGTTGAACCATCTGAACCTACAGCTCTTACCTATATCAAAAACCAAAATTAGAATAACTGCTTTACATACAATTACTTGCGTTTAATTTCATATAAAAGGTTTTCCTGATCTTCCTTCTAGATTTTCTGCTATTAGATTCCAGTTCTGAGGGCCATAAATTGAAACGAGAGCTTTGAGCTTACAGTCTTCTTCTGGTCTCCAATGGCCTCTGACGCAGAGATTGTACTGCCCCGTGCAGTCATTTACGTTCGCCTCTTCTGCATCGGCTCTGTTGTTATCTTCTTCAAGCACTTCATTTGTGTCTGAACCTCCCATAAAGTGAAATAAATGGTAGGTTGAGAAAGAGCAAGAAGGATTGATGGGGAGGGAGACTATATGAGAAAGGAAGGATTTTGAAGAGGAAGGAGATGGAGAATTAGCTTGTTCCTGTGCTTGAGCTTCGATATATCTGTTTCCCAGGCCATGATCTGTGAACTTAAGTGCTGTGGAGCCATTCTTATAAAGAGAAATGAAAAAATATGTAGTATGAGATAAAGGGAAGTGAAAAGGAGAGTTTATTTCTCCCTAACAGAAACCTGTAGAAGTCTTCTTCTGCTGCTCCACTTGTTTTAACTTGGCAAAATTTTTAAAATAAGCATAATTATAAATGTAATTAGCGGATTAGGCACGCTTAAAAGAAAATTTAGAAATAGATGACTCCGTTCAGACGAGGCTGGTATTACCGCGGCGTCTGCTAAATCGACGACTTAAATCAATTTTTTTAAAAAAGCGGCATATCGAGATCGGGATCCCATCTCTCACTCGTTCTCTAGGGCGGCGAAATCTCTTGCCTTCACGCTGCCAGCCATCAAGGTCGGTACGGCCTCCCCAGCGCTGATCCACGCCGCCTACGGATCCGAGCCCTTTTGGCCGGAAAAAGGTATTTTGTGCTTCTTTTTTTTCAAAACAAACGGGTAATATATATACGCATTTGTTATACTTAATGATGTTTGTACATATGTGGATCTAATTTATTTTAGTATTTTTTTAGGTATAATATTCGTGTGAAATGATTATCGCACCGTTATGTTGTGTAATGTGGAGATTGGAGTTAGAGTGTGAGTTATAAAGAATGTGATTAATTACTCTTTGCTATTTGAACATGTATCTCTAAGTATCCTGTTTTTTTGCTGTTAGAAGTGATTATATAAGAATGTGATTAATTCTTTTGGGCTCTTTTAACGCAATTTATTTAGTGGGGTGTATCTCAAAATATAGCAACCTTAATATTTGAGAATGTAATGAGTTATGAATTTATAATTTCCCTCATATGGAGTAGGTTGGGTTGATCAATAATTGGTTTAGGTTTATTTGATAGATGATTGAGTTAAGCTAATTTAATAGTTTAGCTAATTATTTATTTTAATGGTAGTTGATTTAATTATGATTTTAAAAATATAATTGTAGTTATTATTTGTTTAATAGTTAATTTTAACTAATCGATTAGTACTTCTAAGAATTGGATGATAAGCTAAAACTATGGGTGTTTACTTGATTAGTTTGTAAAATAAATTATTTGTTATTTGTGTTTTATAAGATAACGATTAATTTAGTTAATTTAGCAGTCGCTCTTCAAGACATTTCCGATACACATATTTGATTCAAAATGAGTTCAAGCAATATGCGGTGTTGAATTATGGCGGCGAACTTAGTGTCAGTGACGATTTCTTCCCTACGTATATTGGCAGAAAAAATTGTCCTATATTAATTTCTCGCCGGTGTAATTTTAGCAGTGTTCAAGATGGAATCATGCGGTCACTAAACGTTGATTCGACACGGTTCAGGATTAATCTCATAGGTAGGTTCCCTATTGGTGCCAGTTTCATTGCTACACCACTAAATGATGATGAAGTTTGTGAGTCATTATCAATCAGCAAGCTACACTGTTGTCATATATGTTGAAATTGAAATGAAACAAACGATTCAAGCGCATGATTCTTTGGATGAATTTTGCAATTGAAACTTCTCAACACCACTTACCGCCACAAGGACCACATCATAGGTAATTTGTTTGAACTGCTTGTTTGTGTTCAAATTTTCACCTTAACCTAAAACACTACATTCATATGTGCAGCAGTGAAGATGTAGACATATCTGCATCTCCTATTCGTGCTAATCATATGGCTTCAACCAAGAATATGGATGAAATGCATTGTGATGAGGTGGCTCCTCCGAATCGGGATGAGGGTTACAAAATAATGTACGAGTTGATGAGATGATAGCGAAGGTGAGATGGGGAACAAGATCCAAATCGCAATGATAATAAGAGATTACTCTAACAAAACAATGACCTTTGAGGAAAACATGTTTAGTAACAATGAATACGTTCAAGCTTGTCAGTCAACCCAAGAATGGGATGAAGAACTAAACTTTGATGGTCTCCCAGCAAATTCTGTTTTTCTATAATATAATTTTATTCCAACAGACCTAGCTGAGGGAATGTGTTTCCATGACAAGAGACACCTCAAGTTTACAGTCCAGGGTTGGTCAATCACAAATAATGTGGAATATGCCACATGTGAATCTAATAAAATGAGGTTTACGATACGTTGCATTCATAGCAATAATCCTAACGGTTTTGTATACATGCCAAGCAAGAGGCTTGGTGGTGCTTGGGTGATTTCAAGTATGTCAAGGTCACACACATGTTCTCATTCAATGCTGAGCACCGAACATAGGCAATGCACCTCACAATTTATTAGTTACTACATCCAGCCTGTTATCAAATGTCAGTTAGACTTGAAACCTAGGGAAATTATTGGTCGAATGGACTCAAAGTTTGATATCAGAGTTTCATATATGAAAGCATGGGATGCACGCAGGAAGGCTATAGAAACTATATTTGGCAGCTGGGAAGAGTCGAATCGTTTGCTGAATCAGTTCATGGTTGTTGTATGTTCAGTTATGCCTGGCACTATGTATCGAATCCAGTCAAGCATTCCTGGTCAATTTCAATGCATTTTCTGGGCTTTTGGATCATCCATAGTTGGTTGGCAATTCTGCAGACCAGTGCTGAGTCTTGATGGTACTTTCCTATTGGGAAAGTACAGAGGTACATTGCTAACTGCTGTTGGTATCGATGCTAATAATGGTTTGTACCCTCTGGCATTTGCTATTGTTGAAGCAGAATGCAATGAGTTATGGACTTGGTTTATTAGGACTTTACAAGACTTGGTTCTAATTGTATGCACACGACCTGATTTATGCATTATTTCTGACCGTCATTCCGGATTAGTGCGTGGATGCCGTGAGATTTTACATTGGGTAAAACATCGCCACTGTTTACGCCACCTCAGGGAGAATTTTAAGAAGGCATGCAAAATGATGGGAATTCCTGATACAGAGTTCATGTGCCAAAAGATGTATGTTGTCAGGCATATGTGTTTTACTTGTACTCTGCCCGTCACTATCTCCTTTCTATACTGAGAACTTTGTATTGCATATTTTTTCTTTCAGACCTCTGTATTGTACTAATATGTGGTCATTTGTTTTTCTTAGTTTGATCCTGTTAGCGGGAATGTTTCTTTAAATCCTAGTGTGTTTTCAGGACTATGTGTTTTAATATGTGTGTTTCTTAGTTTGATCCTGTACATTCATGTATATGTGTTTTACTATATGTGTTTTATTATGTGTGTTTCTTAGCTACATATGTACATTTGAAATTGAATGCATTTAACTGAATAATAAATTTTCAGGTAACATGGCGACGGAGGAAGCGATTAGGCGTCGATGTAGGCATACCAGAGCCCCTCGATTATGGCCCCGCCGAGGTGCATCCGCATCGTGGAGCCGTGGCATACAGACACCACGATATGGTATGTTGTTGTACTATTTGTGACATGGCAAATATAAATTTTTGATGATACATACACTTTGTCTTATGCAGACTACCATTCTCGAGGCTGTTTCGCATCTACTTATGATCAGGGAATGGTCGGTAAATTGCCTCCGGTTCATGGATGGACTAAGAGAAGTTGGATTAGATTGTGTTTCACAGTTGCAGTACCTCAGACTTGATCACCACTTGCTCACAGCTTTGGTTGGCCGGTCACCTGCAACACATTTCATCCGATGTCGCGATCCCATTCACCACATTTGGCGTCATTTCATGGGGCAAGCGCCGGGACACGCATGTCATTACGGTGGTTGTTAGACATTCTATAAATTCATATTTGGATATGTAAGATCGAAGTTACGGATGCATGTCGAGCGGAATCTTTGAGTTGGATGCATGTCGAGGCATACATCTTGTTCACCATGGATGCTTCCTCATGCCGTCGTCACGGGTACATCTCCGAGACTTACCACTATTAGAGGATCGACCTTGTTTAGCAAGTTTAGCATTGGATCCGTGTTGGCACACTTATAATGAATGAGAGCGAAAGGCAAACGGACAAACATGACAAGATGCACCGCAGTATGGTTGGAGCATTTACATGTTGGTCGATCCACATTGCGGTACCCTTCCCGGTGGAGTTGGAGGGTTTGAGTGTTGGTTCTGGATGGAATGAGGGTTACCTTGGGAGATGACACTCATGTTAGAGTGTCTGAGGGACCGAACTTGATGGGTTGCTTGAGCCGTGTGACCAAGTGCACTTTGATTTTTTTTTGAATTTCTCAGAAGACATAAAATTTACTATATGACTATTGTAGGTGATATGGGAACCTTATGGCCAGCAGATCCACACCAGAGTGGCAAATGTCAGTTTGGCTGGTTGTGAGATATGGCTGGCTCGGGTTCCATTGATTAGTTGGAAGTGAATTGAGTGGTACCTCCCTAATCGCGTTCTTAGGCAGTTCGGGCTATCACCTAGAGTCGATGTAGATCCTATAGATCCTTCATTTCGTGAGTCGATGGACGAGAAAGGCGGCGTTGATTTGGGTTGAGTACCTCGCTTACATATTACAATGGAGGCGGACACAATGCCATTGTTCTTTGTGGGTGTAGTTCCACTACAGTTGACTTTGGCGGTGAGTGGTATATGGCAGTATCGATCCTGGGCCTCCTTATATATGCTTAAGGCTCCGACCATACCGCCGACCACCTAATATCCCCGTGCTCGTGGAGAGAGACTGATGGTAAGTGCTAAAAAAATTTTATGTTATTCAAAAATTTATATGTTTAACATACAACATAATTTCTTTGTCTCCATAGAGGGAACATATCTTGGACACGCAGGATATATTCCAGGCTTATTTTGGGAGAGATCTGGACACTGATTTTCAGCATTCAATCAATACTTATGAGGAGTTATGCAGGAAACTTAAGAATGACATGCATATCGAGATAGTAGATAGAGATGCAGAAGCCGGCGGTTCCTATGCCGTCCGCTCTTGTCACTGCTTGATTTGATGCATGTCCATCGTCATGCCGATGTCGGTCCATACACTTACCCATATGGCACACCGGCCATTACTCAATGAAATGATGTTGATCTGGCGGTTGCGAGCTCTTCCATATCCCATCGTCCTATATGCGGATGCATGCAGTCTTCGTCCCCTTTCATCCGGGACCATCGCGAGATACCGGATGTTACACCTCTCGATGACAGTAGACCATTGTGAGATGATGTGCGCATCGCGACATCACTTGCGGCCGTCCCCGGCCTGCACATTATACTCCAGGGAGTGACGCACTTCCACCACGCAGGCACCGCCGTCATTAGATGTACTCTAGCATAGTCTGTAGTTGTAGATCATATGATAGCTTGATGTATATTATTCTAGCACTGTTTTATATTTTCTATGTACATTGTACTGCATGACACCATTTATTCATGTAACATATTTCCAGTTTAAGTAAATTGCTTCTTCCAAGCGAATGTAAATATCCTCTTAACCATAAACGTGACTATTTAACTTTTAGAGAATTTCGTGCCGATTTTTTAAATTTTCCAAATTGCATCAAAAATTTTTAACAGAAACATCGAAATTTCTTATGCAAGCCGCCACAATCTCAATTCCGGATCAACATGAAAGTCGTGGACAATTTTGTGCCGATTCCAACGATACCAAGTTCGCTGAATTCCGATAACAAACGATTCCGATACAATCAAAATACCACAGGTGGTCAAAATTTTTTTAATTTAATATTTTTTTCGTGTTTAGCGGACGATAATACGATGAGTGCAGTCGCCCGTTAGAAGGCGACTCACTAAATTAGTTAAGAGATGGTGTGTCTATTTCTAATTTTTTTTTAAGTGTATCTAATCCGTTAATTAAGTTTATAATTATGTTTATTTTAAAATTTTTTCCTTTTAACTTCTCATCCTGTATGCACGTGTGTCATCAGATACATGTGTGATCTCTCTCTCTCTCTCTCTCTCTCTCTCTCTCATCACGCATTTTATTTCGGAAAAAAATATCCCCCCCCCCCTCTCTCTCTATCTCTCTCTCTCTCTCTCTTTCTCTCTCTGCATTTTGTCAATAGTACCCTTGATAAAGTGTCTAGCGTGAGCCTTGAAGACTGAAGCCCAATTGGACCTTTCATTCAAATGACTCGAGGAAAGTCGAAAGCGGCCATCCACAGTTCAAGGACCGTAAACACATCAAATTAATGTTCGTTACACTAGAGCACGGAAACTACTTGAAATCAAAATTCATTTTAAATTTTTATCATTTAACTCAAATATAATTTATATAGATTGAGAAAATAGTTACAAATATGTAACATGTATAATATATAATATAAAATGTAAACCATATAATTTGTATAAAAGATAAATAGTTTTATTCATATATGTAAATACATAATTTTTTTCTTCATATATATAATGCTTTTATCATCTAGCTCACAGAATCAAATACATAATATTTTTCTCCATTCCTTCTAATTGCTTTGTTCATATATGTAAATCTTATCTTAGAAGAAACCTAAATCATGTCACCTCAAAAATTTTAACTCAATTGTCTATCCTCCAATCTTATAAAATTATTCATAAGTGATATTGCACAAGAATTTTCTTAGAAAGTTTTGAAAACATTCTATATATTTTAAAAATTCATATAAATATAAGCTATCAAGGAGATCAACAATGAACAATGATATGTATAATAACATATATATAATATCAAGTTGAATACTATTCAGCAAATAAAATCTCTTATTCTCTTCTCATATTCTCCAATCTAAAATCTCTTGTCATTGCTCAATGAGCAAATCTTCTTCTCCCAAAAATTTCCAACAATGGCACAAGCAAAGATTTTATTGGAACTTATTGATAGGTTTAGTGATCCTAAGATTGTGTTGGATCTTGGAGGTATTGAAGAGATAACAGATATATCCACACAAAAAAAGGAGAGAAATTCCATATGATAAAAGAGAGATACTGCAATCCTTTATAACAAAAAACTTAATTTGATTATATCAAATATATATTATAATTTTTACTTGTAATTTTAGTATCACTTTAGATAAACTAAAGAGCACCATGAGGCCCTTCTCTATCAAATTTATAAAGCAATTATGCAAAATCACATCACAAGGATTTTCAATCAAATATATAAGAATGCAAAAAAGTGGACACCTTAAAGACATCATTTAATGTGTTGATTATTGAAAAATTGATGGTTGTTAAGGAGGACAGTGATATGCTAAATCAAGATCATGGCTCCATCCATTTCACTTTTCATTATGAATAGTTGATAAGTTAATTAAATATTAAATTATAGTAGTTTAACTTGTAACTTTTTTTTTTTGGTGGTATGAGTAATTTAAAGGGCATAATACCCACTGAAGTAGATATTTAGTGGGTACATGCAAAGAAAGGAACAATTTGTTTTATTATACCTAATCATATTAAGTGTTAGTATGTTCGAATTTAGCTTATAAATTTGAGGAAAAATTGATATGATAGTAAAAAAATAATAATGATACTTGATAAGAATATTATATTTATAGTTGAGATTATAATTTTGCTTTTAATGAGAGACATACTATAGCTTGACAAAATCAGGAAGAGAAGGTGAAGGTAGAGCGAGCTTCTCGATGAAAAGTTTGACTTTGACATCTATTGATTTTGGATCACAGAAAGAGTAAGTTATCTTGTCCACCAGTAAGCCGCTTAGACTTGGTCTTTTGTATGATCCAGAAAATTTATAGTTTGGAAATAAATGCATTTGTGAAAGCCTTAGCAATTCCTATCTTGTTGTTAGCAAAATTTTTGGAAAAAAATTTATAATATTATAGAAATCTCTAAATTTGACTCTTACAACTATAATAGGTATGGCTATTATGTTGTAAGTCAAACTAAAAATTATTTAACAAATACTTATAATAAAATTTCACATTCTCTCCTTCAAATCTCTCATCTAAAATTTTTTGTACTCACTCAATAATCATTCTACTATAAAAAATTTCAAAATATGATGCAACTAAAGATTTTGTCGAAACTTATCGATATATATGAGTAGGTGAAAATAAAATTTTATTTAAATTTAGTTTTCAACCTGACAAACCTTTGAACGTTTTAGAAATCTATTAAAGCACCAACTCATTTTTCAGCCTATTAAACTGCAAATTTGCATTTAGTATATTTATTCCAATTGCAACTATTAGACTATAAGAGGATAACCATGACCATATCCATATTTTATATTTCCACAAGAGGAAAGTATTTGTATCGTTACCTATTCCAGAAAATACGTGTTTTACTGGTTATTCATTTTATTTATTTTATATATTTTTTCATGAAGAAAATTGCTTAAAGCAGCGGAAAATCAGTCGCAGTGAACAGTTTTAAGCGAAAATGAATAATAAATAAACAGTCGCCTTTTAATTGATTTCCCTTATTAATAAAAAATTATACCAAAAAATAAATTCGATTAACTGATTTTTTTCAAATAAAATAAGAGCAATGCATTTCATTTATTTTAAAAATATCAGTTATGAAAACTGAAGAAATATATAAATTCGAATATATTTCTGTTTTAAGCAGATGTTAAAAAAGTAACAATCAAACGAATAAGAAAATAAATTAAATATAGAGCACATATGATACGTATTACTGTGTTAATCAAATACCAAACCAATTTTTTTTTAAAAGTAGCAAATACATAATCTCACGCAAGTACTAAGCCATACTAATACACACGATTTTACGAAAATAATTTTTCCCATCCTAATAAGAGGTCTTACTTAATAAAGATAATTTTTTTTATTAGTTAAAACTTTTCTTTGTCTAAAATTATTTATATAATTATATATTTTAAGTTTAATTATTTTTATTAATAATAACTTATTTATTTTATCATAATAATATATAAAATATATTTTATTAAACATTTTGATCCATATTTAAAACTTATGGACTCACATAACTACACAGAACAATAAAATATTATCTTTAGTTCCCTATGAAGAAAAATAATTTAGCATTCTCTATCAATGGAGACTAAATAAGAAGAATGTGTAATACTATTAAATATAAGGAAGTATAAATGTGCAATGGGGTTTACTACAAAACTTTTGAAAAGTAATTTGCACCAATTATTAGCATTGCATTGTTGCATGTTATTATTATTATTAATTATAAATATATTTTTTTGTTAATGTTAGGTAATATAATTTTATTTTTAAAACTTTTTATTATATTTATATTTTTATTATAACTTATATTTATATGTTTATATTTAAATTATACACTTTTTAAGTATTTAATATGCATATATTGATATTTATAAATCATATATATTTATATGCATATTAATGATTAATATTAATTAAATTTATAAGATACTTAATCAAGCATTAATATAAAGTATCACATACAACCTTAATTGGAATCTCAAGCTCTAATTGATTAAATTCTTTTCTGAAAGTTAGAACTTAATAATTATATATATATATAATAATAATAATAAAAATAATAATAAATTTAATATTATTCTCAAATAACAATAAATAATAATAAAAATAGTCATTATTAAATTTTAATAATTAATTTGTTCATCCTAAAGAAATGATTTGTTTCACCCCTACCTGCAAGTTACATTTGACAAATCGAAATGATCAACTCTCCCTATTAAATCTACACGATTGTCCACAAATTATATTATAAAATGTTGCCTCATATGAGAGGCCACATCATGAGATCACACCTGCTACATCAAATCACTGCTTACATGCTCATGCTTTACCAATTACTAGACTTTATATGTTTATTTTTTATTTTATAAGCTCATTGTGCTCATTTATGTGCCCTACAATCTCATAAATAAAAGAATTCGAGGCATAATTAAGACCTTTTGACTGTTTGACTTTACGATATTTCTTAGGCACTCTGCACTCATTAGAAATGATATAATATATTATCTAGTTTGTCCCATAGTTTAATGATATTATATATATATATACACACATATATGTCTATGCCCAGTCTATGTATAATTTGCATTTTCTGTTGGCCATTCACTCGGTTATATCTTAGTTATTTTGCTTTTCAAAGTATATTGCAGGATACATGAAAGATCAAATTTTCTTATAATGCCGGAAGTATTATTTGGAAGTATACTGTAAATTTTGCCATAGATTTTACCTTCATATCCTTTTTTTTTTTAATTCGTAGAGTTATTTGGACTTTAAGTTGCATGCTTAAGAATCTTCGCGGAACATATAGCGTATATCAAATAAAGATTTTGACAACAATTTTTAAGGTCCTCATCAACAAGTCTAATTGACACTTACAAATGAAAACATATCTTAAATATTTTATTAATTAGATGTAAGGCATAAAATTTATATAAATAAATAGAGTATGAAAAATGCAATGTTAGTTATAGATCAAATTCAATGTCGAGAATTTATAAATATTTAAGGGTCATTTGTTAGAGGAATGTAAATTCATGAGATTACTTTGTTTATTTGATTTGAGGTAAAATAAAATTAGTGTAAAACTCAAACGAGAGAGATAACTGATGGAGATTGTGAGAATTAGTGGCTAAAGATAGGTGGTCAATAAGCGCATGTGGTGATAGTGTTGATTAATGGTGGTGAAAATTAGTGGCAGCGGTGGTTGCCGATAATAATTGGTGGCAGTGATTATCAGTTGTGACAATGAAGATTATGGCTAAAGGAGACTATAATGATAGCGGTGACTATGGTGATGATCTATAGTGGTAGTAGCTAGAGGTAAAGGTGTAGCTTGTAGTGAAGCAAGCTATGGATAGTGATGCATGGTAGAGATCAATGGCTGGTGGCAGCGGTGACCCCTAATAGTGGTGGGGATCAATGGCTGGTGACAACTGTAGTGGCCCACTAATTGTGGCATCAATAAAAAAATACACAAAAAAATGAACTACTGGATAAGTTAGGAATTATCTAAAATTTTATTATGCAGTCCAACTCTTCAAATCAAATACTATTAGTTAAATGATTACACATCAAACTCAATTGAATTTATGCCCTCTTTGGAGTCAGTGGGATAAAATTTTGTAAGATTTTGGTAGCTAAAATATTTAAAGCAAATCTTATTCAAAATTATTGATGTCCATGAACTTATATAATGGAGTGGAGTTTTCATCAACCTCATTCTTAGAAAACTTGCTTTAGTTGAAATCAAACATCATAGTATAATCCCCAAAAGATATATGTGACAATGTTGGACATAACTTCTCAAAGGTTATTCTTTTTAGAGCGAGTATTAGAGGTATAAATATTAGAAGGGACTAAGAAGTATAAGTGTGCACTATATTTTTATAATATAGTACACTACTAATCTCATAAAATTCTAAAAATTTATCATGACGATTTTTGAGTAATACATGATTAGAGTTTTCAAAAGTATAAGGAAACTTTTAATTTAAGTTTTTTCCAAGTGTATTTAACTTTAATTAGTTAGGTTATGGCAAGGGAGGTGTCATCGAGGCATAGATCGAGATAAATAATTGATAATTGTTGGGAAGTTGAAGTTTAGAGTTAATTCTCTAGGAATGAATGGAGTTAGAGGAATTAGAGCATAACCTTAGTCTAGAGGAGGTATATTGCATGATAGTTATTAAGGAGGTGGTAAGAAGTACTAGATTTGGATTATACATAAAGAGGTTTTGGTGTGAAGACTGGAATGATATTTCCAACATACTAGCTTTGTCTCATGCTTTTACCTCTTCAATTTTCTATAATTAATGAAGTTATTTGTGCTAGAGCTTTACGGAATGGAGAGATGAATGACATATAAATCACATGTTTCATAAACAAATGATTCTCAACCATAGATCACATTCAAGGTCTAAATAGAACAATTAATATAAAAAATCATTTCATCTAAAAAGAAGAGAAGTTGGAGACCATGTTGTGAACACAAGAAAATAGATGCTCGAACTTAGAGTTAATAAGGGGGTATGCTCTGCAACCTTTAGCTCAATTTTGCACATTGTTTTAAAAATACTATAAAATTTTGAGCAATATAAGAGGAGGTTAAGTAACTAAACTCAAAGATAAGTTGAGGCAAAATCAGATTTAATCAGTTTCGAACCCACTAACAATTTCAAAATGATGATTAGCTTGTTTATAATGATCAAAGAATGTGAAAGCAAGCAAACTTTATAATATTTAATATAAAAAAATAAAAAAATTATTATTGTTAATTTAGAGTCTTAAAGTATACTTTAGCTTCCAAAGTTTCCTTAGCACTTCCGGCAAAGCTCAATAAAAAAGTATTTTGCCAAGACATAGCCTTCCAAAGTAAGGTCCCAATATTCTATTTTTGAATACATTGATAAAGAATGGAACTGCATCCTTGAAGTTTTCCATGAAATTTATTTGAAAGTTGGTAGTAGATGGGATATAAGAGTCCAAGATTAATTTTTTAGATAAGAAGGTGAATTTGGAATTTAGATTTATTTATTTTATTTTATTTTATTTTTTTCTTAAAAGCAAGTGATTAATAATCCAATCTATAATGGAAGAAGGTGGCGAGATCTAAGGTTTAGATGGCAAAAGACAGTAGTCTTCACTTGGAAGTTTAAAGTTAGTGGGGTGTTGAATGTTGACAGTTGCTAAAGGTATCAATTGAGACTATGCGCAAGTCTTTGACTATCTAGCAAGAAAGCCAATAAGCAATTGTAAGAGCTAGCAGTTGAGAAAGAGTGATGGGATTTAATAGTTTTTTTTTCCTATAATTGAATGGGCATTATGTAAAGTTTTTTTAATAAAACTATAATTGAAGAAGAAATAAACATTGAGATTTTATATTTGTGTTTAAAAATTACTCAATTAAATAATCTTATATTATTTACTAAAGGGTCTTAGTTCAGGAACTATATTCCTTATTTCTTAAAAATTTGGTCTCAAGATTGAGACATTATGGAAGAAGGATTAAAGAAATTATCTAGCTACCCCTTTATGTTTTAATCTATAACTGATTTTGTTAGCATAAGAGTTTGTAAGAATTTGTAATTACATTGCAAGAATAACATTGAACAATAAGAGAAAATAGCACAAAATTACATTATGTACAACATAACAACACTTAAGCTCGTGAAAAGCTTAATTGCTCCCTCCTTGGTTTAATATTTCGAGGAAAGATTGATCTTACAAATAAGTAAATTTAGCATGAAATCTGAGAGAAGTAAATCTAAAATCAAGAAGCAAAACGTATGGTATAAAAAAATCTCAAATATCTTAATTAAGTCAATTAAATTAAAAATATCTCTTAGTATCTTGTAAGAGTTATAAGAATCGAATGAGAGATATAATATATTAAGAGTTTGAATCATAATAAAAAAAATATCAACCTTCCTAAATAACAGCTCTTTTCTCTCTTGCTCTCTCTCATATTCTATATTTCAGTAGCAACTTGTTTTAATATATACGGTCTCACCCTTCTCCTCACTTCTTTTATATGAATTTTTTTAAATGACAGATCATAGAAACATATCCTAAATATTTTATTAATAAGATATAAAAAATAAATTTAATTATAATTAAGTGTGTAAGACGTCATAAAATATGATGAGCACAATATAAATTACAAAGCAAACTATATTCAAAGAGCTTATGAATATTAAATTTTTTTTTTTAAAAAAAGTTAAACCAAACTCGAATATGTTGTCCCTTGAGAATCATAGACCATACCTCTTAAGCTTGAATTTTTACATTCTTATTTATAAAGTTTATAATGATAAAAACTTTAAATAAATTTGTATTCAACTTCTTGTTTTGTAACTAGTCCAAAATTATTAAAGCTTTAACATCACATTAGGGGGGCAGCTAAGCTTATCTCTTGGAGCATCCCCGATTATGCTGAAGCAGACGATATGCAGTTTAAAGTAGAAAATGAAATCACACAGTACTAAATGCCTCCATCTTGAGAGTGGCCTTTACTTTCTTTTATCACCTTTAATGGCAAGCGACGTCCGTTAATGCAGACAACTTCATAGCTGTCAGGAGAAAGACAGATAACTGTTATTCTTCTAATTATAGTTAAGCCTCTAGGGAAGAAAACAATGAAGGCCAGTTGTGCTTGGAACAGTCCATTAGCTCTATTTGTATGTTTTTAAGCTTAGATTAGTCGATTTGAATTGCAGAAACATTAATGATTGTAATAAAGAAATAAACTAATAATAATAATCACGATAACAACAACAACAACAACAACAACAACAACAACAACAACAATAATAATAATAATAATAATAATAATAATAATAATAATAATAATAATAATAATAATAATATCAAACAGTCAAGCAAACATCATGATTCGACCAAAATAATATCTACGTCAACAAGAGACAAATCAATCTGAAATCCAGAAGCTAAAGATGTGCATAAATAAAATCTCTTAATTAAGCAGAAAAAATAACAAAAAATTTTAACATCTTGCATAAACAGAAGCGAGATAACAAACTAAAGAGTTTTGAATCATATTGAAGAAAATATAATCCTAAATGATCCTCAAAAACACTTCTCTCTTTCTCTCTCCCATATTGAATTTTTTCGTAGCAAGTAGATAGAACGCTCAAGTACATGCACGCATCTCACGCGGCAAAATTTTTAAAATAGGTACATTCTTAATCTTAATTAGTAATTTACGTATCAAATTTTTTTTTATGAAAATAAAAATTAGTGTCTGACGATGAAGACCGATCTTCCATTCGTAGATTTTTTTTTTTTTGCTTTTGGTAGATGGCAGAGAGATTAAAGATATATATATATATATATATATATATATATATATATATATATATATATATATATATATATATATATATATTTCACGTGACTAAAGATAAATTATTATTTATTTTTTTATATATTTATAATTTTTATATTTTTTGTTATTATTATTATTTTAGATTATTTCTTTTTTTTTTTTTTTTTAATTTATAACTCTTCATAATTTTTAATAACTTTGATATTATAAATTAAGAAAATAATATATAAAGTTATTAAAAATTATGAAGATTTATAAATTAAAAAAGAAAGAAAAAAAGAAAAAAGTAAAATAAATAATAATTCATCTTTAATCACGTGAAATATATATGCATTAAAAATATAAAATATAAAAATATTATATTTATGCATTAAAAATAATAATATAAAATATAAAAAATATAAAAAATATAAAATATAAAATAAAATATAAAAATATAAAATAAATAATAATAATAACAAAAAATATAAAATATAAAAAATATAAAATAATAAAATATAAAAAATAGAAAATGATATAAAAATATAAAAAAATATAAAATAATATAAAATATAAAAGTATAAAAAATCTAAAATAATATTAATAATAATAAAATAAAATAATAAATATCTAAAAAAAATAAATAATAATTTATCTTTAATCATGTGAAATATATATGCATTAAAATTATTATTTATATATATATATATATATATATATTAAAAATATATATATATAGATACTTAATTATTTATTTATTAAAAAATTTATTTATTTAATTATTAATGTATATAAAACAGACAAATAAAAAAAAATTTATTTATTATTAAAAATTTATTTAATTATTTAATTATTTAATTATTAATGCATATATATACTTATTTAATTAATTATTATTTATTATTTTATATATATATATATATATATATATCTCTCTCTCTCTAATCTCTCTCTCTCTCTCTCTGACTGCTACCAAAAGTAAAAAACAAAAAAAAAAAAAATCACGTGACGCAAGCGTGGGTCTTGGTCGTCAGTTAATGGACGAAATATTTTAAAAAAATTTTTTTGATGCTTAAATTACTAATTAAGGTTTAGAATGCGCCTACTTTAAAAATTTTGCCTATCTCACGCCTCTCTTTCAGCTCTTATTTATATGTTATTTTTAGAGAATAAAATTATATATATCTCAAATATTCCATTTATTTAAAATAGGGCATAACATAGTTATAAGTAAGTAGGCATAAGACGTGCTGACAATAAAAATAACACAAATCCAGTTATATATAGATCGAATTCTTCTTTAAAATAATTTGAAGTAGAAGTTTTTAAAATATTTAGTTTAAAAATAGTTCGAAATCAACTCAATCAGAAGCATACCACTTTTTTAGCTCCTAATTATAAGAGTTTCAAGAGATAAATATTTAAAATAAAGTCCTGTCTTGAGACTAATCCGAAATTATTAAGACTATAAGTTAACAAATAGGAGGGAGCTAAACATACTTATCGCAGCATCCCAGGTTAAGTTAAACGTGAAGATACGTTGTTTGCAGTATAAGAAACTTAAATCATCACAGCACTCAATTTCCCCATCTGCTCATCGGCTTCTACTTTCTTCTATCATTTTTTTAACTTTAACGGCAGGGACTGAAGACTGTCCCTGCCATGATAAGCTTAAACTGTTATCCTTTCCCACGATAGTTTAGCTCAACTGTTATTCCCTAACCTTATAGCTCTAGGAAGAAGACAGAAGACTGTTATCCTTTCCATGATAGTTAAGTCTCTATCTAGGGCCAATTATACTTGGTTGATCTGTCCATTAGCGTAAACTATATTTGCTTTATTTAATTTATTTATTTTGTTATTGCTGTAGAAAGAAGCTGACGATAGCTGTTTCAGAAAGAAATTTTAGCCATTTATTTTCCGTAAAGCAGATAGTATTCTTTTCTCAATCTGTTTCTCGTCTAAATTAGAATTAATTCTTTTTATGAAGTCTGTTCTTTGCACAACTTCTAAAAAGGCATAATGAAGGCGTTAATTAATATCTAATTTGGAACTAGAATCCGAAATTACCTTTCTACGCTCTCTGAAGTACAGGCTAGACAAATTAACATCCATGAATTTTCTTTAAAATGGCATTAATATAGAAAGTATTAATTATGCGGCTGAAATTATATAAATAAAGAGCAAAATAATCGATTTATCCACGATTCACTTCAATCACTAAAAGAAACAAATGAAAAAAAGATAATTTTGCCAATTTTGACCAAATTTTGGCCGGTTTCACACATAAAAGTGTTCCTCGCATTAACACAGGAAAAAATAACATGAACTGATTCTGGAGAGCAACTATTAATCAAAGTACAATGAAACTATGCTAAGATAGTCCTTCCACACTCTCATATCTCTCACGCTGAAATTCTCTTAACTTTACAAGTTTATTCTTTATGAAATCTCGAATTCTTTCTTAATCACACGTGTACATTTGAATTTTCTTATTTTCTTATGGAGAATTTTGAAACTATAGTCTTGAAATTTATCTCTTCAATGCTTCATTCTATAGAAATGTAAAATCTTCAAAAATTAAAACAATTACACAACCATAGAGGAAAAGATAATGACTGCCCCATATCCTGAGGTAAGTTAGTTGAACGTTTGACCCCATTTAATTAAATTTTAATTTGAACATTAATATATTTTGTTGGTACATTTAATTTGTGCTGCCAATATCAATTTCATATGAAAAAGATTAAAAAGCAAAAAATGACAAGGACATTGGAACAGGCTTTAAGGGCCACAAGAGAGAAAAAAGGGCGTGGCCACATAGGATTCCCGGCATGGAAATCTTAATATATTGTTTCGTCGTACTCAGAATAGCCATAGGAGATCTCGCATGAAATCTGAAGAAGAACATCCCAAGCTTTTATCATCGTTCTCACAGCTATGAAAGTTTACTGTTTAATTGTCGCTTTTAATTATTTTCCCTTTTGTATAAGTAATTGTGACAGAAGATGTAACGGCTACTGTACCTTAAATAAGATGTTACACCCCACCCCCTAAAAAAAAAAAAATTATTACGTGCAAATTTCAAATATAGCTCTACATCATTTTAGTAAGGAAGCGTCATATAATGCTCATTCAATATATAATTATAATATATTGATTATAAATTAATATGTATTATTATGTATTGATGTATATTACTTGTATAATAATATATAATATATCTGTACACATTAATACACAATAATGCATAATAATTTACAATCATAATAGAGTAATAGCATATTAAATAAGCATCACGCTAATTATTATCCGTATAATAATTTCTCTCCAAAAATAAAGAGAAAGGGACTAAACGGCAAATTGGAGTTGGAAATTAATTTCAAACTAGGAAGGGGAAGGAAGATAGTAAATATGAGCTATTTTTCAATATAGAGAAAACTATTTATTACAACCATCCAATATAAAACACATTAAAAAAAAATTTTATACATATGACTAGTTATAATAATACACCAAACAATTTTAAAAAATTTGCATATCTAATATCTCAATCTTATATTTGTTTATATGACATCATAATCTAAGAATCATATTAAAAATATCACTAACATTAATTTATCTAAAACAAAATATACCTTTTTATGCATATATTTTAATATTATTTAATCACTAAAGTATTATATAAATAAATTTAATGACTTAAGTGTTTGATATGTAAATACATAAAAATTTTAGGGAATGTCTATAAATCCCTCATAATAAAATAAATAGAAAACATTGACTTCAAAGAATTTAACTATTTCTTATAACTACTCATACCCAAGGAGTATGATGATGGCTCACAATACACTCGCCTTCTTGAAAATCCAACATATCATGTGAGTCTTAGAATCCATTATTGCATACACCATTTGTATGTATATGGATAAGTTGATCCTCCAACTTAAAGAATGAAAATTGAATCACCTTCATCATGATTTTGTTTAATAAAATTTTTTTGTTTGCCTCATGATTGATATCATGTGCTACAAGGGTATTGTGATTGCACTAATCATCACAATACAATCACAATTTAAATTTAGGATTAAACCCCACTTTCACGTAGTTTCCAAATTTAAAGGAGCACATATAACCCTTCAACCATTCCATGCAACTTGATTTTTCATTGGACAAATCTAATACCTTGTGCTTGTTAGTACTCATCAATATAGCCAAATGTCCACTAACAAATGTAAAATAGTAACTTAAATGAAATTTTTTGAATAAATATGTTCGATCAAATTAGTAATGATAGATGCCTTAAATATTCAAGTTACCATCCTTGAGATTACAAGTCCCATTCATAGGCCTAATTTTAAGCATTGGATTATTCACATTGGTGCATATACTCTTTACTAGGCAATTAATGCATAAATTAATTGATAATGTTAATCACCTACAATATATTTTAGCAAGTGCTTTGCTTCTCAACCAATTATTGATTCTTTGTTTTGTTGGTCTATAATTATTTAGTTTGGTTTCATTTTTTTTTTTACTTTAAGCTATACAAGTGCTTATATGCTTATAATTGAGCATTATTACTTTAGCTAGTTAAATTAATACATTTTTTTGTGGCATAAGGATGCCTCATTTTGACCTAGCTATTCACTTTAATGCCTAAGAAGTACCTTAGATCTCCTAATTTATTCATCTTAAATTCAACAATTAATTGCTTTAGAAGCTCATATATTTCATAAATATCATCTCATATAATGATCTTATCACCTATATAAATAAGTAAAGAAAGTGCTTTTCGTTTATCCTCATTTCTAGATGACAATATAATATATGTTTCTTTGTTCGAACTCATAATTCTTATAGCTATGTTATATCATTCAAATCATGCGAGATGATTTCTTTATGCCATATTAAAGCTATCACTATCTACATGTCTTTCTATTGGGATAAGATGGCACAGGGTCTAATGTGGTATACATATAGACTTTCTTCTCATGGTCACTAGCAAGAAAAACATTCTTTATGCCAAATTAATGTAGAGGATAGTTTAAATTTATTATTATGATTAATTAGGAATCTAATATTATTTAATTTTTGTATTAAGAAGAAAACATCTTTTGACAACTTACAATATAAGTTCTTGTGCATCCCTTAATTTCTGATCTTACCTTATATCAAGGGATTTATTTATTTTATGCTTAATATAAAATAATCCCTTGAATTTAATAATTTTTACTTCTTAGGCAATAGGACAAGATCTTAAGTCATATTTATTTTTAGTGCATCAATGTCTACATGAATTATTTTGGTCCCTCTTGAATTTCAAATAATCCAGTGAATTCATTAATATTAATTGAAAACAGTATGAATGGAAAATCTTTGAGAGGTTTGAGATATCCTTAAGAAGTTACATGCTTAAACATAAGATATTTTGATTTTTTTTCACCTCAATCTTGTGAGTAATGAGTATAGCCCTATCTCTATTTTGCCTAAAAGATAAGTGATAACTAGTACATATGCCTTAAATTAGTAGACAATTAACATTATGTAAATTCTTAAGTGAAAGTTTCTCATTCTCATGTAAAGATAAAGGGTCTTTCAACTTAGTGTATGTGTGTTGGTTTCTAACCCAAAGTGGTAAATCCATTTTCTAGTATGATACATCTGATTACTATTATGACCAATTGTGTTGTCAATCGATTCTTTGAAACCTCTACATAGATTTATCATTATCATTATTTTCATACTCAATCTCTTATTCCACTTCTACCATTCATCCAAAATCCCCTTAAAGATGGGAAGTGGAAATAATTAGGGAGTAAATATTTTAAAATTTTAGTAATGTGTCATTCATTGTGTTATAGATTTGATTTGTGGTATAATTATAATATTTATATCCATTTTTAGTTGTAATGTATGCTAAAAAAACAATGAATAACACAACAAGTTTTGTCAATTTATTTTTATGTATATGAATAAACACCATAAAATTGAATACAAGTGGTAGAATAAATAATATAGAGAAGAATCTAACATTTATGAACACTTATATAGTGGGCTTTTAATCCAATAGTTTAGAAGGCATCTGATGCATTTGCTGGATGATAGTAGTCAATGCATTTTTCTAATGGTCATGACATTTACTCCAACTAGATTACACATATACTTTCTAATTTATGCTAATTTTTCATTCATCTATTTTTTTTTTAAGGAATATGACTACAAGAGTCATTTAGTAGACCATTCCTTTGAATGCTTCCCAAGATTTCTTGGTTTTTATACTCTACCATATTATTTGATCAAAGAATTCATTTTTTTATAGAAGATTGATTCTAGGTCATGATATGACATCCATAAAATACACTAAAGGGTTCATCCTTTCTTTTCAAAAGATGGAGCCACGCGTCATTTTCAAGTTAAACCACCCATAAATGTCATAAATAAAGATGACTCAAAGACAATGAAATAAGTCAAGGTTGATAAAAATGTCACTTTTATTAATACTACTAACAAAATATATAATGATACTTAGCTAAGATGCAACTTTACATTTAAACTCAGACCAACTTAAATTTAAGCATGGTAAGACTCACCTCTTGATTTTATGAAGGCCACCTTTAAGATCCTATCTACCTGTTAGATGATTATGATTAAAGATATTGATAAGAATGTTAGTTATATAAGTGGAGAAGATTGTGTAGTCCCTTAAGTATAATAAAATTGATATCTTAAATAGCCAATGCCTTTTTATATAATGGTTGACATTTTATTAGAAACTTTAAAAGTTAAGAATACCATACATGAGCACTCATATAATGAGTGACCTTCTTAGAAGTTACACTTATTATAAAATTATGAGGTGATGAAGCCAAAGCTAACAATTTCTCAATGTTCAAACATTCCAGACTATTACAAAGCTCATTCCCAGAAGTAAATATTTCATGTAGGTGAATGTTGGCAGTCCTAGGTGATTGTTTCAAAGCTAGAAATATATACATACATATATACATACATACATATATATATACATATATATATATATATATATATATATATATATATATATATATATATATATATATATATATATATATATATATATATATATATATATATATATATATATACATATACACACATAATGTTTTTAACTTGACAAGTGATTAATGTTATTTGTTACACCCTAATTGAAACCATCAATATGATATAACTCTCTCTCTTAACACAACACCCCACGATCTCTTTCTTGTAAAACTATTAAAAAAAGGCAAAATTTTGGGTAATTTAATAACATGTTAACTCAAATACTTGGTAACTTATCCTACAAGCAAAAGTTTAGTTGAAAGAAGAAGAGCATGGGAGCATTTGAAAATGATATTAATGCTGAAACATTCATTATACTCGCTATGATAGGGCATAAACACCATTCACATAACAAAAAATATTCAGCATTTATGATCTTAACTAAATCATTTGAGCAATGCATCCTTATTGCAGCAGTTGTTACCTTTACCATTGGGTCCCAACAATGACATTGTACTTGCTTTCTGCATTTGCCAAGGCTATTCTGGATATCCACACATTTTAAAACATGTATCAATCCTTTGTTTCATTTCTACTAGGTTTTAACTCCTTCAGAAGTTAGACACCAATTGGATATATTTTTTGTTCATGCCAATTTTCTAAATTGTGTCTAAATGTCATGGAAGCAGCTTCACTACTCACTTTGTTTGAGGGTATAATTTTTTTTCTCCAAACCCAAATCCACGTAAGAAAATAATGACTTGCACCAACAATTAAATTCCTAAAATAGAAATAAAATAAAATTTTAAAAAGGTAGAAGTGTTTTATTTCTGTGTAAATATCGAGAGTGTTTTATTAGAAGTTTTATCATTTTTTATTATGAGATTATACTAATTTTGGAAAAAAATTGAATCAATTGTTCTCATTAATTTTTTAAAAATAAAATTTAGATTTTTTTTATGTAAGCACAATATAAAATTTAACTGATTTATCATATATTACACTCATTTTAAAAGAAGTCCAATGATGCTAAAATTTATTTTGATTAATTTAATTTTTTGTCGTTATACCCTAATGTAAAAGCTTTTGTCATTTTTTGCTCTCATATAAATCTAAATATGTAGATTTTTTTTTTAAGAATGTATTACAAGATAATAGGGTAAATTTCTTATAGGGAGCTATTTATAGAAATTACCATATGTTGTTCATTTTGATCGAATCTCAAAGGCATAAATGCAAATTAAATCAAGAATTCTTTTTTATAATGAATTCCTTATAAACCCTTTTGCATGAGATTGTTACTTTGAAGCTTTGATAGTATTGAACAAAGAAATCGGTTATTTAACTAATTGGTCAGGTTCTAATTGAATAATTTATTAAGATAGGTCTTCATTGTCCATGGCGGATGCAATTCAAAACGTAGAGATATTATTTTGTTAAATCAATAGTTGAATTTATTTAAGTTCAGCTTTAATTTATAAATAATTTATGATTCAAATTTGATTAGTTAATGAGACATTTAAATCAGCAGTAATTAGATCATCTTATCAACATGAGCGACCTTATTTAAAAATATTAAAATTATTTTAAAATATATTAGGATTAAGAATACGAAGATAAAAATTAAAAATATATAGCATCCTATCTCTTCTTCTCATGTCATTTGATTTTCTTATTATTTGTATTTTAAATTCTTAATATTTTTATTATATCATTAATTATTATAATAGTTGATTGATTGAATTGGAGAAGAATAATTGAGATAATTCCAACTTATAAATTGAGCTCTAATTTATTACTCTTAATCAAGCAATACTTATTTGGCATCTTCAAAAACCACCCTTGCATTATTCAAAATTGATATCACCACCTAATAAAGATTTATTCTTTAACATGCTAACTTTTTGATATTTTGCAGTTTGAGATTTCGAAGTTAATGAATTGAAGAAAAAGAATGTAGGAAGAAAATGACTTAATCCATTTTGATTCGCCTATTTGGACTATCGAAGATATCTTCTAGAAAAGTGATGATTGGTCTTTTTCTTAATTTGTTAGTTTATACAAGGAAAAGATATTTCTTCTCAGATTAGTAATTGCTTTATTAGCATCCTGATGCTGCAATTATATCAAAATATATAATTGATTCAAATTTAGGTGGTAGTTTGACAAAATAATAGTGATGATCATTTATTTAATATTTTTCAAATATTTTATGTGAAATTAAATCTATTAATTTAAAGATATTTAATGTGGGATTAAATATTAAATTTCACATAATGTAGTTTTTTTAACAGCAATATTTTACAAGATAATTGGTTATGTCGAGCAAACTTTGTCTATAATTATTTTAAAAATATCCTTACCAATTCAAGGTTTATTTTAGATTAGTGATTGATTTTATAAGCATAAGCCCTCTACTAATCATGAAATGAGCAAATCATATAGTAAGTTCAAAAATTGTACTTCTACTATAACAATAACACAAAAAAATGTATTGTCATATCTTGATTCAGAAAGAACAATGTGTAAATAACAACTAAAATATCACATAAAATTGTAATTCTACTATAAAATTGTACTTCAATGTTATATTTATGCTACACATATTTTGTATAGGTAATCAGCTCATGTATCCTTTATGCCTATTTATGCTACACATATTTTGTATGGTTTGATCATTTTCGGTTAGTAGTGTGTTATAATATTTTTATAGTATAATATCACATAAAAGAATTCACACAATAACAAAAATATTGACTGCACTCATCTAAAATATCGAACACAAATTGTATTGAGATATTCTTCATACAAAATTGCATCCAAATATATATATATATATATATATATATATATATATATATATATATATATATATATATATATATATATATATATATATATATATATATATATATATATATCTTAAACGTATTATAATTATATTTTATTTATTTTACTTTGGAACAAATATCATTCTATCTTGACAGGCTTAATTGTATAATACTTTTTTTTACTGAAGTATGTATATATATCTTCCAAAAAAAGGATCGAAAAAAAAAAAAACAGAAAACTTAAGAAAGAGCCCCAAAGAAACTATTTCCCATAATCGCATCTGGAACAAACCAGCAGGAATCCCCCTTCCTCCTCCTCTCTCACTCACCCTCTTTCCACTCAGATATTCTGATACCACTTCTTTCTTGCTGCGCTCCTCAGCAGTCCAGGATCATGTAGTGGCTCCTACTCCAAGAAAATCAATGAATGTTGGTGAAGAAGACATAGATGCCACCATATGACCATGACCTTCTTTTCTATTCACCTGATCAACCTGAACAGTACTTGCACCTCCTTCTCCGGAAGACGATGAAGCTGTCATCGCGAACAAGTTCGATGCTCGATGACAGTAAAAGCTGCTTAAGGCTTCATTATGATCCTTCCCTTCCAAGTCCTCGTAATGAAGTTTTTTGTCTTATCTCCATTGCTGGGGTTTTGGCCTGCAAAAGCTTTGTGTGGAGGTTGTAAAATGAATGATGACTTGCTTTTACTTAATTAATGAAGCAGCAAATGAATTTCAGAGCAGCAGGTGACAGCTTCTGCCCTAGGTCCAGGATCTTGTTAGACTAGGATGAGTTAAATTAAATTATGGTGAGTCCGAATTTTGTTAGGAGGCTGACTAGTGGCTACTTTGGAACTGTAGCTAAAATTATTTGTGCATAAATATAGATAAATATTTGGTAATATTTTTTAAAAATATAGTATTAAAATTTTAATCACACCAATATTTTGTTTTTTTTTGGATAAAACTTTATAAGATAAATAGGTATGTCAAAAAATTATTACTTTAGTAACTAAACTATAGTAGTATTAATTTTTAAAAAAGCTAGTAACAATAACTCAAATTTGTATTAATGTATTCCTTTTTTCATATCTGACATCAGAAAAGGCCACTCAAACACAGGTGTACATATTCCGATGGTACAGATGGAACGATGTGAAGGGATAATAAAACTGAAAAGAAATTTTACTGTTTATATTTTTATCAAATGAATCTGAAAATTACTAAATTTATTTTAAAATAAATGTGATATACATTTTTTATTAATTTGGTACATATTATATTCACTTTAAAATAAATCAATGATTTTAAGAATTAATCTGTTAAATTTATTATTATAATACTCTAACCTAAATTTTTTCCCAAAATAATCATCACAAGTGAAAAAACAAAAGAAAAAGAAACAAACAAAATCAGTGACGTTAAGAATGGCTGACCAGCCAGTAATGCTCGAAAAAGAAAAGCAAGAAGAAAGAAACCATACCAGAAAGGAAATCAAAGAGTTTTTCTCTTGTATAGCGTGGCTTAAGGAACTGTTCTTTCCATCATTTGGCAAGAGATGAAGATAAGTACTACAATCAGCAATGGAAGAAGAGAATGAGAAGGGGTGATTAGGAATAATTTCTTCAGATCTTCTGTCCATGGTTTGGTTTAGCTTCCTCCTCCTATAAGCAGTTGACTGCTCCCTGTACTTCCTTGCCATGATAACATGCCAGTGATTTTTTACTGCGTTATCAGTTCTACCAGGAAATAGTCTTGCTATCATTGCCCATTTGTTCCCATAGAGTCTATGAGCAGCCATGAGCTTCTCCTCCTCCTCCTCTGTGAAAGCACTTCTATTTATCGTTGGATCCAGTTGGTTGAACCATCTGAGCCTACAGCTTTTACCTATATGAAAACCAAATATAGAAGAACTGCTTTACATACAAGTACTTGCGTTTAATTTCATATAAAAGGTTTACCTGATCTTCCTTCTAGATTTTCTGCTATTAGATTCCAGTTCTGAGGGCCATAAATTGAAACGAGAGCTTTGAGCTTACAGTCTTCTTCTGGTCTCCAATGGCCTCTGACGCAGAGATTGGACTGCCCTGTGAAGTCATTTACGTTCTCCTCTTCTGCATCAGCTCTGTTGTTATCTTCTTCAAGCACTTCATTTGTGTCTGAACCTCCCATAAAGTGAAATAAATGGTGGGTTGAGAAAGAGCAAGAAGGATTGATGGGGAGAGAGACCATATGAGAAAGGAAGGATTTTGAAGAGGAACGAGAGGGAGAATTGGCTTCTTCCTGTGCTTGAGCTTCGATATATCTGTTTCCCAGGCCATGATCTGTGAAACTTAAGGCTGTGAGCCATTTTATAAAGATAAATGAAAAAAAATATGTAGTATGAGATAAAGGGAAGTGAAAAGGAGAGTTTGTTTCTCCCCAACAGAAACCTGTAGAAGTCTTCTTCTCCTACTCCAGTTGTTTTAACTTCTCATCCTTTCTGCACGTGTCATCCAGTTACATGTGTGAGTTCTCTCTCTCTCTTTCTCTCTCTCTCACACACACACATCACGCATTTTATTTCCCCCGCCCCTCTCTCTCTCTCTCTCCTCTCTCTCTCTCTCTCTCTCTCTCTGCATTTTGTCAATAGTACCGCACTAAAGTGTCGGCTACGTGAGCCTTGAAGACTGAAGCCCAATTGGACCTTTCTTTCAAATGACTCGAGGAATGTCGAAAGCGGCCATCCACAGTTCAAGGACCGTAAACACATCAAATTAATGTTCGTCACACTAGGGTACGGAAAATATTTGTACTGGGAGCTACCGTTGTAAGGAATAAATGGGTAATGCATGATTGATCTTTACAATAGATAACTATTTTATTTTACACTAAATATTGAGCTTCTGTGCTATTTTGAAGGTAAAAAATTATTATATGAATATTGTATAGGGAAGAAGGAGAAATTAAATTCAATGATTTTATTTCTTCTTTAAGAGTTTCATTGTAAATTACTAATCTTAACTTCATTCTTCGGATTACAATTTATAGATTTATATGGGGATAGAGAGTTGATTAGTGCCACAAATAATATAATTTTGGGTGTAGATAATTATTGTCTTTAGTGTTTAAGTCTTTATCAAATCTTTTTTTTTTATTTAAAGAATATTACTAAATGAGTTGCACTAACACTTTGAGCCCTTATAAGGGAAGGGACATAGTGGGTGAAGCTCAATTGGAGGTAAAATCTCTTCCATTGATTGTAAGCTAAGTTATTAGTATGCTAAATGCTCTAAATCTAGAAGCTTCATCCAATAATAGCTAAGATATTTATATAAACCCTTATCAAGCTCATCAAAAAAAAGATTTCTAGGATGAGAATATCTTAGTGAGTGATAAACTAGATTGACCAACAACCATTAAAATAAATATTTTTTTATTAAAAATAATTAGAACTGGTAATTCATAGAAATTTACTTTAAAACTCAATATAAAATTTAAAGTGTGAGACTGGAGAGCAAAGAGAGGTATTTTTGTATTTTGAAAATCACTTAAAATCAAAATTCATTTCAAGCTTTTATCATCAACTCAAACATAATTTTTATAGATTGAGAAAGTGGCTAAAAACATGTAACACGTATAATGTATAATATAAAATTTAAATCATATAATTTATATAAATAGATAAATAGTTAGTTCAATTTTTCTAAGCAAAGATGGTTGAAGAATGTTCTATAAATTTCAACATTTTTATGTGAAAATTCAATTAAAATAATAATTAAAGATAAATTACTAATGAATTATTAACAAATAATATTAAAATACATGTATAAAAGTGATCTTAGAGCATAGTGCATCTAAAACATCAACAAAAAAATCTTAATAACAAAGTTTTTAGTAAAACAACACCTAATATGATTATAGCAACATCAACACAAGTTTATGTTTCCTTGACAAACATACCTTACACATCATTTATCATGAAAATCATATCATGCCTTCACATTTGTTAATCCTTCTTTGATAAATCACCCAAATAATTTAGCGCTATCAATCATTAGAATGTAGAAGAATAGCTCACAGAATCAAATGCATTTTTTTACCATCTCGTCTAATTGCTTTATTCATATATGTAAATCTTATCTTAGAGAAGAAACTTAACTCCTTTCACCTAAAAAATTGACTCGATTGTATATCCTCCAATCTTATATGATTATTCATAAGAGAAATTACACAAAAATCTTTTTTAGAAAGTTTTGATAATACTCTATATATTTTTAAAGTGTTCATATAAATATAAGCTATGAAGGAGATCAACAAAGAACAATAGTATGCGTGTACAATAATATGTTGCATTATCAAGCTGAAAGCTATTCAGCAAATACTTATAATAAAATTTCTCATTTTCTTCTCCTGCTTTCCAACCTAAAATCTATTGTCATTGCTAAATGAACAATTCTTCTTCATAAAAAGTTGCCAACAATGTCACAAGGAAAGATTTTGTTGAAACTTATCAATATATATGAGTAGCTGAAAAAAAAAAAGATTTTAAATTTAGGTTTTCAACCTGTTAAACCTTTGAACGTTTTAGAAATCTGTTAAACCACCAACTCATTTTTCAGCCTGTTAAACTGCAATTTTGCTTTTAGTAAATTTATTTCAAATGCAACTATTTGACGATAAGAGACTAACCATGACCAAAATACATTCAACGATATCCATATTTTATATTTCCATAAGAGGAAAGTAATATTTGTTACCTATTCCAGAAAAGACCTGTTTAAGTGGCTATTCGTTTATATATATATTCAGTTTTAAGCGAAAATGTACGGGCATTGCGGCAAAAAAAAAAAATAAAAAAAACTGGCTTCTTTCGCTTTAGGAAACGTTTTTAATTGATTATTTTCCCTTTTTATTAAAAAAAATTTATGCCAAAAAATAAATTCGATTTACTGATTTTTTTAAAATAAAATAAGAGTAATGCATTTCATTTATTTTAAAATTATCAGTTATGGAAACTGAAAAAGCTATATATATTCGATATATTTCTGTTTTAAGTAGAGATTAAAGAAGTAACAATCAAACGAATAAAACAAATAAATTAATTAAACATAGAGACTTGTTAATACCTGCATATATAGAGTAATATGTGTTACTGTTTTACTAAAATTTAAGTTGGGTCAGAATATATATATATATATATATATATATATATATATATATATGGCCTTAATAGACATAGAACCTCATTTTAGAGGTAGATGTAAGTATTATGTAATTAATTTTGAAGTGTGGCTCACATTTATAATTATTCAGTTTATTATTTAATAATTAATTATAATACTTATCTAATTGGTTAAGGCGTAGTTTGATCATGGTTTATATGTTTGATCAATAAAATTCTCTCTAAAGAAAGCTATTATCTCTTTATTAATATGTAATCCTTTATTAAGATATTGTATAAAAAAAATTTGGGTTAAGAGAAGAAATCTTGGTTTACAAATTAAACTACAATCAGATATGTGATTTATTTATTAATTAAAATTTTATGAAAAGCAGTTTGTTCAAGATTTAGGTTTAAAATTTATTCAATTATGTTAATTTCAACAATACTAATATTTCTTACAAGTGGTATAGAGCCTGATTTGAGACGTTATGATTTTTCGTTTAAGATACTTTTATCTGAGACGACTTCTAATTTCGCATGCATGTCACTTTCTTATATCATTATCAAATGTATATTTTTCACTGCATTAACTTCGTCTTTCTAATTGATGAATTAAGTTTCACTTTTTCACGTTAATTCCTATTGTGAATTTATATTTTGAGATACACGTAATAAATAAGTAAATTATTTGTGTTTGCTCTGTATTGAATTTTTTTTAAGAATGATCTCTAAACTATTAAGATAATAAATCAATTTTTATTTACTATTCAAATTATGTAATCTTCTGTTTATTGTTTCTAATCAAGAAACATTACGGTTATTTCGTTCAAAAGGCTTGTCAATTTAATTGCGTACTTAGTTTTTTTGTAATTAAGGAATGTACTTATTTTACTCTGAAAGAATCCGTCAATAGCCAATATATATATATATATATATATATATATATATATATATATATATATATATATATATATATATATATATATGAAAATGAAATCTAGGAAGTATAAAGCCCATTAAAGCTTTTGTTGTTAATTCTGAATTAAGGTATTATGCATGTGGATTAACATCAGAATGAAAATATTAACTTATTTAAATCTGTATTGTGATAATACAATACTTGATTGCTGTTATATAGTTGATGTTATTTTTAGATTTAATTGACTGAATAGTTATTTAAATCTTACAAGTGGTATCTATCTATCTATCTATATATATATATATATATATATATATATATATATATATAAAACAAAAAAAGGATAAATTAAATTTAAACTAATTATTACACAATTTTTTTTGTGTTTCATTCAATTGAAATAATTATTGTTATCATTATTTAATTTGATATTTATATCAAGCATAATTTGTTAATTGCCAAAGTTATCAAATTAGAAAGTTTTTGTAAATATCAAATTAAATTTATTTAATTACTCATGAGCATGTGATGCTAATAATGAAATGACATAATGAACTTTTATAAATTTATCATGAGTAATTAAAGTTCAATGATTATAAATTATTTAAGGATCGCCCAAAGGTTGATTAGTCGATTTATAACCAAGAACATAACTGCGGTTAATTAATATACTTAACTAAATGTGTTTAGCAAATCCAAAGGTAGCAAACATATTTAATTAAAGTATGTATAATTGCCAATTGTGTGAAATTGATATTGAGCATCAATTATGTTTATTATTGTATATTATAGTATCACCCAAAGGAGAACTTCAATATGCATTTTTGTGATTATATGTATATTATCTGAATATATTTTTATGTGTTTGTGTTTATAACTCAAACATTAATATCTGAGCATTTAAAATTTTGTAGCATCTACATCTGTTACTCTTCATTCGCAAGCTTCGTCTATTATAAAGTTCAATGGGCTTAATTTTAATGAACGCAGTGAACAAATTTAATTCCATTTAAGTGTCTTGGATCTTAATTTAGCACTTCTTAATGATAAGCCCGCTGCTATTATTGCTACTAGCAGCAATGAACAAAAGTCTTTTTATGATGCTTGGGAAAAATCAAATAGACTTAGCTTAATATTTATGCAAATGACTATAGCAAAAATAATTAAGTCAACAATTCAAAAGACTGATAATGCAAAGGAATTTATGAAGTTTATGAAAGATTTATCTCAGTCTGAGTCTACTGATAATTCATTTGCTGGGACATTAATGGGTATGCTGACAACCACGAAGTTTGATGGTTCACATACCATGCATGAACACATCATTGAAATGATAAATATAGCAACAAGATTAAACACCATGGGAATGAATGCAAGTGAAAATTTTCTTGTATAATTTATTGTTAATTCCTTGCCTTCTGAATATGATCCATTCCAAATAAATTATAATATTATTAAAGATAAATGGAATGTGGATGAATTACAAAATATGATTATTCAAGAGGAAACAAGGCTTAAGAAACAAGGAATTCACTAAGTTAATCTAATGGGACAACAAAAAAATTAAAAGAAAACTAATTAAGAGGAATGCTAAGGGCAATAAAAGACACTTGAAGGCTAATGTGTCATCTGCTCAAATCCAAAAGAAGGTACATAAGCATAATATATGTCATTTCTATCACAAGCATGAACACTATTAGAAAGATTGCCAGAAACGTAAAACATGGTTTGAAAAGAAAGGTAAGCCAAGTGTTTTTGTATATTTTGAATCAAATTTGATAGAGGTTCCTTATAATACTTGGTTGATTGATTATGGTGGTACCACATATGTCTCAAATGTGATGCAAGGATTCCTTATGATCCAAACCTGTTGACCTCACTTTTGGAGTGAGTTCTCAATCCCCTCATCATAGATATATGACTCTTATAGGCACTAAGACTTCCTTAGTCTTAAGATATTTCTAGTGATTAGGCGAACATTTAACCTAAGACTAGATACTTAGAAGGGTTAATCATAGGATTAAGCTCTATGTCTTAGGGATTAAGGAGACTCAACTACCCTATAGCCTAAACCCAATCCATGATCACCTCCTCAAACCAAACCTCAAATTCAATTCAATACCAATTCCAAATCCAAATTCCAAATCAAATGATTGAAACCCATGATAAATCCAAAATCAAAATCTTGCCTAAGCCTTATGATTTTATCTTATGGTCTTAACAACAACAACAACAACAACAAGCCTTTATCCCACTAAGTGGGGTTGGCTACATGAATCCTTCGACTCCATTGTGTCCTATTATATGTCAAATTCTCATTTAATTCAAGTATACTAAGGTCATTTTTTATACATCCAGGTCATCAGACGACCGACGCTTTATGTGGCCAAACCATCTAAGGTGACTCTCTCTAATCTTATCTGCCACTGGAGCTACTCCAACTTTTTCCTAAACATACTCATTTCATATTTTATCTCTAAGAATAAAGCCACTCATCCACCTAAGCATCCTCATCTACTAACTTAGTCTTATGCTTCTCTTTTATTGGCCAACATTCTGCACCATAAGTTATTGCAGGTCTTACCACCATATTATAAAATTTTTCCTTAAGTTTAAGTGGAACTTTTCTATCACACAATAGGTCAGATGCATTCCTCCACTTCAACCATCCAACTTGAATTCTACTAATAACATCTCCATCTATTTCACCATCATTTTGAACAATAGAGCCTAAATATCTGAATCGCTCACTCTTATTAATGACTTGTTCACCTAATATCACAACACTACCACTTGAACTTTTACAACTAAAATTAGACATCATATATTCAATTTTAGATCTACTTAAACAAAAACCTTTAGACTCTAAAGTTGACCTCCATAATTCAAGTTTCTCTTGGACTCCTTCTCTAGTTTTATCAACAAGAAGAATGTCATCAGCAAAAAGCATACACCAAGGTACATCTTCACGTAAATGCCTAGTAAGAACATCCATAATTAAAGTAAAAGATAAGGGCTTAAGGATCCTTGATGTAATCCAACTGAAATAGGAAAATATTTTGTCAATCCTCCTTGTGTTTGGACACAAGTAATAGCTCTATGTATACATATCCTTAATGACTTGAATATGACCAATATTAACTCCTTTCTATTCTAGAACTCTCCAAAGAACATCTCTTGAAACTTTATCGTAAGCTTTCTCTAAATCAATCAATATCATATGTAGATCCTCCTTACTTTCTCTATACTTCTCCATCAAACCTCTTAACAAATGTATAACATCCATAGTAGATCTACCTGTCATGAAACCAAATTGATTATGAGAAACTTTTGTATCACATTGTAACCTATGCTCAATTACTCTCTCCCATAATTTTAATGTATGACACATTAACTTAATTCCTCTATAATTTGCACACTCTTGTGCATCACCTTTATTCTTAAATATAGGAACCAACAAACTCTTTCTCCACTCATCTGAAATCTTTTTAGTCTTTAAAATAACATTAAAAAGATTTGTAAGCTAAGAAATTCCTTGATCTCCTAAACATTTCTTCACTTCTATTAGAATATTATCAAGTCCTTCTGTTTTTCTACATTTCATTTTCTTTAAAGCCTCTCTAACTTCAGATTTAATAATACGACGATAAAAATAAAATTCTCTATTTTTGTTTAGGGTATTAAGGTTGCTAAAATCAATCATACTTTTAGATCTTTCATTGAAAAGTTTATCAAAATACCTCATCCACCTATTTTCAATATCCTTTTCTAAGAAAAGTACTTTATTATTTTTATTCTTAATACATCTCACTTGAACTAGGTCTTTACTTCTCCTATTTCTTTGGTTGGCTAACTTATACATACATCTTTCACCTTTTTTGGTATCTAATCTATTGTATAAATCACTAAAAGCTAAATTTTTTGTATAATATATTACTTTCTTAGAATCTCTACAGGCCACTTTATATCTTTCCTATTTCTTGGTTTTACATCTAAACTAGTTTTATAATATCTTATTTCTTATCTTTTCTTGCACACTCTGACTTCACCACCAACTATTTTTATTAAAAGCTTTTTCTTTTGATTCTCCAAGCACATCTTTAGCAACTTGCTTAATTTCACTTGCTACTTTTCTCACATAACATTAGCTTCCTTATGAACATCCCAAATTCTAAGCTCTTGTAGCTTGCTCTTAAAAATATTTTTACTTGTGTTCTTTAAGTGTCCCCATCTAATCCTAGGACAATAATTTGATTTATTTTTCCTCTTACAACCTTTCATCTTAAAATAAAATTAACAATCAATGTTGGGTACTTAAACTTTCACTTGGAATGACCTTACAATCTTTACAATCTAAATGATCTATTTTTCTTATAAAAAATAATCAATCTGTGTTTTATTAGATCCATTTTTATAAGTAATAATATGTTTATCTCTTTTCTTAAATACAATATTAGCAATTACAAAATCATAAGCTAAGGCAAAATCTAATATAATCTTATCTTCTTCATTAGTCACTCCAAATTTATAAGCACCATGGATATATTTAAAATCTTCTACCACTCTATCAACGTGTCCATTTAAATCTCCTCTAATAAATACTTTTTCTTCAAGATGTATCTTTTGTATTAATCCCTCTAATTCATTCAAAATTTTTCTTTTGAGCTTACATCCAAACCTACTTGAGGAGCATAAACACTTATAACATTGATAATCTTGCTATCAACAATAATCTTTAAAGCTATAATTCTATCTCCACATCTATAAATATTTATAACATTATCCTACAAAATTTTATCTGTAATCACACCTACACCATTTCTAGTTCAACTTCACAGAATACCAAAGTTTAAAATCTAAACTATCAATCTCCTTGGCCTTCTCCCCAACCCATTTAGTTTCTTGAACACATAAAATATTTATCTTTCTATGAACCATAATAATATCTATTAATTCCATTAATTTACCTATAAGAGTACCAATATTCCAAAATCCTAACCTAATTTTGGTTTCATGGACTAACTTCTTTTGCATCCGTCCATAATGTGGGAACCCTTGCTTATTTAACACTGCACTAATGTGACCTTACACATTTTTTCAAGTATTCAAGCCATACAATGCATTGTTTCTAGGGGACACCCTAGCATTAACACAATGATTTAAAGGATTCATGTCATGATTATTTCGACAAGTTTTATGCTAGTTGTCGACTACCTATCAGAACCCTCCACTTTTCACATCTCGGCTTGGGACTGGCAAAGGTAGTGTTATTTTTTTTATCTTATGGTCTTAGCCCTAGCTAAATCCAATTCAATCCAAATTCAATTGATTTTATCCAAGATAAATTCACCCCCTCAATCATTTATCAAATTCAAGTCCAAATTCAACTCCAAATGATTGAAACCCAAGATCAAATTTAAACTCCCAAATCCTCCTTGAGCCTTACGATTGAATTCTATGAACTTAGCCAGATCTCCACCCAATTCAATCCAAACTTGATTGATCTATTCATGAATTAATCATATTTTAATCTCTCACAAATATAAATGAAATATAAATTCAAATAACCAAAATTAAATCGAACAAAATCTAAATCGAATAAAATTCAAAGCTAAGCCTTATGACCTACCTTACCCAAATCAACCCAAAATCATAATTTTATTATGAATCAATCATATATTCAATCATCTTCATAAATATAAATGAAACCCACATTCCAATGATCAAAATTAAATCAAACTAAATCGAATTCTCGTATAAGCCCTTTTGACCTACTTTCATGAGCTTAGCCAAATTTACCTTCAAATCACTTCAAATTCAATTGATTTTCTCATGAATCATTTATATTTTCATTTATATCCACAAGTATAAATGAAATATAAACTCAAATGACCATAACCAAATCCAAATCAAATCAAAATCTAATTCAAGGCCTTTTGAGCTAATTCCTTGGACTTAGCCAAATCCTATCTAGATCAAGCCAAAATCAATGGATTATCTCTTAAATCAATCATTCCTTCAATTATCTATCCAAATATAAATGAAACTTACAATTATCAAGCCAAATTAAAATCAACCAAAGTCAAGCCCAACTTAGCCCTTTTAACTTGAAAATTCCAAATAAACCAAAACATATCATAGCCCAAATTGATTGCAGTTAAATTTATATTTTAATCCTAAACTCATATATAAATTCAACTAAACCTTAATCAAACCAAAACCAAGCCAATCGACCCATTTAGGTTTACTTGACCCAAAGTGACCTAAAGAATCCATTTGGACCAAGTTCCAATCCAACCTAAATTGAATTGAACTAAGCTCATCCAAACCACATACCATGACCATTGATCACCCTAGGATGATCAATTACCTTAAATTGGATCAAACCAAGTCAACTTGGTCATTTGACCAAGTCAATCTTTAACCCATATGAACCCAAACTAGCCAAAACTCATCCTACACTAAATTAAATGAAACCATTGATTCACATCAACCCATAATCAATGATTGAACATGACTTGACCATCAATTGAGCCAAACCAAACTTAATTGGCCATTTGACTGTTATTAAATTGACCTAAAAGGCCAAAATATGTCAAATCATGATCCAACTCAAATTGATTGCAACCAATGGCTCAAGTTTACTCCAAATTGATTATTGAACTTGACCAAAGCCATAATTGAGTTCAATTTGACCAATTGGAATTGACAAAAATGGTCAAAAAAAAACCAAGCTAAAACCAAATTGATTCAAACCAAAGCCTACAATCATCTTCAATTAATCAATTGAACTTGAACCAACACCTAACCCAAGCCAATTTGGCCAAATTGGTCAAATTGGTTAACTTGACCCATTTGACCTATATGAATCCAAATGAGCTAAAATCAATCTTAGGCTAAATTGATTGAAACCAATTAAACAAAACACTTAAAATCATCATTTGAACTAACCCAAGCTTTGATTTGACCTAATTTGACCAATTGGTTAACCTAACTCAACCTAGCCCAATTTGACCTATAAGGGTCAAATTGAGCCAAACCCATTGAAACCAAGCCTTGATCACTTGGAACCTGACCAAACCCGACCCAAACCCATCTTGGGTAAGCTCAAAATAAGCCAAACCCAATTGGAGCCAAACCCAATGAGATCTCTCTTGGATATGCCACCCCACATAAGATTTTTCTAAAAATAACAAAGTCCACTTCCCCTTTCCACTTGGCAGCCCTCACACACCCCAAATGGTGTCTGACCTAGCTACCTAGCCCAACCCATGTGGGCTAGGTCTGCCATGGACTAAAAGGAGGTGAGTTAACTCACCTCCCTTACAAACCCAGAACCCAGGGATCCAAGGAAGAGCAATCCACCAAATCACCGAGTCCACCCAATCCTTCCTCCAACCAAACTAGCCAAGTGTGATGGAGACAACTCGGCTCTAGCGTGGGCGGCGATGGAAAATGAGGAGCTCGACCCATTTGTTCATCACAAGCAATCGAGTGTACCCTCTTAATTTACGGGAAACTCCACCATTCGCATTGTCTAAGCTTCCTAAGTGAATTTTGAACTCCCTTGTGAGCTCCCAAGCATTCTTAAGGCCTCCCCTCTCTGGATTCCTCACTCCCGCGAAGTCAAAAAAGGACACTTATTTCTCCATCCAAACTCCATCAATCCTCAACCGAATTCAAATTCCTCTTGCACACACCATCCCTGCACCTCATCGAAGCTAAACGAATCATTTCCCAAGCTCCAAATCCACCGAAGGTCAGAGTTTGATCACATCAAAGAATCTAAGGCATGAGAGTTGGCCTTCCAAGTGATCCACATAGAATTGATCCAATTGCTACTCAATAGGGCTTCATCTCAATCAGAAGCTACCTCAAGTCTGCGAGCCACTGGTCTTAGCTCCGGTGAGGTGATTCCATTAAAATCGACCTCTAGCTAAAAATGTGTTGATTTTTTATGAAGGGAATGTGTATGTGAGCCGATCTTAGTGGTTGGATCCTCCTAGATCCTTCGTGCGATGGTGTGGGTTCCATTTGGAACCAATCGAGCTTCGGGAACTTCGGATCATCAAACAATGTGGCGGGCGTTTCTCCTCATTCATTTTTTGATAGATCACATGGCATCCATTTGGCATGATTGAAATAGATGGTCGTGATTGATCCGTTAGATCCGGTCGATTTAATCCTTTAGTAATCGTGGGTTTAATCATGGTCATCCGATCTTGGATAAGACGACGCACAAGAAAAGCATCATGCGACTTATGGGTGATGTGACAACTTAAATAGTCAATCCCGTGGCGCCATGTGGAAGGCATACCGTGTTAGCGCACCATGTGGCACCGACGGGATTAGGCTTAAATAATCTATTTTTAAGGCTCAAACTTCATAAAATCATAACAAACCATAGAAAAATCCAAAAAGTGTAAATAAATTCTCATTTTGAAGATATTTTAGAGAGGAATCCATTAAAATTATCCTTAATTGATTATGAATAGTAATCAAAGCTTAATTAAGATTTAATTGAAAAAATAATTACCTTAATTACTTCATAATTAATTAACTAATTAACCTCAAACTTTTTGAGATTATTAAAGGGGATGACCTTTGCCTCTCGTAATATTTTTGAAATTTATTGGTTAATTAATTAGGAAAATTAATTGATTAAGCCCTAATTACCTTCTTAATTTAATTAAGAGATAATGAATATGAACAGTAAATTAATTAATTAATTGGGCCATTCATCATTGTGTAATAGTGAGGAGACTTATGGAATGTGATTGGGACCTCTCTCCTAATTTCTTTCCCTAAGTTCACCTTACTTTTCAAGAAAATTAATTAAGGATCAATTAGCTAATTAATTGATTAGTTTAATTAAAATTTAAAACACATCAAAACCTAATTAATTAATTGAGGGTAGACCTTTAGGTGTTCAATAACTTAAAGACATCTAAGAAAATTCTAGTTAACTCACATGTGTGGGAAAGCCACAAGTGTACTTAATTAAAGTTTTTTAATCTAATTAACCAATAATTATGAGCTAAGCCCTTTCATTTCATAAGTCCATTACTAATTTACTTTTAAATTCATTTGCATATCATGTTAGCTCACAATTGTTAGGATAATTATTTTAAGGCAACATAGGTAAGGGTTAATTAATGAACTTAATACATATGGTAACTTAATTAATCCATAAAATCAACTTAATCATATTCCATTAAATATAATCAATTCACAAACATGGGATGGGTTTAGGATCAACAAACTTTTCTCACATTCCTTGAATAAAATTAAATATGAAATAAAAAATGATATTAAAAAGCTTTGGTTTACTTTAAATGATTTTATTTGATATGATTATCCTTAGGAATTAATTTGATTGAATGAAATTATGTGTTTATGTTCATTTATTTCTTTCCAATCATATTAAATATTATATGTTGTTTAATTCCATGCATCATTCCTTTTCAAAAATTAATTAAATCAAATGGTTTTCCTTGATGTAAGCATGTATGTGTTGATTTAATTTAATATATGTGTGGATTCTATCACTACTGAACTCAAATGTATTTTTCAAAAGCTTATAAATGAATGGTAATATGTGTTGTGATGTTAGATATAAATACATAGGATATGGATGTGATTATAACTTAAGTGTATGAAGTGAAGCTTTCTTTCCTTTATTCATGTGTTGACTTATATAAGTGTGAATGCTAATGGGTATATAGTCTGGACATCTCAGGAATATGAGGCTTTAAGTAGCCCCAAGGAGGTTATTTAATTACCTCACTTCCCTGGTTAACAAAGGCATGTACTCATTTAATTTCAGTCTTATGTATTTCAACACTAGAATTTGTATAAATAGTTCAATTAAATAGTCTTGCATGATTTTTCTTGCATGATTTTCAATTAATTGATTTGTATAAATAGTTCAATTAAATAGTCTTGCATGATTTTCTCGCATGATTTAATTACCTCACTTCCCTGGTTCTTTCCTTTATTCATTTAATTCATATGTATAAATAGTTCAATTAAAGAAAATAAAATTTCTTGCATGATTTTCATCCTCTTAGTTATGAATATATGTGTATGTATTTAAGAAAAGTGAGTATATAGTCTCAACATCTCGGGAATACAAGGCTTTAGCTAGCCCTAAGGAGGTCATTTGACTATCTCACTTCCTTGGTTAACAAAGGCACGTACTTAGTTATGTTTTTTATACATGTATGTGCATGTTTAATTAGAGAATGACAATCTTTTTTTCTATCAAGAATACATGCATTCATAATTGTTTAAGTTGTTGAATTAATTAATCATGTGATTGGGAGCTATCTTTCTTATATTCATGTATGCAAATTTACATAAGTATGAATGTAATGAGGATATAGTTTGGACATCTTAGGAATACGAGGCTTTAAGTATCCCCAATGAGGTCATTTGATTACCTCACTTCCTTAAAAATGACACATACCTATTTAATTTTATCCTTATGTATTTTTGTATAAGAATTTAGATAGAGCTTTAAAATAAATATGATTAAATAATTTAATCAAATGAAAAATATAAATTTTAAATATGCATGTTCACATCCATCATTTAAGTATGCTAAAATATATTGTATGTATAGGTATACTTAGGATTTAATCACATGCATGTTACATGTGATGGAAAAGAATGATTTAACATATGTCATGTGATAGTAATTCAATCAAATTAATTTTAAAATGCCTTTTATATTGAATGGGATTATTTAAAGTGGACCTAAACTTAGAATTAATTTAAAATATATAATAAGCCATTCACTAAAGAGAACTAAACCAAATTAATATGCTTTAGAAAGTGACTTAAGGTAGGGATGAAAGTGGGTAATCCTCTTTCTTCTCTTTAAAACACTTAGTTGCTAAGTTTAATCATATGAAATAAAAGAAAACATAAATTAAAATTCATAAATCAATTAAGCCATTCACTAAAGAGAACTAAACCAAATTAATATGCTTTAGAAAGTGACTTAAGGTAGGGATAAAAGAGGGTAATCCTCTTTCTTCTCTTTAAAACACTTAGTTGCTAAGTTTAATCATATGAAATAAAAGAAAACATAAATTAAAATTCAAAATCAATTAAATAACTTAAAGCGAAATCAACCATTTATATTAAATGAAAGTCTTTCATACTTAGAAAATCATAACACTAATGCTTAGTTAAGACATGCCACACAAACCTTAACACACACATTAGAACTAAGTCACCACTTCTAGCTTTATGTTAGGACGGTGCATGGTATAATGCATATTTTATTTTGTGTTATATTATTTTAAACTAGATGTTAGGGTGGATGTTTCGTAGACTGGATGTTTGACCGATATTAGCCTATTCATATTTTTTTGCAGGGATTATGCTTAAGAGGCATTTAAAATAAATATAAATGCACTATTTGCAGGTTGCTTAAATCCCTAAGCATAGTCTAAGCTAGGATAGGTGGGCTTGGTTACCCATGTGCAGGATGCTAAGTCTAAATTATATATAACTGCTTGGGTTGTATGTGTGTTTAGCTAACACTTATTTTGTAGGTATAATTAGATTTATTTTTCCTACTTTTAATGTAATTTTATCTTAGGAATTAGGATTAGTGCTATGGGGGATTAGGATGAGTAGTTTCCAGAAGGTTTTATCCTAGGGTATCCTGTGATGCCTTGAAACCTACCAAATCAAAGAAGCAAGGAGGAAAGAAATGAAGACATGAAGACCCCCCCATAGTATTCATTCATTATAAATTGTAATTATTATTTTGTAATTTCAAGTTGTATAAAGGTAGAGCTTGCCCCATCTTTTCTTTTTGGGGTTGTACGGTGACACTCGACTACATCGACCTCTTATTATTTCATGATAGTTATAGAAATTGATTGATAATTTGTTTAGATCATGTATTATAAATTGCATCATTTTCATAGTTTCTTAAATGAATGATGCATTAATGTGTGTCCTGGATGCGATTAGGCTCTTAGAAAAATTAATTTTTCTACCCCAATTAATCACTCATAATTAAATTTTAAATAATTCATAACCTCACTATAAAGCCTTGGTATTAAATGAGATAATTGAAAGATTTAGCAACCCCTTAGCTGAATGTTGTATGTCTCACATCATGCATGCATATTTCTCCTTCCTTGAAATTGGGGGATCTACATCCTTGCATGATAGGGGAATGCTTGACCCGTGAGGCCATCCCTTATTTTGGTGAACACCCTCTTCTTACTGATTTAGACAATAATTTATTTTCATCATGCATATAGGCATCGAAATCCCAAAGTCTTTATCAAAATGAGGTGTCAAAATCAAATAAAATTAAAGTTTTTTTTTGCATTAGATTAAGTCATTACTCATGCCACTAATGCTTTAGTCTCTTAGCGAGTGGGTTTAAGGACTTTAGTCTATTTCTAAATAAATAATAGCCCAATTATCTTGTAATTTCATATGACCATACTACATAGATTTAAAAGTGTAGGAGGAGTTAGCTGGCTGCCACTCCAGGTGGTTATAAGTCCAACAGTTGAGTGATTTATCCTCTCATGTGGAGGTAAACTTTATGCCCATCTTTGCTTTGATTTAGGTTGTGCTTTAGCTTATGTTAAAGTTCCTAGATTTATGATCCGAGGTTACTATTTTCTTCGGGCTATAAGCATATATCATCACCTCTTAGAAATTTCCATGACCTTGTTTTGATGGATTATAAACCCTAGTAATCTAATAAAATTTTAACTCAAAATATATAAATTTCTTCAATTTCAAATATATAAAGGCCAATTATAGGATAGATTAAAATGCTCACTAGGTTTCCTAGTATCATGAGCATTTCCCTACTCATCTCCTTTGGCTTCCAAAAATAAGTCTCTCCATTTGAACTTTCCCATTTGATTTTTTAAACATAACCAATCCTTTGATAGTCTAATCTTGAAATCTTTGGAGACAATAATTGTCTACTTTAATCGAGAATATTTCTAAAGAACTCACCTTTCTTAGGATGTAATTAACTATGGGGGCTTGCTCCCATAGGAAACTTTAGAACCCGATTTAATATAAACCCTACTTTATTCATATATGTAAACTAGTGGAAAAATCTATGGTACATTAGAAGACCCCTCATGCCTTAGGAAGACTTATTAGGTGATTAAGTCCATTGAAGGGTGATGCCTCTATCTTTTGAGATAGTACATCATACCTCAATATTGTATCCTATCACTTTAATTAGTACCCCCTATGATCTGCTTGGTGTCCCCCTCATACATCCAAAATAAAATAAATACCATGATTTTTTTAGACACTGGGATGGTTCCTCTCTCCATCTTTAGTAGATAATTATTGTCTCCAAGCATTGATAGTGGACTCATATTTTATGTAAGCCCGAGACTATCTTTCTTTCCATTGACACTTAGTTTATTTCATTCTTAAGCAAATTTAGCTAACATTCTTTAAGTTTTAGGACCTCACTCCATGAAGGTCTTGAAACCCCTATAAGGTCCCCTAATAGGTCAAAATAAAATTAACTAATGAAAGGAGATGACTAAAAATTTAAAACCTCTTTAATACCAACTTGGTGAGGCAAGGTTCATCCTATACTTAAGAAATTAACCCTTTTGAAAAATATCACTTTTCAAAAGCACTTTTCAAAATTCACATAACAAAAAAAGATTTGCACAAAATTGATAAGTTTTCAAAAGGCATAAAGATAACCAAGCCTTATTTAACAACCTATAATTATTACATGGAGGTTCTTTTCAAAATCAAAATAAAAAATTTTAAAATCCCTTTTTCAAAAAACACATTTTCCAAAATAATAATTTTCATTCGACATACCCAAGTTTATTAGAATGAAGATCCTATTTTCAAATGAAATCATGACATAAAATTGAAACACCATGTAGCATATTACATATGTGCTAAAGTTGGAGTTCCCTCTTTTCAAAACCAAATATCACACACAAAATCATAACACACTTGAACTCTATTTGACATACTATATTTTTCAAATAAGAGTTCCCCTCTTTTTCAAAAGAGGAATCAAATCAACAAATATCAAACACATATATATTAAACTCTATTTAGTATACTTAAATTTATTAAATGAGAGTTCCCCAAATCATATAAAATCAACATATATCAATAAACAACAAACATATATCAAACACATTTGACCTCTACTTAACATACCTAAATTTGTTAAGTAAAGGTCTCATTTTCAAGTCAAATCAATATATATCACACACATAACAAGAAATCACCTCAAACAAAGATGTCTTCACAAAATTTCCAAACATATAATTGAAACATTTTTTTAGCATACCTAAATTTGCTAAATAAAGGTTTTCCAAATCAAAATTTCCAAATTGGCCTCTGAGATAATCTCCCCTACCATTGAGTTAGGTTCCAGCACTCACTCTGTTTTGCTCACCTGCACTCAACACCACAATAAAAACAAGTAGATCAAGTGGCACCATGAGCGGACAACCAGGGGAATTGATGCTACCTCCCACATCACCGAGGAGGGTTCTCCTTGTAAGACCTCTCCTCTCTTGAGTGGCAGTGGGTTTCACCCCCTCTCAACTTCAGATGGAGAGGAGGACTATAGGAGGATCACTGCATCGCCTCCATTACCAGTACACTTTGAGGTACCGACTAGGGAGCAAAGGAAGCCCTATGCCGATCTTAGGACAGTTCTTCACCAGGTTGGCGGAGCTTACGAACGCTCAGAGTCCGACATATTATTTGATTTGAGGTCCATGATTCCCAGAAGTGTCAGTGAACATATATGTAGGGAGAGAGCCACTGAGGTTCGAGTTACAACCTAAGCAAGCAAGTGGGAGAAGAGGAGGTACGCCAGACAATCGGCAGCCTCCACCCTGATGGACTTCCCTGATCGTCACCCTATAAGGGTCGATCATTCAAACATCATTATCATCATGGGTACAGTTCAACGTAGGAGGAGATCTCCATTCGAGAGGCAGTTGGTGTCTTTGCCATCACACCGCTCCACTCACCGTCCACCATCACCCTTCCAGCATACAACATCAACCACCCCACCAAGCTGTAGAATCCCCCATCTAGGGAAAGACCATCTCCACTGGTGATCCAATGGCCTAAGGATTTTGCTCCATCCATTCCACCTATGAGGTGAGATCGAGCTTGTGGTGTTTATTTTTGATTCATGTGTGTATGGGGGGGAGGGGGGACACTATGCAGATATGAGGGTGTACTTATTGAGTTGATCAGGTATGACATTGAGAAATAGTGTACTATCTCGAAAGATAGAAGTCACTACCTTATAATAGACCTAATCACCTAATAAGGACTCCTAATGCACGATGGGTCTTCAAATATACTAGAGATTTTTTCCTACTTTACATGGATGAATAAAGTAAGATTTATTTGGACCAAGTTCTAAAGTTCCCTATGGGGGCAAGCCCCCATAGTTAATTACTTCATAAGAAAAATGAATCCCTTAAGAATACTCTCGATTAAAGTAGGCCATTGCTATCTCCAAAGAATTCAAAGATAGGACTATTAATAAATTGGTTGTGTTTTTGAAAATCAAGTGGGATGGATCAAAAGGGAAGAGTTATTATCAAAACCAAAGGAGAGAAGTAGGGAGTTCTCAAAATACTAGGTAGCCTAGTGAGCACTCCAATCCATCCTATGGTTGGGCTTTATATATTTAAAGTTGAGAAGATTTATTTATTTGAGTTGAAATTTTATTAGAAATATAAGACTTATAATTTCACAATACAAGATTGTGGAAATGCCTAAGAGATGAAGATTTATGCTTGTAGCCCTAAAGGGAAACAATAATCTTGGATCCTAAATCTAGGGAGCTTTGGCGAGGGCCAAAGTATGACCTAAATCTAAGGTAAAAGTGGGTATATGATTTACCTCCATAAGGGAGAGTAAATCACCCGACTGTTAGACTTATTACAGTATGGAGTGAAAGCCAACTAACTCCTCCTATATTTTAAATCCATGTAGGCAAGTCATATGTTTTTTCAAGATGGCTAGGCTATTATTATTTAGAAAAGAAATAAAGTCCTTAAACCCACTCTAAGAAACTATAGCATGAGGGTTATGAAAAAAACCTTAATCTAATGTAGATTTTTATCAAATTTCATTTAATTTAGGACTCTTTATTTTGAGATAGGCTATAGGATTTTGTATGCCTAAATGCATGAGAAGTTGATTATGGGCCAAATCAAAAGGGAAAGAGGTGTTCTTTCATCATATGCTCTCAAAGGTTAAGCCCTTACTATAGGGCAAAGATAGAGGCCCTCCCTTAACAAGAGTGAAATAAGATAATTATGCATGATATTAAACATATAACATCCAACCAAGGGGTTGCTAAATATTTTATTATCTTGATTTAATGCCTAGGCTTTTATAGGAGGTTATGAGTTATTTTAGAGGTTTAGTTATGAGTTGTTAGTTTGGGTAAAAAAATTAATTTTTATCCTAGGAGCCTAATTGCATCCAGGCCATACAACAATCACCAATCATAAATAAACTAGGAAAAGGCATACTTTTTCTAATGCACAAGCTAAATAAAATATCAAACAATTTTATAAAGCTATTATAAAAGAATAAAAGGCCGGTGTGGTCGGGTACTGTCGTAGAACCTGAAAAGATATGTGGGTAGCTGAGCTCTACCCTTATACAACATGGATTACATGAGAATACTTATAATTATAAATGATGAATATTATGAGGTCTTCATTCTTCATTCTTCAATCTTTATTTCTTTATCTTTTATTTCTTCATTTGATATACTCCATTTCTTTCTTCCTTTTGGCTTGATTTGGATGTGCTTGCTCAAAATGCATCACATGGTACATAAGACTTGGTCTTATAACCAATGCTCATCTTAATACCCCATAACATTTATCCTAATCCTAATGTAAACTTAAATTAAAAGAAGAAAAGTAAATCTAGCTACACCTACAAAATAAATGTCAGCTAAACACACCATGGAACCCAAGCAGTTATATGGAAAATTTGGGCTTAGCACCCTGCACATGGGTAACCAAGCCCACCTATCCTAACTTGGATTATGCTTAGGGGCATAAGCAACATACAAAAAGCATTTATATTTTTATTTAGCAGCCCCTTAAGCAAAACCCCCATGCAGAAAGCATGATTAGGCTATTTTCGACCTAACATCCAGATTACGGACATACAACTAACATCTAGTCTACAACAATACAAAAAACAAAAGAAACATACATTAAACTATACACCACCCTAACATAAAGCTAAAAGTAGTGACTTACTTTAATGTGTGTGCATTAAGGCTTGTGCGGTATGTCCTAAATAGGCTGTAGAGTTGTAGTTTGCTAAGTGTGAGGGATTTAATTTATAAAGGGTTAATTTCTCTTAAAGTGATTTAATTGATTTGAAGATTTTACATAATGTTTTATTTTCTTTCATATGGCCTACACATAACAACTAAGTGTTATAAAAAAAAAAAAAGAGAGGGAACCTCTCTTTTATCCCTACCTTAAGTCACTTCTAAAGCAAGTTAATTAATCAATTTTCTTTAGTGAATGGCTTATTATATGTTTTACACTTTGAATGTCCTTATTCAATAAGAAAGACATCTTAAGATTAATTAGAATGAATTACTATCACATAACACATATTTATTCATTTCTTTCCATCATGTATACCATGCATATGATTAAATATTAAGCATACCTATGCATACAATGTATGTCTTAGCACACTTAAATGTTGAATGCAAAGAAGTGTATTTAGAATTTAAATATTTCATTTGATTGAGTTATGAATGCATGTATTTTTAATAGAAAAGAGGGATTTTTTAATCCATTAGCTAAGTATACATTCACATGTATAAAAGTTTTAAGTGAGTATTGCCATTGTTCTCTACACTAGAGGATAAAGACCGTTAGGGATACTAAAGCCTGCACTGGGTGTTGAGACTATTATACCATTTTTCTCAGATACATATAAATGTACAAGAAACTATAAGAATAGGAAAACCCATGGAAAGTTGTATTTGATTAGTGATTTTATTCATTGGTCATATCATATATATATATGTATAAGAGTTTTAAGTGAGTACGACACCATTGTTCTACACTAGGGGCATAAGGTACAAGACTTATTTAGGGCTACTTAAAGCCTCACAGCCCTGGGGTGTCCAGACTAATATACCACTTTTCTTAGATACATGTGAATATACAAAAAGAATCACAAGAACGAGAAGTCATTCAAGAAGTCATATTTGATTTGATTATATGATTTACAGATGTGGTATGAAATTCTTCCTAAGTCTTAACAAAGAGATGCATAGGAGTAGATTTAGACAAATATTGTGTTCTTTTCAAATGAACTATACATTTATAAATCCCATGCAAATCCATATAAGAAAAGGAAAGAGAGCTTCATATTGCATATCTTGTATTATCAACACATGCAAACTTATAGATATTTGTAATTAACATCACTCCATATATTATAATTGATTTATGGGATTTTGAAGATAACTTTTGGTTTAATAGTAATAATAACCACATCTATTTTAAATATAAATAAACACATGCAATTTGACATAAAAGAAACCATTTCATTTAGTTAATTTTAAAAGAAATGAAAGCATGATTACACATGGAAAACAACATTTAACATGATTGAATAGAAATAAAGAAACATAAGCACATGATCTCATTCATTCCAATTAATTCCTAAGGAAAATCATACTAAATAAGGCTACTTAAAATAAACCAAAGTTCTTTAATGAAATTTTTAATTTTGAGTTTGATTTAATTTAGGAAATGAAAGAAGTTTGTAAATCCTAATCCCATTCCCCATGTGTGAGTTAATTTGATTTAACGAAGAAGTAATTAAGTTGATTTTATGGTTTAATTAGGTCAAAGTATGAATTAAGCCAATTAATTAACCCTTGCCTACATCACCTTAAGTTAATTAACTAATTAATAATGAGCCAATATGATATGCAACCATATGAAAAGTAAATTTGCAATGCATCTAAGAAATGAAAGGGGACTAATGTAATTGGCTCATAATTAATAGTTAATTAGGCTTAAGGGATCTCACTTAACTACTTTTTTGGTTTTTTCACATATGTGAGCTAACCATAATTTCATTATCTCCCACTTTGGGTCATTGAACACCCAAAGAGCTACCTAAGATTAATTAAAGGTTTCTTAGGTATGAAGTTAATTTTAGATTGAATTAATCAAGCTTATTAATTAATTGATTGAATTTTTTGATTGTAGTTTGATTATAATAATGAAGTTAACTTAGGGAGAGGGATCAAGGACAAGGCCTCAATCCTAACCACTAAGTCACTTCAAACACTCAAGGCTCATTTTATCTTGGAGATTAATTAATTATTAAGCAATTAATACCACATTAATCATTAACTAATCAAATTCCAAAGAGTGAAGAAAGCTTAGAAATGAATTAGAAAGTATCCCAACCTCATTCCTCCCTTATGCTCAATAAAAGTAATTAGGCTTAAATAATTAATTAAACTACTATTCATTCTCTAATTATCACTAATTAAATTAAGAAAGTGATTAAGGCTTAATCAATTGATTTTCCTAATTAAGCAACGAATTCAATCCCAAAAAATGGGGGAGGCAAAAGTCATCCCCCCAAACATCCACAGAAAGTTGGAGATCAATTGGGTGATTAATTAAGGAATAATTGAGCTAATTAGATTTCCAATTAAACTATAATTAAGCCAAAAATCACTATTCAAAATTAATTAATTGGAACTCCCAGCAGATGGCCAGTGCCCTAGTCTTTCTCTCCGTGGTAGCAGTACGAATCTCTAGTTTGAGCCATCTAAAGTGCTTTTAGAACTGGAATCAGACCACGCTATATAAATGGAAAAGGTAAGATGTGATTCTTAAGTAGAAGCTATCCCTAGTTCAAGGCATAAAGCATTTCACTTAGACAAGTTCAAGGGAAAGTTCCAGTAGGCAAGGTTCAATAGGTATGGTCTAATTCAATCCTCTGTTCAAATTCCATCACTAGTTAGATCGGGAAAGATCAAGAAAGCAACGGAGAGTTCTAAGAATCCAAGGTTTAGGCTCAAGTCTCGCTCTTAATCATATCTACTCGCTTTTCAACTTCAATTAAAGAAAACCCAGCTGGGGCTGTTTTGACCTTGGTCCAGTTCAGCTCCAGCAATTCTTTTGATAAGCATTCCATTTCAGCAAGGACAAGTAGTGGTCTCTGTATAAGGCATTCCACTTACGTACCAGGGCTCCAGTCTCGTGTCTGAGGTATTTCTATGAGTCTTCAAAATTGGCCCAAAGGAATGAAATCACGAGGTCTGGAGTCTCATTAAGATCAAAACTCACAACCACTAATAAGTTTCCTAGATTTTACTCTAAAATATCTTTAAATTGAGCTTAAGTTTGTATTTTTTGGATTTTTCTATGATTAGTTATGATTTTTAGAAGTTTCAACCTTAAAAAATGGATTAATTAGTCCTAATTAAAGCCTTAATCCCATCGAGCCACGTGGAGGCTAATGCGGCACAATTTCCATGTGGCGTAATGGGAGTGACTATTTAAGTTATCACATCCGAGGGCTGACTCAGATGTTGGCGGATGTTCTAACTCCATGGACCGTCCGATCTAAGATCGGATGGCCACGATTAAATGCATGGTTTTAAAGGATTAATTAGAGGTTTTACATGTGATTAGATCAGGACCATCCATTTTGATAATGTAGAATGGATGGTCCGTGATCTATCTCCTTCCGTGCGGTGAATGATGGATACTGTCCATTGATTATTGCTTTATCCGAACTCACCCGAGCTCGGATGGAGATGAAAATATCCACACCTTCGGGGAAGCAAAACAAAAGAATCTAACGATGGAAATCATATGACATAAAACTTTCTTTCACAAAAGACCAACCAATTTTCATTCAAGGATCGATTTTAATGGCATACCTCATCGGAGTTAGTGACCGACGGTTCCAACGATTGAGGAATCTTTGTTTGGTAGAAATGAAGCCCTGTTGAGCCGACAAGCCTTGATTTAGTGTAGTTTGCTTGAAAGACCAATCCGCGGGATGTAGGCAATCGATCTTGATTGAACTCCACCCTTTGGCCTCCAGGAAGCTTGCAAAATGTTTCATTCTCACTCATCTAGGTCCAAGGATAGTGTGTACAAAGTTTATTGCACTTTGGTGGAGGTTTGAGCAAATGATAATTGGATTGAGGCTCCCCTATTTCGATTTCACGTAAAACTGAGAGTGGGGATTTTGGGGAGCTCGAGAAGCCTTGAAAATTGCTCTGGGATCTCTTTCCTTAGTTGCTAGGGTTGAATCGAGTGTATCTCTATGAGTTTGAGTGAGAATGAGGGGGGTATACCCCTCATTCATTGGATCAGATGGCTATGGCTAGTTTAGCTTTTTTCTTGATCATTTGGCCATTTCAGAGGGTTGTGGAGGTCCTTGTGTGGATGATGTGGCTCGATTTGTTTGGGTAGGGTGTGGAGGTGGCTACCAAGGGAGGTATTGGATGTCCTTGGTGGTTTGAAATGCTCCAATGGGAATGGGGAGGTGATTTCACCTCTCCATGAGTCATGGCCAACCCAACCACCTTTAGGTCAGGTCAGCCATGGTCCTTGGGGCCTAAGTGGACCTATGAATGGGTGCCAAGTGGCCAAGGGGAGGAAATGACCAAATATGCATGTGTATTATCTAATGGGATGCCCTAGACCCAAAGGCAAAGTAGTCATTTGGTTATGGCTTTGATTTGGCAGATTTGAAATGGGTAAAAGTGGGTTAGCCCAAATTTCAAGTGGTTTGGAATTTATTTGATTTGATTTGGCTTGATTTGACCTATTTAGGTCAAATTGGGTTAGGTTGGTTAAAGTTGACCAATTGGTCAAATTGGGTCAAACAAAGTGATGGGTCAAGTTCACATGACCAATTGGAGTGTGTTGGTGTCATTGGTTTGATTCAATTTGCTTTGGATTTGATTATGGTTCATTTGGTTCATATAGGTCAAATGGGTCAATTTGACCAATTTGACTCATTTGAACAAATTGGGTTGGGTTAGGTGTTGAGTCAAGTTCAATTGGCTAATTGAAAATGATTGTAGGCTTAGGTTTAGTTTAATTTTGATTTAATTTAGATTTTGGCCAATTTGCCCCTTTAGGTCAATTTGGGCTAGGTTGGGTCAAGTTGACCAATTGGTCAACTTGGGCTCAATATGGCTTTGGTCAAGTTCAATAAGTGATTTGAAATGAACTTGAGCCATTGGTTGTAATCAATTTGGATCAAATCATAATTTGACCCATTTTGGCTTTTTAGGCCAATTTGGGTCAACTTGGGTCAAATGACCAATTTGGCTTGGTTTGGCTCAAGTGAGGGTTTGGTCAAGTTCAATCATTAATTATGAGTGGGTTTGAATCAATGGTTCTAATCAATTTGGCATATGGTGGATTTTGGCTAGTTTAGATTTCATTTGGGCTAAATGTTGACTTGGTCAAAGGCTATGTTTGACTTAGTTTGACCTAATTTAAGGCAATTGATCACCCTAGGGTGATTGTTGGTAATGTTGTGAGGTTTTGAAGAGCTTAGTTCAATCTAATTTGGGTTGGATTAGAACTTGGCTCAAAAAGGTTCCTTTAGGCCACTTTGGATCAATTGAGCCTTAATGGGTTAATTGGTTTGATCATGGCTTGATTCAAGTTTAGTTGAACTCACACATGAGCCTAGGATTGAAATATAAATCTAATTGTAAGTGGTTTGGAGCCAAATGAGTTCTGGTTCATATGATAATTTCAAGCCAAAGTGGCTAACTTTGGTTTGATTTGGGTTAGCTTGGATTCAGTTTGATAATGGTGGTTTATGTTTATATTTGGGTCAATCATTGTATGAATGATTGAATCATGAATGAATCCATGCATTTTGAATTGATTTGGGTATCATTTAGTCAAGTTCAAGAATTTGGCTAAAAGGGATAAAATTGGGATTTTGATTTGATTTGGGTTTCGATCATTTAGAGTTTGGAATTGATTTATGATTTGGAATTTGGTTTGAGATTGAATTTGATAATTGAGAAAATTAATTGGATTGGGTTGATTTGAGTTTGGTTAAGGCTAAGTCCATTTAAGATAAAATTAAAATACTTAAGAAGGGATTTGGAGTTTGAATTTAATCATGGGTTTCGATAATTTGATAGTTGAATTTGATTTTGGAATTTGGATTTGAATTTGAGGTTTGGTTTGGAAGAAGGAAGCAAGTAGTAGGTTTAGGCTATAGGGTAGGCAAGTCCTCCTAAATCCCTAAGGCATAACCTATTAATATGGCTAACTCTTCTATGTCTCCAGGGTTAGGTTAAGTGTTCACCTAATCACTAGAAGTGTCTTAAGACTAAAGAACTCTTAGTGTCTATAAGAGTCCTAGATCTATGATAAGAAAGTTGAGAGCTCACTCCAAAGTGAGGTCAATAAAGGGCGTCCAATAGGTATGGTGTGACTGATAAGGCACACCGCACGTATTGGTGTTTGACTGAGATGATCAACAACGTCCGAAGGATCGCAAACACTAACATAAACGATCTACACCTAAACTTGAGATGTAAAAGGAATCAAGATCTTAGTGCAATGCAACTCCACTCATGCCAAGGGCACAAGGGAGGAAGAAGGGATCCACTAAGGGATCAAGCATGTGAACCTTCCACTAGAGAAGCAGGTTCAAGTTATCCACTAAGGATAAGCAGTTTGGATTTTGATGTAAGATATGATTTAGGTATGGTATTCACTGGGGATTAAAATGTATAACCTACCAAGGATAGATGCATGAACCTTCCACTAGGGAAGCAGATTCATGTTATCTACTAGGGATGAGGATTTGATGATATTTCTTGTGAGGGTGCACTCACCGGGGAATGCAAGTTTGAATTGATTTAATTGACTCCACTGGGGAGATTGGGATGATTAATGTCTCACTTGAGAGAAGTTGGTTGATTGTTTATTTTAAGTTAAATTTTAAGATGGACCTATCGGTAATGCTATGTCAACCTTAGTCTTTCTGAGTTTACCAATCCAAGGGATAGTCTACTACTGGTAGAACTATCGACCTAAGGGGTTGCCTTTTGCAATGATGGGGAGAAAGCATATGAACTTATATCTCCAAAAGCAAGGGACAAACCCTGAGGTAATTTGTTGGATACAATAATTCAAACTTGACCTAAGGCGATTACTGAGTGAATGCTACTGGGGGACTTATATCGGCTTGAAAGTGTGGTGTTTATTTTTTGAGTGTGGAAACACTGATCTTAGGGTACTTATTGAAGTGATCGGTATTAAGGGAATGATGTACTATCACAAAAAAATAGAAATTATCACCTTATAGATAATCACCAAAAACAAGGACTCTATGATGGGTTTTCGAATGTACCATATATTTTTCCACTACTTTACATGAAAAAGTAAAGAAGGATTTATATTAAGCTGGGTTCATTAAGTTCCCTATGGAGATAAGCCCCCATAGTTAATTACATCCTAAGGAAGGTGGGTTCTTTAGGAACACTCTTGATTAAAGTAGACAATTATTGTCTCCAAAGAATTCAAAGATAGGACTATCAGCAAATTGATTGTATTTAGAAGATCAAATGGGATAGATCAAAAATAGAGACTTATTATCGAGAAAAGAAGATGAGTAGGGGATGCTCATGATAATAGGATAACCCGATGAGCATTCCAATCTATCTTATAGTTGGGCTTTATATGTTTGAAATTGAAGAGATTTATTTATTTGAGTTGAAATTTTTTTAGAGAGCTAGGATTTATAATCCAATAACACAAGATTGTGGAAATGCCTAAGAGGTGAGGATTTATGTTTTAGCCTCAAATGGAAATAGCAACCTCGGATCCTGAATCCATGGAGCTTTAGCAAGGGCCAAAGCATGACCTATATCTTAGGTGAAAGTGGGTATATTATTTACCTCCACAAAAGAGGGTAAATCACTCGACTTATATGCATGACGTGGCAGCCAACTAACTCCTCCTACACTTTTAAAATGATGCCATCAAGTTTTATTCTTTGCAAGATAGCTAGGCTATTATTTATTTATAAAAGAAGCTAAAGTCCTTAAACCCACTCCCTAAGAGACAAGGGCATTAATGATATGAACATTGTTCTAAACTAATGCAAATTTTATCAAATTTTATTTGATTTTGGACTCTTTATTTTGACAAAGGCTTTGGGGATTTTGTATGCCTAAATGTATGGTGAAGTTGATTATGGGCCAAATCAAAAGGAGAAAGAGGTGTTTTCCATCATAGGTTCTCAAAGATCAAGCCTTTTATTTATCTAGCAAGGATGAAAATCCCTTGTTTTCAAGAGAGAAATAATGTAATATGCATGTTATGAAACATTCAACCATTCAGCTAAGGGGTTGTTAAATCTTTTAATTATTTTTATTATATTCTAAGCTTTATGTGAAGTTATGAGTTGTTTAGAAATTTAATTATGAATTTTTAATTGGGGTAGAAAAATTAATTTCATCCTAAGAGCCTACCACATCTAAGCCACACATTCAAATATCAATCATAAAAAACTATGAAAAACATGTTGTTTCTAATGCACAATCTAAACACAACATCAAATAATTTTATAAAGATATAAAGAATAAGAGGTGGTTGCACCAGACAAAGAAAAGAAATATGGGTAGCTGAGCTTTACCCTTATACAACCCAAATTACAAAAGAATAATTACAATTACAAATGATAAATGTAATGGGGTTCTTCATTCTTCATTCTTCACTTCCTTCTTCATTTGACATGATTTGAATATGCTTGCTTCAAAGGCATCATGGGGCCTCCTAAGACAAAGTCTTCTAGCCACTATTCATCCTAATCCCCATAACACTAATCCTAATTCATAATTATAAAATTACATTTAAATGAAAAAGTAAATTTAACAACACCTATAAAATAAATGTTAGCTAAACACACCATACAACCCAAACATTTATATGAATAATTTGGACTTAGCACCCCACACATGGGTAACCAAGCCCACCTATCTTAACATGGCTTATACTTAGGGGCTAAGCAACTTGCACAACAAAAGTATTTATATTTTTATTATAGTGGCCCCATAAGCACAACCCCCTGTGAAAATATGATTAGGCTAATAATGGCTTAACATCCACTCTATGAAACATACACCCTAACATCCAGTCTAAAATATTATATCACAAAACAAAACATGCATCAAACCATGCACCATCCTAACATAAAGTTAAGTGGGACTTAATCTAATGTGTGTATTAAAGCTTGTGTGGTATGTCCTAACAAGGTTTAGAGTTATAGTTTCCTAAGTGTAGGAAGAATCAGTTTAAAGGGTGTTCTCACTTTAAGTTGTTTAGTTAATTCATAAGTTTTATACTTAGTGTTATAAAGGGAAGAAAGAGAGGGGACCTCTCTTTCATTCCTACCTTAAGCAACATCTAAAGCTAATTAATTAATCAATTCTCTTTAGTGAATGATTTATTATATGTTTCAATTAACCTTGAGTTTAGGTTCACTCTAAATGACCTTATTCAATAAGAAAGAAATCTTAAGATTAATTAGAATGAATTACTATCACATGATACATGTTTATTCATTTCTTTCCATCATGTATATCATTCATATGATTAAATCCTAAGCATACCTATACATACAATGTATGTCTTTTTATGATGAATGCAAAGAAGTGTTTGGAATTTAAACATTTCAATTGATAGAATTATGAATGCATGTCTTTTTAATAAAAAATGAATTTTTTATCCATTAGCTAAGTACACATTCACATGTATAAGAGTTTTAATTGACTACGACCATTTTCTACAGAGGTGTAAGGTAAGACTTTATGGATACTTCACAACCCTGAGATCTCCAGACTAATATACCACTTTTCTTATATATATATATGAATGTACAAAAAGAACCACAAGAATGAGAAGTCATACAAGAATTCATATTTGATTTGATTATATGATTTATATATGTGAATTTTTCCTAAATCTTAGCATGGAGATGCATAGGAGAAGATTTAGACAAATGTTGTGTTCTTTTCAAATGAACTATACATTTGTAAATCCCATGCAAATCCATATAAGGCATGGAAAGAGAGCTTCATATTGCATATCTTATATTATCAACACATGCAAACTTATAAACATTTGTAGTTAACATCACTCCATCTATTATACTTGATTTATGGGCTTTTGATTTGATAGTAATAATAGTCACACCTATTTTTAATTTAAATCAACACATGCAATTTGACATAAAAGAAACCATTTGATTTAGTTAAATTTAAAAGGAATGAATGCATGATTACACATGGCATGGAACATATAACATGATTGGAAAGAAATAAAGGAACATGATCTCATTCATTCCAATTAATTCCTAAGAACAATCATACTAAATAAAAGCATTTAAGGAAAACCAAATCTACTTTATTAATTTATGACTGAAGATTTTTGATTAAGTTTGAAAAGAAGAAGGGTTATTTAGTGTCTTAATCCCATTCCCACATTGGTAATTTGATTTGGTTTACGGAAAGTAGTTAAGTGAATGTTATGAATTAATTAAGTTGGATTCTAAATTAAATTGATTAATCACCCTTAAATATATTTCTTTAATTTGATTAACCATTTAATTATGAGCCACAAATGACATGAATATGTGAGAAAATAAAATTGCAATGCTCCTAAATAACCTAATACAGTTGGCTCATAATTAAAGATTAATTAAATTAAAGAACCTAATTAAATACTTTCATGAATTTCCCACACTTATGGGCTAATCATAATTTCCTTAAAGGGACTTTATGCTATTAAACACATAAAGAGGAATCCTTAATTTGACTGTTTAGAGTTTCATTTAATCTAATTTAGTTGAATGATTTAGTTGAATTGATTGACTTGATTAGTGTTTGTTTTATTTGTTTTATGTTTGTCTACCTTCATGTATTTCAATTGATTAATTTTGGATTAGATGTTTTGATTTAATTAAATTTGGAAAATTCAATATCCTTTTAGATTAATATCTAATTATTTTCTTTGGGTTTTAACTTAAGATTTTAACTTGAAACTATTTAGATGTGGTTTAGATTCATTGATTTTGTTATTTTATTTAAGTTTAGTTTAAATTAGTGAATGAATTCTAATTAACTTAGGTTTTATTTGAAGTTCAATTCGCTCTTTTATTTGAATTCCAATTAAGGGTTTGATTCACTAAGTTTAGCCACTTAGTTCATGTATATGTTGATTATTTCATTAGTTTGATGATCAATCTTTTACCTTAGTTCAATAGGTTTATTTTGTTTTTGATATTGGATTTGGGACATGATTTTAAATGACTTTGGAGTTTAGTTTTAATTTTATGTTTATTTGATTTGATTATGGTTCACTTATTTGTAGTTTGATTGGATTAGATTAATTAAAATTTTATTTTGATTTTAATTGAGTTTGATTATTTGTGATTAGAATTTTGGTTTACATTCATTTATTAAAATTTAGTTTGCATTTGATTTTATATTTTGATTTAATTATTAGATTCATGCAATTAATAGTTGATTTGTTCATTTTATTTAGGTAGGTTGAATTATATTTAATTTTATTATGTATTAAATTGATGAGAGTCTTTCTTTATTTGATTTAATTTTATTTGATTAGCTTTATTAATCTATAAGTTTTCTTTGGTTCAATGTGATTATATGATTAGTTTAATTAAGAAGTGTGTTTAGATTAATTATTAAATTAAATAAAGATTTGTTTAATTTTTAATTTGGTTTCATATTTGGTTAGGTTAATGATGTAATTAATGATTTAGGTTTAATTTAGGATTTGATTGACATTTAATTATATTTTCTATGTTTGATTAAGCTTAAGTTTAATATAATTAATTTGATTAACTTGACTAGCTTATTTAAGAGATGTGATCAAATTAATTAGTAGATTAATTAAGTGTTTGATTTGAATTTGATTTAAACATTAGTTTTAATGTGATTTATTTAAGTTAATTTGTTTCATTAAGATGATGGATTAATTCATTAAGTTTGCATTAATTAGATGTTTATTCAATTGGATTTGATTAAGGGTAATTAAATTTTTTAAAATTATTAGATTAATTAAATGTTTGTCTAATTAGAAATTGATGACTTAATTGTCCACATATGACTTATTTGATTTGATAATTTTAATTAAGTGTTTTATTTGAACTTGATTAATTAAAGGATTATAATTACTATTATTAATGTTATTTGATTAGATCAAGTGGATTAACTATTTAGTAATCTTGAATATTTATAATTAGAGTTTCATTTGATTTTATTCATTTATTATGTTCATTTAATTCCATTTAACACTTTAATTATGAGTTCGTGTTTGATTTAGTTGTTAGGTTTATATATTAATAGCTAATTAATTATTTTATTTCAAATGGATTGATTTTTAAATGTGATTTAATCATATGTTAATTAAGTTTACTTTAACTTTATTTGGTTTAGTTTGATTAATATTAGATGATTATGTTGAATTGGATTATTAATAAATTTAATTTTTTTTTATTTAATGATTAATTAACGTTCAATTTGCTTTAATTTGTTAAGTGGTGAACTTATGTAATCAAAAGTTTGGTTATTGATTATCTTAATTTACTTTATTTGGATTTGATTTATCCCCAAATTGAGTTCAATTTTATGTCTTTTGTTGATTTCTTTAATTTAATTTAGTTTGTTTAAATAATTGATTAAATTAATATGATTATTTCATTATGAATTTGGTTAAAGAATTATCGTAGTTGAAGGATTAAATAAGTTTAACTTGATTAGGGGTTAAAGTTTCATTTGTTTGTTTGGTTATGAGTTTAATTTAAAGTTTTAATCATTTAATTAAATTTAATTAATTTAATTAGGTTTGTGTTCATGTTTAATTAGATTCCATTTAAATCGAGGTTTGATTAATAATCATCTAAGGGTTATGTTGTTTCTGATTTTTCATTTAACCTTTGCATTATTATAAATCATGTTTTAATTATTTTCTTAATTGATTAAATCTTAATCTTAAATGTTTGTCTAGGTTAGTTAGACTCGAGAAGATCATGTCATTTTCTTTAGGGTCCTAGATGTTAACTGAGGTAGTTTAGCTATTTTGAGGATTTTTGTAATTTTCTAGATTTTATTTTATTTTTTTAATTAAAATAGATAATCTGAACTTAAAATTTAATTTCTCCCAATCCAAAAGTCCTTTTCACTTGAAACTTTTATAACACGTGTATTTTAACTTAACTTCAATCCTTGAAAATTTTGACTCAATCCGATTTTTATTTTTAGTTTAATTGATGAAATTTGATTTTTCATTAAAACTTAAATTAAGGTTAAACCATTTAGTGAATTTTGATGATTTTTAGTTTATTGGATTCCCCTCAGAAAGACGAATCCAATGAGACCTTATTTATAATTTTTCATTAATTATTGTTTTTTATGAATTTTTGAGATTTTAGGCAATTTAAATAAATTTTAAAGTTAGAAAATAGGCAATTTTCTCACTTAAACTAGTTAGCCACCGTACTGACGTGCCATGCATGCGTGCAGGCGGTGCATGGCACGTGATGCAGCGTGGCGCCACACGATGGTGGCCGACGTGGCATGCAACCATTGGCCAGCACAATCCATTAACGGGAAGTGGATTCGACGCGGTTAGATCGACCGGCCCCATCACAATCAATAGATCTATCCCATGATCGGGGCCACTTGATCTAAGGCTTATTGCAATCATCCATTTCTATAAACTGGAGATTGGACGACTGCTACTTTTCTTGGCCAAAACCGACGAAACAGAGATTATTTGGGCTTGGGAACCACCCATTTGGGCAATTTTGGTTCTATTTTCTAGTGACCTTCACCGAAAAACACTCCAAATCATATTGGGATAGTGTAAAATAAAAAATACAAGGGTAATCTATGGGAAATTACTAAAATTGAGCATCCATTTGAGCAAATGGAAGATCCTAAGGCCAGCTATGGTTTGATGAAATTACTTCACCGAGGATGGTTTTTGGCGGTGGTGATGATGTGAGCACACTCTTGAGTGGAGGAAGAAGCCTTGGAATGAGCCTAGACTTGTGCCTTCACTTCAGAATGATGTATTCTTCAATTATCACCACTTCATCGCCATAATCACTCAATTTTGATGTTTTTTAGCTCAAGACAAGTGGGGAAGTGATTGTGATTGCTTTGAGAGCTCTAAGAGACTCTCTAATGCCAAAATAGATCCCTTTACTACCTCTATCCTCCCTCTTTTAATGGTGGCTGAAATTTCCCATTAAAGGGTGATGGGAAGGTGGTTGGGTGGTGATGGCTGATTGGGGACTTTTGATTTAGCTCCCAAAGTCTTCCTTTACTGCCATAGGATAAGCTCCATTGAATGCCAAAGATGGGGAGAGTTGATTGCATGTGATGGGGAGAATTAAAGGAGGTTGGGTGGAATCCTATATGGGGGAGGATCCATGAGGGATTTGATTGGGTTGATTTTGGGCTGATCCCAAATGGGTTTGGGTCAAGTTTGATCAGCCTCAATGGGTCGTGGCTTGGTTTCAAGGGATTAGGCTCAATTTAGGTCATATGGGTCACATTGGGACATGTTGGGTTAGGTTGACCAATTGTTAAATTGGGTCATACTAAAGCTTAGGCTAGGTTCAAATGATGATTTGAATTATTTCGGTATGATCAATTTGGTTAATTTGACTTAAGATTGATTTTGACTCATTTGGAATCAAATGGGTCAAATTGTCAAAATTTGACCAAAATTGGTTAAATTATTTTGGCTGGTTGATTCATGTTAAGATGAGAAGCCTTTGTTTGAATCAAGATTTAATTTGAATTTTTGCTAATTTGACCCATTAGTCAATTTGGGCTAGGTTGGGTCAAGTTGACCAATTTGTCAAATTAGGCTCAATTATGACTTTGGTCAAGTTCAATAATCAATTTGGAATGAACTTGAGCCATTGGTTACAATCAATTTGGGTTAGATTGGGATTTGAATCATTTTGGCTTTTTATGCCAATTTGGGTCAACTTGGGTTATATGGTCAATTGGATTTGGTTTGGCTCAGTTGAGAGTTTGGTCATATTCAATCATTGATTATGAGTGTATTTGGATCAATGGTTTCAATCAATTTGGTATATGATGGGTTTTGGCTAGTTAGATTTTCATTTGAGCTAAAGGTTGACTTAGTCAAAGGACCAATTTGACTTGGTTTGACCTAATTGAGTACAACTGATCATCCTAGGGTGATCAACAAACATGGTGAAGGTTTTGGTGAGCTTGATTCAATCCAATTTAGGTTGGATTAGAAGTTGGCTCAAATGGGTCATTTAGGTCAGGGTCAAGTGAACCTAAGTTGGTCAATTGGTTTGATTTTGGCTTGGTTTAAGTTTAGTGGGACTTATATGTGAGCCTAGGATTGAAACATAAATCCAACTACAATCAATTTGGAGTCCAATAAGTTTTGACTCAATTAAAAGTTTCAAGTCAAAAGGGCTAAGTTAGACTTGACTTCGGTTGACTTGAATTTGGTTTGATGATTATAGGTTTCATTTATATTTAGATAGATGATTGAAGGAATGATTGATTCAAGAGAAAATCCATTATGTTTGACTTGATTTGTATAGGATTTGGCTAAGTCCAAAGAATTGGCTCAAATGGCTTAGATTGAGTTTGAATATAGTTTTGGTCAGTTAAATTTGGATATCATTTATATTTGTGAATATAAATGAAGGAATAATTAATTTATAAGAAAATCGATTGACTTTGTATTAGTTTAAAGGCTAATTTGGTTAATCACATGGAGGTTGGTCCATCTGGCTTAAAAGGGGTTTCAGTTCGGCTTGATTTAGTTTTGATTATTTGGATATGGATTTCATTTATATTTGTGAATATAAATGAAGGAATAATTGATGTATAAAGAAATCAATTTAATTTGATTTGATTTAAAGGGAGTTTTGGCTGCTTATGAAGGTGGTTCATCTATCTTAATTTGAAGGTCAATCATTTGGATTTGAATTTGAATTTTGGTTTCAATCATTTGTCAATAAATTGGGGATTTAGAATGCAAGTCTAAGGCACACCTAATGCTATGATTAACCCTTCTAAGTCTCTAGGCTTAGGTTAAGTGTTCACATAATCACTAGAATTGTCTTGTCTCAGAAGAGAGTCACCCAGAAAAGTGGTCAACAAGAAGTAGTCAGGATAGTGTCATTTAATTGAATTGCATTTATTTTAATTTCATTTGTTTTAATTTGACGAATCCCATTAGTGTGCGATGGATCCACTAAGAAGGGGCTAATATCAGCCTAAACTTATCTTAGATTTAAAAATCCAAAGGGATAGTCTACCGACCGCATGGTAGAGCTAACCAACTTAAGGGGTGCCTTTCGGTGTGCAATGGTCAAGTTAGGAGAAAGAGTGGGGACTCACATCCTCCTGAACAAGGAACCACTAGGGTGATCAGTTGCTTGCACAATAAATTGAACCATACCTAAGGATTCCAGTCGGTGCACAATGGTCGTGTTGGTAAGAATGCATAATAGACTTATATTTTCAAAGAAAAGATGACCATCGAGGGAACTTGTTGGTGGCACAACAAGTTGAACCCGACCTAAGGGTGACTACTAAGAGAGTGCTGACCTGGGGACTTATCTCAACTCAATGTAGTCAAGCAATTCCTATAGGGAGTTTTGCTGACACTTCCCTAAAGATAGGATGCCTGCTTGGAAAGGGGCCACTAAGGTTTGAATTCTTAATCCAAAGTGAAGATAAATTATATTTATTTATTTTATGTTATCGTGGACCCTGTTAGTTTGCGAGGGACCACACTGAGAAGAAGCTCATATCAGCCTAGTCTTATCTCAGACTTACTAGACGAAGGGAGAATCTGCATATCCATAAGACAAATTATCCAACCATAAGTGTGGTTACTAGGAAAGGGGAACTTCCAATCCAAGAGTAACCAGGGTAGTGTCTAAATGGGGTCGCTAAGGATATGATCCAAATAGAGTGCCCACAAGGGAGGTGCCGCTAGGGGTGTTATCCAAAACCCTATAAAAGAAAGCCTGTAGGTATACGGTGGCCAACTCAAGGAGAAAGCTTGGGACTCACATATGCCAAGAGTGGTTTATCCACCGGGTATGTCACATCAGCATAGCGATAACCAACCAATCTAAGGTGCCCATCGGTGTGCAAAAATTAGTCTAGAAAGGAGTGTAGACTTACATCTCCCTAAAGCGAGGCGATCGAGATAGTCTTTGGCTCGGCCGGGGAGCTATCCACTTGGGTGACTACTAAGCGAGTCTTGTAAGGACTAAACCCAAGCTTGAAATAGTCAAGAGGAAAGGAGCCACTGGGGACTTACCCTAAACCTCAAATATACTCGACCTAGTCAGTGCATGATGGCTAGTTCAAGAAGCGTGTGGCTTACATCTTCCTAAATGAAGTCAACATGGGGTAGCTTACCGGCTGTGCAGTAAGGCCTACCAAATTGACAAGATGCTCATTGGTTTGCAATGGTCAAGTCAGAAATAATGCATTGGGACTTACATCCACCAGACGAGTGACCATCAGGGTGACACACTAACAAGGTAGCATATCGGCTCGACCTAGTGCAACTAATGAGTGAGTGCCACGGGGGGCTTGCTCTCACATCAAAATAGCTCGAGACAAAAGATATGTGTTCATTTGTGTTGTGAAAGAGGGAATAGGATGCCGATTGGGTTCTCTTACACCTAACCTTAACACGTAGAAATGGATGAAACGGTGCCACAAAGGGCAGTTGTAAATCCACCAAGAAAGGATGCCACTTGATTTCTCTTATACCTAACTTAGTTGTACTAGTCAAAATAGGATGCCTCTTGGGTTCTCTTACACCTATCCTAATAGTATTGGAGGATCATTTATAATTTGTGTTTTTGGAGGGATAGGATGCTGCTTGGGTTCTCTTACACCTACCCTAAGCACGTCGTGGTGGATTCGCATGCGAAAGATATGTCTAACACATAAGAGATGGAATTTTATATGAAAAGAAGTTCATTTGATGATTATTTTCAAACAAGATTTTATAGATAATATTTCTTTGAGTAGAGTCATTGATTGGAAGCATCGAGCACTCTCCCTTACAGTTTATAAGTTGATAAGATCCTCCTTAGGCCTTTTCTATGGAAAAAGGGCCTTGCCAAGTGGGTTCAAACTTGCCTCCCGTCTTTCGATGAGCAATAATTGGTCTCCTTAGAACTAAAACAAGCTCACCTACTTGAAAAGCTCTAGGATAGACCAACTTATTTTGAGCTTGAATCATTTTGACTTTGTACTCGGTTCAGCATAGGCGTCTCTCCTCAAACCTTAGCTCTTCGCAACTTGGCATTCTCTTGTGATTTTACTACCCACTATCCTTAATGATTGGAGATGGACTTCTAATGGTAGAACGCTTGATACACTAAGAGAATGGGGTAGATTGAGTTGGAGTTCTGTATGTGGTATGGTAAGCCCACAAGGTTTCAACTAACTGCTCATGCCACTATCTCTTATTATCGTCAAGTGTTTTATTTAATATCTGGATGAGAGTTTTGTTGAAGGCTTCTACTAAGCCATTTTCCCTCAGGTAATAGATGGTGGAATAACTCCAATCTATGTTGTGTCTTAGGGAAAAGTTGTTGGTTTTAGTATTTTTGAATGCAGTACCATTATCGGATATAATTCATCAAGGCAGCCCGAACCCATATACAATATAATTTTTGAAAAATTAGAGCACATGTTGAGTTGTGACCTCTCTGAGTGGGATTGCCTCTGCCCACTTAGAAAAGTAATCGGTGGCAGCTAGAATAAACTAGTGACCCTTGGAAGAAGGAGGATCGATCGGACCAACTATGTCGGTACCTAGCACTCAAATGGCCATGAGGCCAATGGTGGATGTAGAATGTTGGGTGGTTGGTGTAAGACCACACCATGTACTTGACATTGGTGCCATCTGCTTGCTAAGTCCATGTAATCTGTGATTATCGAAGGCCAGTTGTATCCTAGTCTCTTGATCTTGGCTTTCATCTTCGGACCAGACTGATGCGCTCCACATAATCCTGAGTGTACCTCGGTCATGTTCTTATGGGCTTTATGTTTGTCCAGCCAACATAACTATATATGATCGAAGGATCGTCGGTATAAGGTGCCATCCACGAGAGCATAGAAAAGGGCTCTCTGCTTAACTTGATGTGCTAGTAACTTCTCTTGAGGTAGTTTGCCTATATTTAGATAATCCATGAATGGTTGCCTCCAATTTGACTTGTCATCCTTCTTGGCAATGACAACCTCCCCTTCAGGAGAGGATCTCTCAATGAGTTCAACATCAACATGGGATAAGACTTTCCTATTTTGGACCCTTATTGGAATGGACTCATCTTCTGGACATGCCAATTCTTTGATAATGTTGGCTAATGCATCTACTACTGTGTTCTCTCCTTGAGAAATCTTATAGATGATAACCTCTGAGATTTAGACCAACAACTCCATGGTGTACTTATGGTAATGATGGAGCATAGGCTTTATAACCTTGTAGGACCCAACAATTTGGTTGATTATAAGCTAAGAATCATCGAAGTTGTTGATGCTCTGGATGCATAGTATAATGGCTAACTCCAGACCGGCAATCAGAGCCTCATATTCAACTTCATTGTTGGTGCATGGATTGGACAGATAATATGATAATCTCGCCACATCGTGGTCCAAAGTTAGGAGAACTATTCCTACCCCTGCCTTTCGTGGAAGAGTAGATCATGGTTTTTTGCCTTTTTGAAAGGAAGTCGCACCATCAAAATACATCTCCTAGTGGCAAATGCTAGTGTCCCCTAAGTTCATAATTTGTTCATTGGGGAGGTCATCACTAAGTGGAGAATCAGCATGAAGTGGGTGTGCTACTAGAAAATCCACTAGTGTTTATCCTTTCACCGTACAGAGGGGTACAAAGTGATATCAAACTGTGACAAAAGCATGGACCAACGTGCCAACTGTCCGGATAGCATCGGTCGTGTCATGAGATATTACAATGGATTGATCGTGGAGATCATATTCACCTTATGATAAAGCATGTAATGCCGTAGCTTTTGGGATGCAAAGATTAAAGCTAGGAAATGCTTTTCAATAGGTGGGTAGTTTACCCAATGGATTAGACGTCAAGAGATAGTAGAGAGAATTTTCTTTCCCTTCATCATTGGCTTGGCTAATAAAGAGCCAAGGGAGTCATCTAATGCACGGAGTAGAGGATCAATGGCTTGCGGGATAGAGATGCTAGAGTTGGCGTCATCAGGTAGTGTTTAATATCTTCAAAAGCATGCTGGCACTTATCATCCCACTTAAACTTGGCATCCTTTTGACAAGTACTGAGAATGGATGGTATCTCCCTGATAGGTTAGAAATGGAGCATCTTAGATACGCCAATGCCCTTGAAATGATCTGAGTTGAGTTAGACTTTTAGGGGGTGGCATTTCTAAGATAGCCTTGATCTTCTCCGGATCGATTTCTATTCCCCGGTGCTGGATAACAAACCCAAATGATTTTCCTGAAGCTACTCTAAATGCACACTTCAGGGGATTCATTTTAAGGTTAAATTATCTTAACCGTTCAAAAACTACTCCCAAATCAAAGAGATGGTCTTCCTTTTCTTTGCTTTTGACTACTAGATCGTCAACATAGCATTCAACTTGATGATGAATGAGTTCGTTGAAGATCGAGTCATATGTGGTATAGCAGCATTTTAATCGAAAGAATGAGCTTATAACAATAGATTGATGGGGTTCAAAAGTGTTCTTTCATCCTCGGGGGCCATCTTAATTTGATAGTAGCCAGATGACCCATCCATAAAGGAGAATTCTACATGAGATGAGATAATATCCACCATTAATTCTAGTATAGGAAGTGGAAATTCATTCTTAGGAGATGCCTTATTTAGATCCATAAAATCGATGCATATATGAATTTGGCCATTCTTTTTCTTAACTGGAACGACACTGGCTAACCAGATAGGATATTTTTATTTCCTGATCAAGCCAACATTGATCAGTTTCTTGATTTCAGAAGTGACGTGCTGTTCAACGTTTAATCACATGCATCGAAGAGCTTGCTTGATAGGGTTAGCATTAGATTATTTTGCTAGTTTGTGGACTGCTATATTAGGAGATAAACTAGACATTTCTTCATAGCTCCATGTGAAGCAGTCCTTAAACTTAGCTAATAGCAATGTATGTCGGACGTGGATTATCTTCGATTCCTAAGTTTATTTATTTGAGCTCATCAATGGTTGATTTGATTTCTTCTTCAAACTCTGGCAATGCATCTCTGACTTCAAGCTCATTTGGGTCATCTAAAGTTTCTAAACATACCTCCTCATAAGAGTAAGTATGATTTGAGAAGAACTTATTCGACTCCAAATGAGTGGGGATGACTAGACAATGGTTGTCATCATCGATTGGACCCACGGTGCTGAATCCTAGTCCTGGTCTTGATTAAGAATGTCTGCTTTGGTTGTCCCATAACCTTTTAAAGTAATCCAACATGTTTATACCAAGTATGTGGGATTAATCCCTTCTTTACTAAGTTAAGAACACATGGCAAATACCAATCAAAAGGCAATTATACTAAATCTGTATATGAATCATCCTCAAGTTCTACATCAGCTTCTTGACTTGAGGATGATGCTCCCAACAAAAATCTCTTTGGTTTGACATCTGTGGATGATTTGGGGGCCTCCTTAACTACTAAACCTTCAACTTTTTGGGAAGAAAGTGAGGTTAGAAGAAAGATTCCCAACTGCTAGCATGGCTATTCTACATAATAGTAATTCAGATACACTCATGCTTTGCTTGGAGGCCTAGTCTTCATCATTGTTTAGCTCAAATGCCACCTCCAAAGGGATCCATTGAGAAGGGTTGGTCGGTGTGCTAACCACATGAGACTCATCCTTTGAACTGGACTCTAAGTTTATGTAAATAGTGTGGGTACTCCTATGAGTTAGAACATACCTCCTCTAGAACTACCTCTGGATCTGCCTCTACCTCTACCTGGTGGGGGTCGAGTCATCCTACCCATGTGTTCGTATGGAGGAACAAATTGTGGGCGGAATCCAATATCTAGCTCTACTTCTTCCTTAGTGTATAATTCTCGTTCACTTGTATTTTCATTTTCTTTTCCTTTTATTCTTTTCTTTTTTTCTTTTCTTTTTTTCTTTTCTCTTCTTTTTCTTTTTTTTGAACTTTCACCAAGTTCATGAGAATAAACTTTTTGATTTGGAGGAATATAGTAGGCTGCATCCTCATATATCGACTCTCTAACTGAGAAGGGCTTCAAGTCTCCTTTGACACAAAAACAATTTCACCTCTTCAGAATATGATGCACTAATATAAAGAGGATGAAACCGTGTTGTTTCCATGTATCCAAGGCTTATTGAGGAAAGCAATGAAAGATGCATCTAAATCAATTATGTAGAACTTGGCTTCTGTCTTCCAACCATCTATCTCCAATAGCAACACTATAAAGCCTAAAGCCCTCTTGCCTTGCATTGAATCCTCATATCATCCGATCTCCTCGAGTTTAGAGATGTCAATCCTCAAGTAGGCAAGGTCTTTAGACTCATAATATTCAGCGATGTACAGATCTAACACCTAGAGGAGATCTACCCATGTCCCCTTTATGTGTAGGGGATGGTTGTGCTCTGTTGTCCACAAAAGAATATCTTCATTGTGAATGTAACTCCACAGGCTTCTCTTGAATAGCATGCCTCCTCTCTAATAGTGGCAGCTGAGCTAAACATATTTCTGGATCAAGAAGAGCTTTGATCAATGACTCCCTCATCTCTTTGGATAAGATAAGGGCATCATATATGATTAGTTTAGGCGGCAACTTTCTCTGTAGTGAGGACATTGTAGTCAACTCACTGGTCCTCCATAAGCATATCCATGGGTGGAGCATCTTGGAGAGGCTTCTTGATCACTAGAACCAATGACTTGTTTACCCTTATCACGGTGCTACCAGGAGGTAGAACTTTGCCACTACAGAGGTTGACTTCAGTGATTTCATGAGATGGTTTAGTAGAAAGTTCTACATGCTCATCAAGTTTACCTATAGCTTCTCCTATAGGATCATCGGAGTCAGATGACTCCAAATCAATCTTGATGAGTGAACCCGAATGATTCAGGAATGAAAAATCCATTTCTAAATCAGAAGAGGAATTATCAGAACTAAAGTTATTATTGATTATACTTAGAGAGCTATCCAAAGAAATAAACCTAGGAAGATCATCGAAAGTGACACAGATGTAAGTGGAATCATCTTTCTTCATTGAATTCTTAGATTTAGATCAAGGTACAAAATAAAAATTAAGTAAAATAAGCAGAGTGGGGTATTTGGCACCCCTGATGTCTATACTCTAGAAGAAGTGGATGGATGAGCGTAAATATGGAAGGTGTTGGACTCGATTCTGTATCTTATATATCCCAGTAAGTGGAAGGCTCTTTCTCTTTGGCTTCTACCTCCCTTAAGTTATCCTTAGTAACTTGTAAACCTTCCTTAGAGTTGGAGGTTTGAGCTACTGTATAAGGGTAATTTTGATCTTAGAAATAATTTTTTTTTGGAGGTTGGGATAGATATCCAACCTTCTTTATCTTAAGAAGATCGTGTATCCCCAAAGATTACCTAATAGAACTAGAGGTTGTTCTAGTAGTATTCCTTAGGAATGATGAAAATAGCACCTACTTGAAGCTATACTCAAGCCAATTAAAGGTAAAGCAATCTTAAGACATGTCTAACACATGCGGTGGTAGGGGAATAGTTTGGATTGACTCTTGTCCACTCAGCCTCTAGGCTCGATAGCTGAAATCGCTTCTTTAAGAGATTCTTAAATCTTCATGACTACCTCCTCTTAAATGAATAAGGTTTATTCAATTTTGTCAATAGAGTAGGTAAATGATAGCTACATGGTGGTGGGTAGGAATCTTACGTTGATTTTATGATGATACCGAGGAGGCGCGTGGAAGCTATTACTGGCCCAGGTGGTGGCATGATGGTTGGTGGTGGCAAAGAGGTGGTAGCGAGCCGCTCGAGGCCTGTCTGACTAAACCCTAGCTGGCTGCTTCCTCTTATCAACTACTATGACTGCCCCTAGCATTTTCTCAAATGCCTTTTGAGGTTTGGGCTTGGCTGACTGGTCATGGAAAGGCAACTATCTGGCTTCCTCTTGTAAGCTAGCCACCTTGTTGATTAGCTTCTCGAAGGTTTTATTTTAAAAGCAGGCCATGAATATTCTTCAAGAGAACCTCAATGGTGTGCTGTTCAGACAGTTGTAGTTCATAATACTCAAGTTTCTCCACCTGAGAATGTAATCAATAAGGGACTCGTTTGGATTTTGCTTGGTCACAATGAGGTCCCCTACAGTAATCATTTACTGAGCTTTAGTAAATCTCTTGATGAAGAGGTGCTCCAACTTAGCAAATGTTTTTTCCAATCGTTGGGCAGTTTAGCATTCCAATCAAATGCAACACCTGCTAGACTGCTAACGAACAATCTGAAAAAAAGGGCATCACTACCTCCGGTGTTGCAACGGCCACAGTGTAATGTGCGAGGTTCCCCGCCATCAAATATTTTGAAGAAATGAGGGACAAAACCCTTAGTATATTGGACAACATCAAATTTCTTCGGGTAAGGTCTACCCTTTGGAATAGATGAACCTCGGCTTGCATGCATCCCTCACTTGTTGTACCACCATATTTTTAATATCTTTATCATGCATGGAGGTGCTATCCACCACCTTCCTATGCAAGCTACCACTATCTTGATCTACTAGAGAAGTGCTCTTGGGCTGATCTTGGATATGTCTTGACAGATGATTCTCGGTATATTTCTTCTGTGAGGCTAACTTTGAAGTGCATGGAGGGATGCTAACAAGCCTTCCATCCTCTTCTCCATTCGGTTGATCTGATCATCCTTCTATTTAAGATGTTGGAGTGTTGGGTTGAATGGACAATCATCTTCTTCAACTACAATACCTTTTGACTATGCTGATCTTTAAGGAGGGAGCTCCTAGTATCGACCATGTGGACCTCGATTAAATCCTCAAGAAGGTCATCCTCATCAAGATCAAAGGCTACCCTCTCATTCTCTAAGTATGTGATCACGCAAGAGTTCCCTCTTTTGGCAAAAATGCTAAAATGTTATCAGGGGTATCTTGTGCATAACACACACCGTTGATCATAGAGGGACTATCCATGGAGATACATCTAACACTGCTACCACGAGTGCTAGCTCAGGGGTCATGCTCACTAGAAGAGATATGCTATGGATGCTCATCGGTGGAGTGTGTCCGGGAGATCCACCATGGGAACTAAAATTATCCCCTTCCCCCTACACGCTTCACTTCTCGATGGTGGTTGGTGGTGCGACCACGATGCTGCGGGGTCGACACTCCTGTCAAACCACAATTGAGGTAGAGGGTCGACCAGGGGAGCTCGATCTCACCTAAACAGGTGGGATGGAGGGAGCGGGATCCCTGGGCCAAAGCCGGATCACTAGAGGGGAAGGTCTCTCCCAGATGGGGCTTTGAATCTTGGCTAGAGTGGTGGATCTGGTGGAGTATGCGGTGATGGTGACAATGGGAGTAGTGTGAACGCAACACTGACTGCCCCTTAATGGGAGATTTTTGCCTGTGGCAGGTAGCACCAATAAGAACTATCCTATCTGAATGATCAACACTAACAGGGGGACGATGAGGAAAATCCATAAGAGTAGAGGATGTCGACTACCTAGCATACCTCTGTCACTCTCTCCACACGAAGATGCTCAAGCCTCCATGGCTCTCTCTCGATCGACCCCTAACACTCTGGGATCATGATCATCAAATAAGGTCTTGGACTCAGAGCTCACCACTGGCATGGGGCATCCTAAGTCTGGCATAGGACCTCTTGTGTTCCCTATATGGTGTCTCATAGTATGCTGATGGTGGAGGAGAAGTAGAAATCCTTTGGTAATCTTCCTCTCTGTCTGAGGCCGAGAAGGGGTGGAACTTGCTGCTGGTCAGAAGTGAAGAGACCTCGTGGGGAGAACCCTCCTCGGCTATATGGGATGCAGCCTCAAGCTCTTTGGTTGCTCGTTTGTGCTCCTGCTTAATCTTTCAATTTTTATTGTGGCATTGAGTACGAGTGGACAAGGCAAAGTAGGAACTAGTACTTACCTCAAAAGTGGAGGAGACTATCTCAGATAGCCTTCCCTTGGGTGATCAATGAGGAGAGGTCTCATGAGCAATGGTAGGGACAAGCTGGGAAGTGGTGTTGAAACTATCATCGGCGTGGGAACCATTGTGGCCTTTTTGGAGGGTACTCAAAATCGAGGGCATGTAAATGGATGATTCTTTTGACCCCTCATCCACTAATATGAGGGTCACCCCTCCCATGCTCCCTCAATCCTTGGCCAAAGAAACCATGTGGGTGGAGTCAGTCTCAGGGAGGTTGGCCCGATCTAAGGCCAAGTCCATCCCAAAAGAAAGTAAAGCACTGTGAAGCCATGTGTACTACAAAAAACTATATTGACTGACATTGTCTCTACATGCGTTGAAATGTAACTTGAGTCAAGTTTCTGCTTTAATACTTATCCCGAGAGAGTAATATAGATTTGGAGTTTTGAACCCACACTCAACTATTCAAATATGTTAAGTGGGGTTCATTGGGGAGATTTTGAAATTGAGGAGAGTCCTTGCCATTTGATTTTTTTTTTTGATTTTAGAACCCATACCAACTAATTTAGGTAGGTTGGGCGGGGTTCATAAATTTGAAGAGATTTTCTTAGAGTTGTTTATTTGTGTATCTTGTGATTTGAAAGAATTTTACTTATCAAATTTGGGTATGCTAAGAAGAGGTTGTGATTGTGTGTTTAAAAAGAATTTTGTAGAATGTCTTTGCATGTGATGTGTGATATGTTGATTTGAAATAGGGCTTCTTACTTAACAAATTTGGTATGTCAAGTAGAGGCCACATGTGTTTGATTTATATTTGAAAATGGGATTTTTATATACAAATTTGGTATGTCAAATGCAAGTCAAGTGTGATTGATATATGTTTTGGTTTTCTTTGAAAGTGGGACTCTCACTTAACAATTTTGGTATGTTAAGTGAAAGCCCAAGTTTGATGTGACTTGAAAAAAGAGATTCTTACTTAACAAATTTAGTATATGTAAGAATCAAATGTGTATTAAAAATGAGACTCTCACTTAACAAAAATGTGTCAAATGTGATTAATATATGTTTTTCTTTTCTTTGAATAAGACTCTCACTTAACAAATTTGGAATGTTAAGTGAAAGTCAAAAATTGATATATGTTTTCTTTGAAAATGAGACTCTCTTAACAAATTTGGTATGTTAAGTGAAAGTCAAATGATTGATCTATGTTTTACATGAAATGGGGCTCTCACTTTAACAAATTTGGTGTGTTGGGAGTCAAATAAGTCATGAAAATGACATTCTCACTTAACAAATTTGATATGTTATGTGGAATCAAATATGATTTATGAAAATAAGACTCTCACTTAGCAAGTTTGATATGTTAAGTGAAAGTCAAATGAGTCATGGAAATGAGATTCTCACTTAACAATTTTAATATGTTAAGCGGGAATCAGATATATATAAAAGTGAGATTCTCACTTAACAACTTTGATATGTTAAGTGAAATCAAATATGACATGAAAATAAGATTCTCACTTAACAACTCTGATATGTTATGTGAGAATCAAATGTGACATGAAAATAAGATTCTCATTTAACAACCTTGACATGTTAAGTGGGAATCAAATGCATATGAAAATGAGTTTCTCACTTAACAACTTTGATATGTTTAAGTGGGAATCAAATGTATTTGACACACTATCTTCTTTTTTTGAAAGAGAGGGGAATTCTTTGTTAGACAAATGTTGCATGTCAAATAAGATTCCAAAATAGATGTGAAATTCATTTAACAAATCTTAAGTATGTTAAATAGATTTCAATGATAGTTTTGATGCTATGTATATGATTTCATGATTTTAAAAAAGAAACTTCAACTCTAGCATATGTGAAATATGTTGAGTGGAGTTTCAATTTTATGTTATGATTTAAAAATAGAATCTTCATTCAACAAATTTGAGTATGTTAAATGAAGGTGGCTATTTTAAAAAAAAAGTTCTTTTAGAAAGTGTCATTTCATGAAAGAGTTTATTTTCTTAAATTTTATGATGAACCTCACCTCACCAAGCTAGTGGTAAGGAGGTTATGGATTTTTCTTATCTCTCCCTTCATTGCAAAATTTTATTTTTCAACAATTGTGGATCCCAATAGGGGGTTTCAAGACCAACACGGTGTGAGGTCCTAAAATCTAAAGGATGTCGCTATCTTTGCTTAAGAATGAAATAAGCTAAGAGCCAATGGAAGGAAAGATAGTTTTAGACTCACATTAAATGCAAGTCCACTATTAGTGCTTGGAGACAACAATCGTCTACTAGAAATGGAGAGAAGAACCATCCTGAGTCAGAGAAATTTGTGGTTTTATTTTTTAATTGTGTATACATGGGGCACCAGAATCCGAGTGTACTTTGAGGTGATGGGTATTGAAGAATAGTGTACTATCTCGAAAGAAAAAAATCACTACCCTATAATGGACCTAATCACTTTATAAGGACTCCTAAGGTATGATTGGTCTTTGAATATACTGAGATTTTTCCCCAACTTTACATGGATGAATAAAGTAGGGTTTATTTAGACTGTGTTCTAATGTTCCTTATAGGGGAAAACTCCCATAGTTAATTACATCTTAAGGAAAATGAATCCCTTAAGAATACTCTCGATTAATGTAGGGGATTGTTGTCTTCAAAGAATTCAAAGATAGGATTATCAATCAATTGGTTGTGTTTTAGAAAATCAAATGGGTTGGATCAAAAGGGAAGAGTTATTATCGAAATCAAAGGAGATGAGCAGAGAGTGCTCATGATACTAGGAAGCCTAGTGAGCACTCTAAACTATCCTATGGTTGGGCTTTATATATTTGAAGTTGAGGAGATTTATTTATTTGAGTTGAAATTTTATTAGAAATCTAGGACTTATAATTCAATACAATGAAATATTTATGCCCCAAAGAGAAATACAATAAATCTTAAATCTAGGGAGCTTTAGGCCAAAGCATGAATCATCTAAGGTGGAAAGTGTATTTACCTCCATAAGAGAGAGTAAATAACTTGACTTTTATTCTTGCGAGTGGTAGTAACTAACTCCTCCTGCTTTAAATTCATGTAGGCAAGTCATAGGCTTTTGCAAGATGGCTAGGTTGTTATTATTTAGTAAAGAAACTAAGTCCTTAAACCCACTCCCTAAGAGACTAGAGCATGAGGGTATGAATAATGACTTAATCTAAAACAAATTTTTATCAAATTTCATTTAATTTAAGACTCTTTATTTTGATGCAGGCTATAAGATTTTGTATGCCTAAATGCATGAGAAGTTGATTATGGGCCAAATCAAAAGGGAAATAAGTGTTCTTCCATCATAGGCTCTCAAAGGTTAAGCCCTTACTATATGGAAAAGACTCTAAATATTTTATTATCGTGATTTAATGCCTAAGCTTTTATATGAGGTTATGAGTTATTTTAGAGGTTTAGTTATGAGTTGTTAGTTTGGGTAAAAATTAATTTTTATCCTAGGAGCCTAATCACATCCAAGCCATACAACAATCACAAATCATAAACAAACTATGAAAATGCATGCTTTTTCTAATGCACAAGCTAAACAAAATATCAAATAATTTTATAAAATTATAAAGAATAAAAAGGATGGGTTGATGCCTGAAAAGAAATGTGGATAGTCGAGCTCTACCCTTATACAACTTGAATTACAAGAGAATAATTACAATTACAAATGATGAATGTTATGGGGGTCTTCATTCTTCATTCTTCATTCTTCATTTCTTCAGCTTTCATTTCTTCATTTGATTTGCTTCATTTCTTTCTTCCTTTTGGCTTGATTTGGATGTGCTTGCTTCAAAGGCATCACATGGTACATAAGACTTTCTCTGATAACCAAAGCTCATCCTAATCTCCCATAACACTTATCCTAATCTTATGCAAAATTATATTAAAAGAAGGAAAGTAAATCTAGCTACACCTGCAAAATAAATGTTAGCTAAACACACCATACTACCCAAACAGTTATATGAATAATTTGGACTTAGAACCTCGTACATGAGGAACCAAGCCCACCTATCCTAACTTGGATTACGTTTAAGGGCATAAGCAACCTGCACAACAAAAAGCATTTATATTTTTATTACAAGACCTCTTAAGCACAACCCCTAGAAAGCATGATTAGTCTAATATACTAACATCTAAACTATACATACATAACATCAGGTCTACAATAATACATCACAAAATAAGCATACATCAAACCATACATCCTACATAAAGCTAGAAGTGGTGACTTAATAATGTGTATGTGTGTAAAGCTTGTCGGTATGTAACTAGACTTTAGAGTTGTAATTTGCTAAGTGTGAGAGATTTAATTTATAAAGGGTTGATTTCTCTTTAAGTGATTTAATTGATTTGAAGATTTTACTTGGTATTTTGTTTTGTTTCATATGGCCTACACTTAACAACTTAGTGTTATAAAGAGAAGAAAGATAGGGAACCTCTCTTTTAGACCTACCTTAAGTCACTTCTAAAGTAAGTTAATTAATCAATTTTCTTTAGTGAATGACTTATTATATATTTTAATCAATCCTAAGTTTAGGTTCACTCTAAATGACCTTATTCAATAAGATAGGTATCTTAAGATTAATCAGGATGAGTTACTATCACATAACACATATTTATTCATTTCTTTCCATCATATATATCATGCATATGATTAAATCTTAAGTATACATATACATATAATGTATGTCTTATCACACTTAAATGATGAATAAAAAGAAGTGTATTTGGAATTTAAATATTTCATTTGATTGAATTATGAATGCATGTCTTTTTTAGTAGAAAAAATGATTTTTCATCCATTAGCTAAGAACACATTCACATGTATAAAAGTTTTAAGAGTAATTGCCATTGTTCTACACGGGGGCTAAGGTATAAGACCTACTTAGGGCTACTTAAAACCACGCCACAGGATGTCATATATGCCACTTTTCTTATATACATATGGATGTATAAGCAACTATAAGAATAGGAAAACTCATGCAAAAGTTGTATTTAATTTATTTGATTTAAGATTCTTATTCATTGGTCATATAATACATATATATGTATAAGAGTTTTAAGTGAGTACATCGCCATTGTTCTACACCAGGGGCATAAGGTACAAGACCTACTTGGATACTTAAAGCCTCACAGCCCCGGGATGTCTAGATTAATATACCACTTTTCTTATATTCATGTGAATGTACAAAAAGAATCACAAGAACAAGAAGTCATGCAAGAAGTCATATTTGATTTGATTATATGATTTACATATGTGGTATGAAATTCTTCCTATGTCTTAGAATGGAGATGCATTGGAGTAGATTTAAACAAATGTTGTGTTCTTTTCAAATGAACTATACATTTATAAATCCCAAGCAAATCCATATAAGGTAAGGAAAGAGAGCTTCATTTTACATATGTTATATTATCAACACATGCAAACTTATAGATATTTGTAATCAACATCACTCCATATATTATAATTTATTTATGGGCTTTTGAAGATAACTTTTGATTTAATAGTAATAATATATGTTTAATTTAAATCAATGCAATTTAACATAAAATAAACCATTTTATTTAGTTAATTTTAAAAGAAATGAATGCATGATTACACATGGAAAGCAACATTTAACCTCATTGGAAAGAAATAAAGGACATAAGCACATGATCTCATTCATTCCAATTAATTCCTAAGGACAATCATACTAAGTAAGGCTATTTAAAATAAACCAAAGTTCTTTAATGACATTATTAATTTTGAGTTTGATTTGATTTAGGAAATGAAAGTGGTTTGCTAATCCTAATCCCATTCCCATGTGTGAATTAATTTTTTTAATGAAGAAGTAATTATGTTGATTTTATGGGTGAATTAGGTTAGGGTATGAATTAAGCCAATTAATTAACCCATACCTACATCACCTTAAGTTCATTAACTAATTAATAATGAGCCAATCTGATATGCAACCACATGAAAAGTAAATTTACAATGCCCCTGAGAAATTAAAAAGGGCCTAATGCAATTGGCTCATAATTAATTATTAATTAGGCTTAAGAGATCTCACACAACTACTTTTATGATTTTCTCACATATGTGAGCTACCCATAATTTCATCATATCTCACTTTGGGTTATTGAACACTCAAAGAGCAACCCAAGATTAATAAAGGGTTGTTTAGGTGTGAAGTGAATTTTAGATAAAGTTAATCAAGCTTATTAATTAATTGATTGAATTCTTTGATTATATTTTGATTATAATGATAAAATTAACTTAGGGAAAGGGATCAAGGACAAGGCCTCAATCCAAACCTCTAAGTCATTTCAATCACTCAATCATGGTTTAATTTTATCTTGGAGATTAATTAATTAATTAAGTAATTAAATCATTAACTAATCAAATCCAAAAAGTTAAGAAAACTTAAGAAATGAATTAGGAAAAGTATCCCAAACATTCCCTAAGCTCCCTTACTATTCAATAGAGGTAATTAGGCTTAAATAATTAATTGAATCATTGTTCATTCACTAATTATCACTAATTAAATTAAGAAAGTGATTAAGGATTAATCAATTGATTTCCCTAACTAAGCAACCAATAAAATTCCAGAAAATTGGGGGAGGCAGAGGTCATCCCCCAAACATCCACAAAAAGTTGAGATCAATTGGGTAATTAATTAAGCTAATTAGATTTCCAATTAAACCTTAATTAATCCAAAATCACCATTAAAATCAATTAATAATATTTTTCCTAGATTCTACTCTAAAATATCTTTAAAATGAGCCTACGTTTGTATTTTTTTGGATTTTTCTAGGATTAGTTTTGGATTAATTAGGATTTTTATAGGATTAGAAGTTTTAAGCTTAAAAATTGATTAATTAGGCCTAATTAAAGCCTTAATCTCAGATGGTGCGTGGCGGCACTTTTCTTGTGACGGCGAGTATTTAAGTTTTCACATCAAGGTGACTCGAATGGCGGCGGACATTCTAACTCCATGGGTCCGATCCGATCGGATGACCATGATTAAACATGCAATTTTGAAGGGAAAGAGAGGTTCTATGCATGATCAGATCAGGATGTTCATTCTGATCTCGTAGAATGGATGATCTGTGATCTGTCTCCTCCCAAGCGGTGAGTGACGGATACCGTTCATTGATTGTCACTCGATCTGAGCTCACCCAAGATCAAATGGAGATGAAATTGATCCCACACCTTCGGGGATGCATAACAAACATCTAAGTGGAAATCAAATGAAACACAAAGTTTCCTTCATAAAGGACCAACCTATTTTGAGCTAATGATCAATTTTAATGGCATACCTCATCGGAGCTTGTGACTGGCGATTCCAATGATTGAGGAAGCTTCATTTGATAGAAATGAAGCCCATGATGAGCCGCACGAGCCTTGATTTGGTGTAGTTTGCTCGAAGACCAACCCACGACATGTAAGCAATTGATCTTGATCGAAATCCACCCTCTGACCTTTGGGAAGCTTGGAAAATGATTCATTTTGGCTCATCTAGGTCCAAGGTTGGTGTGTGCAAAATTAATTGCACTTTGGTTGTGAAATGAGGAAATGAGAATCATTGGTTTGCTCCCCTATTTTGGTTTCATGTAAAATTGAGAATGGGGATTTTAGGAAGCTCGAGAAATGCAAGGGTAGGCACTGAGATCTCGTTTCTTGGCTGCTAGGGTTGAATCGAGTGTGTGTGTCTAAGTTTGAGTGAGAATGAGGGGGGTATAACCCCTCCTTCCTTGGCTTGGATGGTGGTGATGGTTTTGGCTTGGTGGATCAATGACTGAGATGGGGAGCTCGATTTGGTAAGAGAATCATTCCATTGGCCTCACATGAGAGGAGGAAGGGTGGGAGGTGGTTACCATGGGAGTAGTGGGTGTCCTTTGTGGTTTGAAATGCTCCAATGGGAATGGGGAGGAGATTACCTTCTCATGAGTCATGGCCGGCCCAACCACCTTTGGGTCAGGTCAGCCATGGTCCTTGGTGCCTAGGTGGACCTATGAATGGGTACCATGTGGACAAGGGAGGAAATGACCAAATATGCATGTGTCTTATCTCATGGGATGCCCTAGACCCAAAAGAAAAGTGGTCATTTGGCTATGGGTTTGGTTTGGGCAGATTTGAAATGGGTCAAAAGTGGGTTAGCCCAAATTTCAAGTGGTTTGGAATTTATTTGATCTAATTTGGCTTGATTTGACCTATTTAGGTCAAATTGGGTTAGGTTGGGTCAAGTTGGCCACTTAGTCAAATTGGGTCAAACCAAGGGTTGGGTTAAGTGCACATGACTATTTGGAGTATATTGGTGTCATTGGTTTGGTTCAATTTCCTTTGGATTTGATTATGACTCATTTGGGTTCATATAGGTCACATGGGTTAAGTTGACCAATTTGACCAATTTGACCAAATTATGTTGGGTTAGGTGTTGAGTCAAGTTCAATTGTCTAATTAAAAATGGTTGTAGGCTTTGGTTTGGTTTAATTTGGAATTAATTTGAATTTTGGCTAATTTGACCCTTTAGGTCAATATGGGCTAGGTTAGGTTAGGATGACCAATTGATCAAATTGGGCTCAATAATGATTTTGATCAAGTTCAATAATCAATTTGGAATGAACTTGAACCATTAGTTGCAATCAATTTGGGTTAAATTATGATTTGACCAATTTTGCTTTTAGGCCAATGTGGGTCAACTTGGGTCAAATGGCCAATTGGACTTGGTTTGGCTCAATTAAGGGTTTGGTCATGTTCAATCATTGATTATGAATTGGTTTAAAGGTTTTAGTCAATTTGCAATATGGTGGATTTTGGCTAGTTTAAGTTTCATTTGGGCTAAATGTTGACTTGGTCAAAGGCTAGGTTTGACTTAGTTTGACCCAATTTATGGCAATTGATCACCCTAGCATGGTTGCTAGTTAGTTTGTGAGGTTTAGATGGGCTTAGTTCAATCTAATTTGGGTTGGATTAGAACTTGGCTCGAAAAGGTTCCTTTAGGCCACTTTGGGTCAAGTGAGCCTAAATGAGTTAATTGGCTTGCTCATGGCTTGATTCAAGTTTGGTTAAACTCACACATGAGCCTAGGAGTAAAATATAAATTTGATTGCGATTGGTTTGGAGCCAAATGGGTTTTAGTTCATATGACATTTTCAAGTCATGAGAGGTCAACATGGACTTGACTTGGGTTGACTTGGGTTTGGTTTGACAATGGTGGTTTATGTTTATATTTGGGTCAATGATTGTAAGAATGATTGAATCATGAAGAAATCATCATTTAGCCAAGTTCAAAATTTGGCTAAAAGGGCTAAAATTGGGAATTTGCTTTGATTTATTTTGATTTGATTTTAGAGGTGGGTCCATAAGGCTTAAGAAGGGTCTTGATTTGGATTGATTTATTTTGATTTGATTTTGAGGGTTTGAACTTGGATTTCATTTATATTTATGAATATAAATGAAATAATGATTGATTTATAAAGAAATCAACCAAATTTGGGTTGGCTAAGCATAAGAAGGTGGTTCATGTAACTTAGGAAGAGATTTTGGAGTTTGGATCTAGTCATGGGTTTCAATCATTTGATGGTTGGATTTTATTTGAAATTTGGATTGAGATTTGATTTGAGATTGAATTTAATAATTGATAAAATCAATTGGATTAGGTTGATTTGTATTTGGTTAAGGCTAAGTACATAAGATAAAATCAAAGGGCTTAGGAAGGATTTGAGTTTGAATTTAATCATGGGTTTCAATCATTTGATAGTTGGATTTGATTTGGAGTTTGGATTGGCATTTAATTTGAGATTGAATTTGATAATTGAGAAAATAAATTGGATTGGGGTTGATTAAATTTGGTTAAGGCTAAGTCCATAAGATAAAATGAAAGGGCTTAGGAAGAGATTTGAAGTTTGAATTTAATCATGGGTTTCAATCATTTGATAGTTGGATTTGATTTAGAATTTGGATTGGGTTTTTATTTGAGTTGAAAGAAGGAAAGCAAGATTAGGTTTAGGCTATAAGGTAGAGAAGTCTGCCTAAATCCCTAAGGGATAACCTATTCCTATGGCTAACTCTTCTAAGTCTCTAGGGTTAGATTAAGTGTTCATCTAATAACTAGAAGTATCTTAAGGCTAAAGAACTCTTAGTGTCTATAAGAGTCCTAGATTTACGATGAGGAAGTTGAGAGCTCACTTCAAATTGAGTGATGTGATGTGATACTAATCTACAATGCCATGTGGAAAGGGTGCGTTAGCTCATCCGTGGCGGGATTAATTAATTAGGCTTAAATAATCTATTTTTAAGGCTGAAACTTTATAAAATCATAACAAACCATAGAAAAATTTAAAAAAAAATCAAATAAATGCGCATTTTGAAGGTATTTCAGAGAGAAATCCATTAAAATTATCCTTAATTGATTATGAATAGCAATCATAGCTTAATTAAGGTTTAATTAAAATTTTAATTACTTTAATTACTCCCTAATTAATTAACTAATTAACCTCAAACTTTATGAGATTATTAAAGGGGATGACCTCTACCTCCCCTAATTTTCTTGGGATTTATTGGTTTATTAATTAGGGAAATTAATTGATTAAGCCCTAATTACCTTCTTAAATTAAGGGATAATTAAGCATATGAACAATAAATAAATAAATTAATTGGGTCATTTATCACTGTTTAATAGTGAAGAGACTTATAGAATGTGATTGGGATCTCTCTCCTAATTTCTTTCTCTAAGTTCACCTTACTTTTCAAGAAAATTAATTAGGGATCAATTGGATAATTAATTACTTAATTAGTTAATTAAAATTTAAAACATATGAGAACCTAATTGATTGATTGAGGGTAGACCTTCTGGTGTTTAATAACCTAAAGACATCTAAGGAAATTATAGTTAACTCACATGTGTGTGAAAGCCATAAGTGTAGTTAATTAAACTTTCTTAATGTAATTAACCAATAATTGTGAGCTAATTGCATTAGGCCCTTTCATTTCATAGGACCATTGCTAATTTACTTTTCAATTTATTTGCATATCATGTTAGCTCACAATTATTAGGGATAATTACTTTAAGAAAACATAGTTAATTACTTTAATGAACTTAATACATATGTGTTGACCTCATTTTTAGAATGAGCTCTCAACCCCTCCATCTTAGACATTGAACTTGTCTTAGACACTAAGAGATCCTTAGTTTTAAAACACATCTAGTGATTAGGTGGACACTCAACCTAGCCCTAGAGACTTAGAAGAGTTAGCCATAGGAATAGGTCAGGCCTTAGGAGTGTTAGGAAAACTTGCCTACTCTTAGCTTGAACCATTCTTCACCTTCCTTCCTTCAAGTCAAACTCCAAATCAATCTTATTTGATTTTCTCCAAACTCAAATCAACTCCATGTGATTGAAGTCCATAATTGAAACCCGTGAATGAAATCCAACAATCAAATCCAAAACTCCAAAATTTTCTAAGTCCTTTAAATATTCCTTTTAATGAACTTAGCCTAAATCATCTTTAAACTAATTCAAATTCATGAGATTTTCTCATAACTAATTTATATTCTCATTTATATTCACATATATAAATGAAATATAAATACAAATCAATCAAATCAAATCCTCAAATCAAATTCCAAATCTAAAATCTTTCTTAAGTCCTTTAAATTCACTTTAATGGACTTAGCCAAAATCATGATCAAATCAATTCAAACTCATGGGATTCTCTCATAACTCATTTATATTCTCATTTAAATTCACATGTATAAATGAAATATATATAAATCAATCAAACCAAATTCAAAATTCAAGCTTCAAAAAATTTCTAAGTAAAATTCTCTCTTAATGGACTTAGCCTAAATCAAAATCAAATCACTTCATATTCTTGAAATTTTCTCATGATCAATTTATATTCTCATTTATATTCACATATATAAATAAAATATAAATTCAAACGATCAAAACCAATTCCAAAAATCTAATCCAAATCCACTCAAAATCCAACCAAAGCCTTTCAAGTCCAAAATCTTGAACTTAGCCAAATCAATTTCAAATCAAGCCAAACTCTTGATTTTCCTTCATTATTCAATCAACCCTACAATCATGAATCAAAATATAAATACAAACTTCAATCACCAAACCAAAATCCAATTCAAAAATCAATCCTCAAATCCTTTCATATTCTTTCTTTGAATATGAAATTATCAAATGGATCAAAACCGATTTGACTTCAAACCACTTGTATATGGATTTATATTTCAATCATAAGTCCATATACAAGTTCAATCAAACTCAAATCAAGCTTTGACCAAGCCATTTGACCCACTTAGGCTTACTTGACCTAAAGTGATAAAAGTACCCTTATGAGCCAAATTCTAATCTAACCAAATTGGATTGAATCAAAGTTGTGGGGTGACCAACCCAAAATGAAACCTAACATAGCCAAGATCCACCATAGGCCAAATTGATTGAAACCATTGATCTAAGTTCATTCATGAACTAAGTTTGAACTTGACCAAGTTAAAATTTGAGCCTAACCTATCCCAATTGGCCACTTGGACCAAGTTGACCCACGTTGACCCAAGTTGACCCAAGTTGACCCAACTTTACCTAAAAAGTCAAAATGTATCAAAACTTGATCTTAGCCAAATTGATTGAAACCAATAGGTCAAGTTCATTCCAAATCACTTGTTGAACTTGACCAAAGCCTCAATTGGCCAACTAAACCTAACCTAGCCCAATTGACCTTGAACCCAATTTGACTTAAAGGGGTCATGTTGAGCCAAATTCAAACATAATAAAATTGATTGAAAATAAAGATACCAATCCACTCCATATGACTAACCAAACCTAAACCTACCCATGACCTAGCCCAAATAAGTCAAATGGGTCAAATTGGTCAACTTGACCCATTTGACCTAAATTCAGTCATATGAGACAAATTCAAAACTAAACCAAATTGAACCAAACCAAAGCCACCAAAATATTTCAAATGGTCATCTGAACTTGACCCAACCCTTGGTTTGACCCAATTTGACTAATTGGTCAACTTGACCAAGTTGACCTATTTTTACCTAAATGGGTCAACATGAGCCAAACCTTACCAAATGAATTCCAAATCTCATGAAACTTGGCTAAACCTAGTTTCTCCATATACCCAACATATCCAAATTGAAAAATCAACAAAATGACCATTCTACCCGTAGGCCATAGAATAAATTTTGGTCTAATCCATGGGTAATTTGGGCATGCCCTCTTCATATCAACTTGATACCTTCCTAATAGCTCAAGTGAACCTAATGAAGAGTGGTACACCCAACCCAATGGGTTTGGGTTAGCCTAAATGGACCCAAGGATAAAATCAACCCCATGGGTCAAATTGGCTAATTCAAAATCCTCCTTCCACCCAATTTGAAGAACATGGGAGGTTGGCAATCCACTCAAGACCTCAAACCGACCATGTGCAAAGATATAACAGCCTAAACAACCCTCTCAATGTGGTCAATTGGATCAAAATGGCAAGCTAAGTGTCAACCGTCTGATTTCCATAGGGAGAGATATACTCCCCCTAAGTCAATTTGAAATGATCATTCCCACATTCGATTGAGCCCTAGTGAGTGTTAGGAAACTTCAAAGAGCCATCCTAAGCTTTCTAAGAGGGATTTAAAAAGAGCATTCTCAATTTTCTTCATTGAAAAATAGGGGAGCTCACTTCAATCCTCAACTTCCTCTATACTCAAATCCATTCCAATTCCTCTTGCACACTCCCTCAGGGGATCAAGGCAAATGCACCCAAGCTCTCATTTAAGTTCCCAAAGCAAGGAGAGGTGGAATTAGATTAAAGCTGCAAACAAGGTGAAGTGGTGTTGGTCCATAAGGAGATCTACTCAACCCAAGGCTTGAAACTTTCAACAGGGCTTCGTCTCTACTAGATGAAGCTACCTTATTGAGCTCGAGCACCGGTGATCATCTCTGGCGAGGTACAGAATTTTTGACCACTTAGCTTAGGAGGTGTTGGTCTTTTGTAAAAGCAATTTTCATGGCATGTGAAATCCATTGTTGGATAGGCTTCTCATTAGCTTTTGATGGTGTGGGAACAATCTCATTCCAATCTGAGTTCAATTGAGGTCGGATCTTCCCTTAAATCATGGACCGTCTCTATTGAGCCTAATGGAAGAACTGGGGAGATCCTGTCCATCCATGCATTTTGGATGGACAAGATTAATCCCACATTTAGAAATCCTTTTATCCCTTTTAAAATCAAGGGATGATCCCTGGCCATTCGATCCTTGATCGAACGGCGGGATCAAACCACATCCCACCATGCGCCACCCCACGTGATGTTTAAATTAGCTCACGGCACGTGTGTAAAGCTGCCTACCATTCTGGCTGAGGATTAGTTAGGGATTTAATTAGTTTTAATTAATCTCTTAACCTTCAAAAATTCATATCTCACCCAATAAAATTCAGAAAAATATGAGGTAAAATCTTATGGGAAGATAATTCAACCAAGAATATTCTAAAAATGATTTCAATGGATTTTGAGTTGTACTTTTCTCTGATTTTAAGTTTTAATGGAAATTTTATTGTGCTAATTACTTCTTAATTAATCCTCTGGTTAATCCCAAACTTCTCAGGAATGTTTTAGGGGATAACTTATGCCGTTCCTAATTTTCTTGGGATTTATTTAAGGTTTAATTGAGGGAATTGCAAATGTGTTTCCTAATTACTCCCTTAATTTAATTAAGGATAATTAACGTTAGATTCATGTTTTAATCCATTATTAAGGTTGATTAAGGTTAGATCTAGTGAATAGGAGGTTTAGGAAATAATTTTGGGGTATTTCCTAAGCTATTCCCTAAACCCCTTTTTCTTTCCTTAATGCTCTCTTAATTAAGGGTTAATCCATTAATTATCCTCTTAATTAATTTCTAAAAATTCTAAAACCTTTGAGAACTTAATTAATCTACTTTGAGTAGATGCTTAGGTGTTGAATAGCCTAAGTAAAATTAAGAAAATCAAAACCCAATTCATATGTGTGAAGGGGTGTTTTGAAATTACTTAAGCTAAACCCCTTAGCTTAATTAACCATTGATCATGAACCAAATTACATTAGGCCCTTTTCATCCGAGGTGCATTGCAAGTTTAAATTCCTTGTTAGTTTTTATATTATCTCATTGGCTTATAATTACTTGGTTAACTATGCTAAGGTGGTGTAGGTAAGGGTTAATTAACTTGCTTAATATATACTCAAACCAAATAAAAAAAATCTAAAATAAATCTAATCATCTAATAATTAAACAAAAATATAAAACATGTGGGAATGGGTTAGGAATACCAAACTCAACTAACATTTTAAAAATTAAATCAAACTCAAGATCAAACTAAAATCACATTGAATAAATTTTTATTTATTTTAAGCTTTCTTATTCCATAAGATTATCTTTAGGATTTAATTAAAGTGAATGTGTTTACATGCTTTCATTGCTTTAGTTCTTTCCCCAACATGTTAAATTTGTTTGTCATGTGGTTTCATGCATCCATATTTTTTTTAAAAAAAATCAAATTTAAAATGAAATTATTTACTTTATATCAAATTTGCATGTATTGGCTAAAGTATAAATATGAATGGCTATTATCACTACTAAATTCAAATTATTTTCAAAATATATGAATCAAATGCCTAAAATTGAAAGTGTGCTACTTATATTTTAATTATAAGCTTGCATGTGAAGAAAATATAAGGATGTGCTTAGCAAAGGTTTCCCTTCTCTTTTATGTTAGTATAGTTTTGAATAGGAATTTGGTAAGATGTATGGTTCATTTGAAAAGAACCTAACACTTGCCTAATTCCATATCCTATTCATTCCTATGCTATCACTTAAGAAGGGTCACCTATACTTGCACACATAAATTGCATAAACAAAATGAATCAACTAATACAACTTTTGCATTCTTTCTTTCCAATTTATTTCTTTTGTACACATGTTTTATATTTAAGGAAAGTCGTATATTAGTCTGGACAATCCCGAGGTTGTGAGGCTTTAAGTAGCCCTAAGTATATTTTATACCTTACACCTCACGGTAAATGGTAGCTCACTTATGCCTTTCTTACTTTTATATGTGCATGTGGATAAGAAACCCTTTTCTATGAAAATCATGCATCCTAAACTTTTAAATTTCCTTAAGTAAATTTCTTAGCATGCATCAAAAAGTGCATTAAACATTCTCATTTTGTATGTATAAATATGCTTAGAATTCATTCATATGCATGTTATACATGTTGGGAAAGAAATGAAGTGATGTATGTTTTATGAATTTTGTTCATTTTACTTAATCTTAAAATGCCTTTCTTTTTGAATGGGTTTGTTTAGAGTTCATATAAACATAGGATTAATTAATATATTTAATCAAAACTATTCACTAAATAAAACCTAAAATATGAATCTACTTTAGAAATTACTTACGCTAGGGAAGGAAAGAGAAGTTTTGTTCTCTTTTTCTCTCTTCATAACTTAGTAATTAATTGTAGGATTCACTTGAATCTAATCAAAATATGAAATAAAATCAACTCAAATCAATTAAACAACTTAAATGAAACCCTCCTCTATGTTGAACATGATTCACACTTAGAAAATTCTAACTTAAAGCCATAGCTAAGCATACCACACAAACCTTCAAAGCACACACATTAGCCTAAGTCACCACTTCTAGCTTTAGGTTAGGACGATGAATGGTTTGATGTTTATTTTATTTTGTGATATATATTTTAGACTGGATGTTAGGATGTATCCTCATAGAATGAATGGTAGAGCGATCTTAGTTTAACCATTATTTTTTTGCAGGGGATTGTGCTTAAGGGGCTCTAAAATAAATAAAAATATAAATTGCTTTTGCTTGCAGGTGCTTATACCCCTAAGCATAATTCAATAGGCCAGGAGGACTTAGTCACCATGTGTAGGGTGATAAGTCTAATATACATGCTTGAGATTTATGTGATTTATTTTAGCTAATCTCTGTTTTGCAGGTGTTAGTTAGATTTCCACTTTTCCTTTTCATATAAATTTGTGCAATTAGGATTTTGAAATGATTATTATGGAGATTAGGATGCATTCGTCATAAGATCTCATCTTATGTACCATGTGAAGCCTTGGAGCATCTACCTTCCAACCATCCAAAAGAAGGAACCAAAGAAGAAAGAAAAAAAGAAGAAGAAAGAAAAAAAAAAGAAAGAAGAAATGAAGCTTGAAGACCCCCCATAACAATGAATTCATTGCTTAATTGTAATTTAATTCATTTATAATTCAAGTTGTATAAAGGTAGAGCTTGGCTACCCACATTTATTATTTTTGGGTTTATGCAGTGGTGCCCGACCACAACGACCTTTTATTCTTTTTGTGATTAGCTTTATAAATGGATTGATGATTTGTTTAGCTTTTGCATTAAGTGGCATCTTTTCCTAGTTTCCTCCTTGCTTTATGTATGGACTGGATGTGGATTAGGCTCTTAGGGAAAAATAAATCTTTTACCCAACTTAATAACTCAAAATTAAAAATAAAGAACTCATAACCTCACTTAAAGCTTAGGTTTAAAATCAAGATTTGGATGAGTATTTCTTTTATAATATCATGCACAATAGCATCTTATTTCACTCTTGATTTGAGGGCTTCCACCTTTGCCAGAGAAACTTGGCTTGACCTTTAAGAGCCATGGTGGAAACACACCTCCTCCCTTCTCGCTAATTTTGGCCAATAACTTTATTTCTCATGCATTAAGCATATGATTTATTAGTCTGAGTCAAAATAATTGTCCAAAATTAAAAATAAAATGAAATATGAATTGCATTAGATTTAAGTCATTTGAAGCATACCTTTACATGATCTAGTCTCTTTAGGGAGTGAGTTTAAGGACTTAGTCTCTTTCTAAATAAACAACAGCCTAACTATCTTACATAAAATGTAAGACTTGGCTACATGTATTTAAAATCATAGGAGGAGTTAGTTGGCAGCCACCCCCAGGCAGTTGTAACTCCAAGTAGTTGGGTGATTTGTCCTCTCTTATGGGGGCAAACCAAATACCCATTTTTCACTTAAGATTTAGGTTGTGCTTTCGGCCTTCGCCAAAGCTCCCTAGATTTAAGTTCTGAGGTTGCTTCTCTCCTTTGTGGGTCATAAGCATAAATTCTCACATCTTAGGCATTTCCATAACTTTGCATTATGGAATTATAAGCCCTAGCATTCTAATAAAAATTCAACTCAAATAAATTTAATCAATTTCAAAAATGTAAAGCCCAACCATAGGATAGTTTGAGATGCTCGCTAGGTTTCCTAACATTGTGGGAATCTCTGACTTATCTTTCTTTTGGGTTCGATAATAATTCTCTCTTTGATCAATCCCATTTGATCTTCAAAAATAAACCAATCGATTGATAGTCCTTTCCTATTGAAATCTTTGAAGACAATGATCATTTACCTTAATCGAGAGTTTTTCTAAGGAATCCCCATTCCATAAGATGTAATTAACTATGGGGGCTTTCCCCTATAGGGAACTTAATGAATCTGGTTTAAAATAAACCCTACTTTACTTTTTCATGTAAAGTAGGGGAAGAATCTCTAGTACACTTTGAAGACCCAACATCCTTAGGACTCCTTATTTTGGTGTTTAGGTCCATTGTAGGGTGGTGACTTCTATCTCTTGAGATAGTACACCTATCCTTAATTCCATACCTAATCACCTCAATAAGCACATCTACGAATCTGCATAACATCCTAAAAAGATGAATTTTTATAGTCTTGCCTCTCTTTCTAAGCAACAGATTTGAAAGGCAACTCTATAGAAATTTTTCACCACAAATTTTTCTGGCGACTCTGCTGGGGATGGTTCCTCTTTCAATCTTTGGTAAATGATCATTGTCTTCAAGTATCGATAGGGGGTTAGTATGTTGGTATGAATCCAAGACTATCTTTCTTTCCATTGGCACTTAGCTTATTTCATTCTTAAGCTGAGTTAGCCAACATCTTTAGGTTTTAGGACCTCACCCGTGTTGGTCTTAAAATACCCGTTGGGTTCTCCAATAGGTAAAAATAAAAATCTAATAAAAGAAAAAAATTAAAGACTTCCTATTTATCATCTTTATGATAAACAAATGTTCATTCTAAAATAATAAAGACAAAATAAATCTTTTTTAAAAACCTTGCTTTTCAAAGCACTTTTCAAAAATGCACATAATAAATCATTTTCCACAAAATTTTCTTAAATCACCCTCATCTAAGAATTCTCATAATTGTTACATGTAGGAATCTTCAAAAATAAAATAGAAAAGTTTTCCAAAGCACAAATGAACATATTCCTTCAATTCATTTTGATGAAGATTTCATTTTCAAAATAAAATGAACAATCAACTTTCCAAAAATCAAAATCAAAAATAAAGTTTTCAAAAAGTACACATGAACCATCCCATTCAACACACTCACTGCCATTGAATGGAAGTTTCATTTTCAAATGAAATTAAATTTTCCAAAAGCATAAATGGACATCTTCCTTCAATTCATTTTGATGAAGATTTCATTTTCAAAATAAAATGAACAATCATCTTTTCAAAAATCAAAATCAAAATCAAAAATAAAATTTTCCAAAAGCACATATGAACATCTCCATTCAATATACCCAAACTTATTGAATGAAAATTTTATTCCTAAATAAAAATAATATCATTTAAATTGAACTTAAACATATCCTACATATGATTAGGTTAGAACTCCCTCTTTCAAAATCAATAATCACACACAAAATAAAACTTTATATTTCAAAAATAAGATTGACTTCCATTCTTACATACCCAAATTTGTAAATTGGAAGACTTCTTCTCAAAAATCAAATCTTAACAATCATATTTTCAAAATTTAAACACCATTTGGAACTTCATTTAGCATACTCAAATTTGCTAAGTGAAGTCTCCAAATTCAAACCAAAAAATTTTCAAACACAATTTGGAACTTCATTTAGCATACTCAAATTTGCTAAGTGAAGTCTCCAAATTCAAAACCAAAAATTTTCAAAGACATTTGGAACTTCATTTAGCATACTCAAATTTGCTAAGTAAAGTCTCCAAATTTAAAATCAAAAAAAAAATTTCAAATATTTGAAACTTCATTTAGCATACTCAAATTTGCTAAGTAAAGTCCCCAAATTCAAAATCAAAAAATATTTTTCAAACACATTTGGAACTTCATTTAGTATACTCAAATTTTCTAAGTAAAGTCTCCAGATTCAAAATAAAAAATTTTCAAACACATTTGGAACTTCATTTAGCATACTCAAATTTGCTAAGTGAAGTCTCGAGATTCAAAATCAAAAGTTTTCAAACACATTTGAAACTTCATTTAGCATACTAAAATTTGCTAAGTAAAGTCTCCAAATTCAAAATCAAAAATTTTCAAACACATTTGGAACTTCATTTAGCATATCAAATTTGCTAAGTAAAGTCTCCAAATCCAAAATCAAAAATTTTTTTCAAACACACTTTGGAACTTCATTTAGCATACTCAAATTTGCTATGTGATGTCTCCAAATCCAAAATAAAAATTTTCAAACACATCTTTGGAACTTCATCCTTAACATACCAAATTTGTTAAGTGAAGTCTTCAAAGTTAAAACCAAAAATTCTCAAACACCTTTTGAACTTCTTTCTTTAGCATACCAAATTTGCTATGGAGAAGTTTCCATTTTCAAACCAAAATACAACACAAAAATTTTGAACACATCATTTGCAATTTCATTTAGCATACCCAAATTTGCTAAGTGAAATTTTCATTTCAAGAAATTAAGTGAGACTTCATCTTTAGCATACCAAATTTGCTAAAATAAAGTCTCCACTTTCAAAACAAATCAAAACAAAAATAAAACACTTTGGATTTCCTTAGCATACCTAAATTTTCTAAGGATCCTACCCTCATCTAAAAATCAAAACAACAAAACAAAAATGAAACACTTAGGATTTTCTTAGCATACCCAAATTTGCTAAGAATCCTATTTTCAAAAATCAAATAAAACACACTTGGGTTATTCACTTAGCATACCTAAGTTTGCTAAGTGGGAATTCCATTTTTTCAAAATCAAAACAACAATTCACCAAAAAAAGAAACAATCACCTTCAAAGCACTTTACTTAGCATACTTAAATTTACTAAGTAAAGTTCTAAAAATCATCAAAATCAATTGGCCCTTACTTTAACATACCCAAATTTGTTAAAGGAAATGGTCCTCAAATCAAAATAAAATTCAAATTCAAACAAACATGAACCTATGGAAGCATCCTTCTCAAAGATATTTGAATCCATATTTCAACATATCTAAATTTGTTGAAGTTTGATTCATATTCAAAATTCCTCTTTCAATCAAATCTTCTCAAATCCATTTGAACCCCACTTAACACTTCCAAGTTGTTGGATATGGGTTCAAAATCAAAACAACAATTTACCAAAAAAGAAACAATCACCTTCAAAGCACTTTACTTAGCATACTTAAATTTACTAAGTTCTAAAAATCATCAAAAATCAATTGGCCCTTAAAATCATCAAAAATCAATTGGCCCTTACTTTAACATACCCAAATTTGTTAAAGGAAATGGTCCTCAAATCAAAATAAAATTCAAATTCAAACAAACATGAACCTATGGAAGCATCCTTCTCAAAGATATTTGAATCCATATTTAAACATATCTAAATTTTTTGAAGTTTGATTCATATTCAAAATTCCTCTTTCAATCAAATCTCCTCAAATCCATTTGAACCCCACTTAACACTTCCAAGTTGTTGGATATGGGTTCAAAGTTTCAATTCAAATTCAAAAATCTACAAAGATAGAAATTTGATATAATCTCATTTCCTATTGCATATTCTTACAATCAATTACAGTGCAGTGACAGTTCGGTTTTCAGTCTTTTATAGTTGTTTTGAGATGGCTGGTTCACAGAAGTTCATTTTCACTTTCCCCCATGATTTGAATTTGGTTTTGGATCAAGCCAACTTCCCCCTGACTAGACCATACACATCTAAACCACTTTGGTAGGGTATTCGAGGGAGCGAAGATTACTTGTGAGGGCACTCCTCTTACTACAGTCAGTAGGACCATATTGATCGAGGCAAGCGATCATCGGGATTAATTTATCCTCGACTCGATGTCTCCCTGAAGGAAGCGATTCTTGATCCCACAGATCAATTGTGACAACACCGGCGGTATCAGGTGTTAGCTACTGATTTGATGCGCCCCATGGTTTCTCGGTACTGAGTGGCTAGTACCCTCTCATCCCCTCAAGGGAAGGCTCCCTGGGATTGCCTCCCCTACTTTTGAGTATAGGTCTAGTACTCACTCCTCCCATCCTACCCGAACACAATGTAGGAATAAGAATCGCATGATCAAGCTTACCACACCAAAATCGCTAGGGAGATGGAAGCAACAGCCCATTCAACTGTTTAGGAGTTCCCTGTTATCACTTCACCACTGGTTATAGAAAACTAGTTCCATCCTTTTTCTGGGTCAGACAAATTGGATGTTAGGAGGATTCCTCATCACCTCCACTAGTGGTGTAGGATCAACCAGTTACAGTAGGGAGGTGTATCGCCTCACATATGTCGCGCCTGGAGCTTATGGATGCTGAGTCTGAGCCATTTGATCTTCCATCATCCCAGTGTGGGAAGCATATTTGCCAGAGAGGCAGAGGCCCATAGCCTACATTACTGGTAGGGAGATGGAGGTCCTGCTCATGACTTGCTTTGATTTTCCGGCGCTACCCATGCCGACCATACTGACAATATCCTTCTTACTAGGACTAGTCACCATAGGAGGACAACTCTTGTATATAGAGAGTCATTGGTGTCTCCACCCTCTACCCTCATCCACCATCACAAGGTTACATCTGGTTCCATCAAAGGCCATGAAGGCCATATCAGGAGAAGCACACCGTTGGTGATCTATAGAGGATTATACCCCATCCACCCTATGTGGCAGGTGCTCATGCTTGAAATTCACGGTGGTGAGTGGAAGGAATGGCGACCCATGATCTTCACCAACTCCACATACAAAGGCGTGGAGATGGTGACAATTATTTGAGATTTTAGATGACAGTTGTTACCGGTGATAATGGAACATCCTAATTGTTACCCTCTCAGCTAGTAGTAGTCAAAGTGTCACATCTGAGTATAGTCCACAAGGATTGACTCTCAGGGTGAGGCGAGGTAGGTGCCTCTCATTACGATAGTGATCACATGTAGATCATTTGTTCATGATAGACCATTCTCTGAGAGATAGTAGCTCATTATCTTGAAGAGAAGAAGGAGATCTTAGGGTATGATTGGTCAGATGAGGAGAAAGTCAGCTTCGATCCCAATGAAGATGACTTATTGGGAGACTCAATTGGAGTTTGTATGGTTGATACCATAGGATCTCTTCTTAGGGAACAATAAGCCCTGGAAAGTGATGAGATTGATCGAAGACACCGCAGACATCAACATCGCTCGGTTGAGGTAGAAGGATGAGCAGATAGATAGGATGGCATGACAGTTAGAGGACTTATTAGCAGTAGTTTTAGTGCTTCAAAAATAAGCCCCTTTAGTTCATCCTACTACAGTCCACATCAGTCTTCCTGAGTTAGTGCATTTCTTGGACCCAGTCAAGACTCTACCTCCCGTTGAGCAAGGTAGCACTAGCCTATATAGGAAGGTAGTGGAAAGTACCTCCATATAAGTAAAGGACATAAAATCTATGGTTGAGCATCAAGTGAAGAAAATATTGGCTCAAGCTCAGGGAGGATCATCGGTTCCAAAGGGTAGACCCTACCTAGAGGAATTAGATGTTATCCAATATCTCAAGGGTTTTGTGCCACCTTCCTTCAAAAGCTTTGATGGTAGTAGAAACCCAAGGCATCACATAGAAATTTCAGGGCCAGTTGTTGCAACATAGGTGGCAATGATGCTTTGCATTTCTGCCTCTTCATTAATAGCCTAACTGGTATTGCTTTCGATTAGTATGATTGCCAATGATTCAGTAAAGATATTTGCTGAGTTAGAGCAACTCTTCATCAAGAGGTTTGGGCTCGAGGGTTTTGTAGGTGATCTCATTGTAGCACAACACACCGGTGAGTCCATTGTTGATTATATTCTCAATGAACACGAGTATGAAGTGTGCAAACCATTGTGCAGCCATTGAGATTTCTTGAAGAATATCCATGGCGGTCATGCTTGCTTAAGGCTTCATTATCAAGACATTTGAGAAGCTAATCAACAAGGATCTAGTCTACAAGGAGAGGCCAACAGTTGTCTTTTCAAGATTGCCTAAGTAGAAGCCAGAAGGTCTATGAGAAGAAGCGGGCGGTGACAATAGTTGATAAGGGAAGCGAGAGAGATCGGTCAAGAGACCACCTCAAGCCTCCACCTCCTTTGCCACCCAGAGGCGCCCTACAGCCCACACCTCCATAGCATACCACCTACCATACCACCACTAGCAGTAGCATGCATACCCACCGTGAGGTAGCTATGGTCCACCTACTCTTTTAGATAAGTTAAACAAATCTTATTTTTTAAGAGGGAGGTAATCAGGAAAATCTTTAAGAATCTCTTAAAGAAACCTAATTTTAGCTACCAAACGAGCCAGGAAGTAGGCAAAGTCATGATCCAAATTTTTGCCCCTACCACCATATGCTAGGCCATGTTTTGGAAGATTGCTTCACATTCAAGGATTGGCTTGAACATAGGTTTAAGATCGGTATTGTAGTTATCCCAAAAGAATTCCTTATGGAATAACCATCCAATGCCATCAGGGTAATCCTTGGGGATATATGTGATCCTACCAAAACTATAAAAGGTTGGGATATTTCTTTATCCAAAACCTCTAAGAAGATCATCTAGAAGATCAAGAAGCTTTTCTTGTAGTGCTGAAGTCAAACTGTCACTAGAAAAGGAGCTTCAAGCGGCTCTGCGACACCATGTGTGCCAGATAGCCCTTTAGGATAGCCATCGATCATTTCCAACCTAGCCACACGATGACTTCTTCCATTTCAGCTCTATTTCTTCTACTAGTAGAACTCTTGTATCGGATAAGGGCATCAAATTACTTGACTTTACTTTGTACCTCCAAATAATTCCAAGAAATTGAAGAATAAAGCTAGTTTGAATTACATCTATGTCACCGATGGGTTGTCTTCTTCTATTCCTAATGATAACTCTTCAAGTCAAAATAATATAATTTGATCTTCCTCTTTCAATTAAGTTGGATTTTCCTACTCACGAATACTATGAGTTTTCACCTCTTGAGATAGACTTGGAATCATCCATTTAGGGTCCCATAGGAGAAGCTATAAGTGAGCCGATGTCAAGTAGAACCTTCCATTACCACCCAAGAGATCACCAAGTCAACCTCCATAGTGGCAAGTTCTACCTCCTAGGGCACCTCAAGATAGAGGGAAATAAGTCATTGGTACAAGATCGAAGCCCCTCCAGATGCTCCACCCTTGGATATGCTTGTGGAGGACTAGCCAAGGTGGACTACAACTTCCTTTCTCATAAGAAAGTTTCATCTAAGCTAGCATGATGCCTTATCTTATCCAAAGAGATAAGGGAATCACTAATCAAGGCTCTCCTTGATCTTGAAATATGCTTAGCACCGCTGACCGCTATAGGTGAGGAAGCACATTATACAAAAGAAGCTCAAGGGATCACTTTCATAGATGAAGACCTTCTCTAGGAAACTTGGAGCACAGCCGTCCCCTCTACATCACAGTTGACATGGACAGGTTCAGAATTGACAGAGTTCTCGTGGATCTAGGTGCATCGGTGAACATTATGAGTCTAAAGACCCTTGCCTATTTGAGGATCGATATTTCTACACTCCGAGAAGATTGGATGATGTTGAGAGGATTCAATGAACAAGGTGAGCGTGCTTTAGGTTCTATAGTGTTACCCTTGGAGATAGGTGACTAGAAGACTGAAGCCAAGTTTTACATCATTGATTTGAATACTTCGTTCACTACTTTGCTTGGTAGGCCTTGGATACATCAGAACAAGATCATTCCATCTTCCCTCCATCAGTGCATTAAGTTCAGAAAAGATGGAATAGAGTATCATGTCAATGGTGATGAAAAGTCATTTTTAGTTAGAGAGATTGAGATTTATGAGGATGCGACCTACTATCTTCCTCAAAACACCCTTTCTTATGAACTTGGACAAAATTCAAATGCAAAACAAAAGAAAAGAAAATGAAGAAAGAAAATATAAAAGAAAAGAAAAGAAAAATAAAGTCCAAGTAAAGAAAGGGGAATTGAAGAAGAAATAGATCATATCACATTCCACCCACATTCCATCATATGGACATGTGGGTAGGATGACTCAACCTCCACCTAGAGGAGGCAAAAGAGGCGTTCCAGGTGGGAGACCCCTAGTTGGCCATCGACCAAGGTTGTGTTCCAGTTCATAGGAGTACCTACTATTTACATAGACTTGGAATCCAGTTAGGATGAGTCTAATGTGAGTATACCCCAACCCCTCTCACGGGTTCCATTTGGAGGTGACTTTCGATCCAGAGATGAAGCCAGGCCTCCAAGCAAAGCAAAGTATTCAATCTGTTTATGTATATTAGCGGCGGTTGGGAACCTTAGCTCTTACCTCACTTACATCTAGAAAGTTGAAGGTTTAGCAGTTAAGGAAGTCCTTAAGTCTTCTAGTGACATGAAGTAGAAGAAGTTCTTTTTGGGATCATCATCCTCAAGTCCTGAAGTTGATGTAGATCTTGAAGAGGATACTTTTAAAGAATTAATGAAATTACCTTTTGACTTTTACTCGCCTTGTATTCAAAATCTTATACAGAGAGGTTTAGTTCCTCACACATGGTCCAAGCACAGGTCAAAGTACTTCAAGAAGCTATGGAATAATACAGGAAGGGAAGCATAATCAAGAGCAGGACTAGGATTCGGTATAGTGGGTCCAGTTGATGATGAAGATTGTTGCTTAGTTGTTACCAATCATTTGGAGTCTGATAGGTTCTTCTCACACACCCCCAACTCTTATGAGAATGTGTGTTTAGAAATCTTAGATGATCAGATGATCTCCAAGTCAAAGATGCCAAAATTTGAAGAGGAGATTCATTCAATAGACAAGCTTAAAGAAATCAACCTGGAGAGAAGAAAATCCTACATACATCAGTTCATTGAATGAAGAAGAAACCAATGACTTAGTTAGGCTATTGACTAAGTTTAAAGACTACTTCATGGAGTTATAAAGAAATGCCCGATTATCTCTGTAGTAGTACAAGCTAGCAATAGACCACTACCCCCATTAAGCAAGCTCCTAGATGCATGCGATTAAATTGAAATAACGGTCATTTAAAGTCAAGAAAGATCGATATTGGTTTCATCAGGGAAGAAAAATATCCTACCTAGTTAGCTAGTGTCATCCCAGTTAAGAAGAAGAATGGCCAAATTTGCATATACATCAATTTTAGGGACTTAAACAAGGCATGTCCTAAGGATGAGTTTCCTTTTCCTATACCAGAATTAATGGTAGACGTTTCCTCATTTCATGTAGTCTTCTCTTTCATGGATGGGTCATCTGGATATAACCAAATCAATATGTCTTCTAAAGATGAAAGAAACACTACTTTTTAAACCCCCATCAGAATCTTGTATTATAAGGTCATGCCTTTCGGCCTTAAAAATGCTTGTGCAACATACCAATGACCATGACTCAGATCTTCAATGAACTCATCCATCATCAGGTTGAGTACTACATTGATGATCTAGTAGTTAAGAGTAAAGAAAAGGAAGACCATCTCTTTGACTTGAGAGTAGTTTTCAAACAATTAAGATAATATAACCTCAAAATGAATCCCCTAAAGTGTGCATTCAGAGTAGCTTCAGGGAAATTCCTTGGGTTTATTGTTCGACATTGGAGAATAGATATAGATCCTAAAAAGATTAAAGCTATCTTAGAAATGCCACCTCCTAAGAGTTTTACTGGCGTATCTAAGATGCTTTATCTCCAACCTATCGGGGAGATGCAAACCATTTTCAGCACTAGTCAAAAAGGATGCCAAGTTCAAGTGGGATGATAAGTGCCAACATGCATTCGAAGACATCAAGCGTGTTGGTGAAGCCACCGTTCTAGCCTATCGTAGCCACTCATCCTCTACTTCTTTGCATTGGATGACTCTCTTGGCACTCTGTTGGCCCCAACAATGAAGGAAGGAAAAGCTCTACTACCTCACCATCATCGATTCTCAAATGAACTATCCACCTATTAGAAACATTGCCTAGCTTTGATCTTTGCTTCCCAAAAGCTTGACATATGCTTCTCATAAGGTGAACTTGATCTCAGATAAATCCATCGGTATCTCATGACACCAATGCTATCCGGATGTTTGGTGGTCCATGATTCTCATAGTTTGATATCACATTGTAATCCTTCATGTGATAAAAGGGCACTAGCGATTTCTTAGCACACCACTTCTGCTTCTTAGTGATGATCTCCGATGAACAAATCATGAACTTAGGGGAGGCAACCGATGAGAGATATATTTTTGTGGCTTCTTTCACAAAGGGGAAGCACCTCTATTCTCCTAGGAAAGGCGGTAGGAATAGTTCTTTAACTCCATGATGTGATGAGATTCTCATACTATCTTTTCAATCCACAACAATGAAGGCAGTATGAGGCTTTGATTGTGCAGTTAGCCATCACTGTAAATAACATCAACATCTTTGGGATTCTTAGTTGGTCATCAAGTTGATTGAGTCCTACAAGTTCTCAAACCCAAGCTTCATCATTACTAAGTATACCATGAAGGCTTGGCCCCAATTCAGTCACATCTACAAGGTTCCCCAAGAACACGTAGTATATGCTTTGGCCAAACTTGCCAAGGAGTTGGCATGTTCGGATGATGAGTCCATTCCAATAAGGGTCCTAAATAGATAGGTCTCATCCCTTATTGATGTTGAACTCATCGAGAGACTTTCTCTTGAAGGGAAGGTTGCGTGCCAAAAAAAAGGACAAGGAGGCTGGATTGGAGGCAACCATTCATAGATTACTTGAACACGGCAAACTCAAGAAATGTCACAAGCATCGTGAAACAGAGCTCTCTCTGCTCTTATGGCAACCTATATCACGATCCTTTGACCAAATATTACATTATTTAGGCATGAAGCTGGCATTATAAGGTACACTCAGCTATGAGCTCATCGATGTGAAGATGAAGATGAAGATCAGCGACTTAGATACTATACGGCCTTTGATGATCATGCATGGATGTAGCTAGGAGATGTCATCAATGCGTGTGGTCCTCCACTAACCACCCAACATTCTACACCTACATTGGCCTCATGGCCATTTGAGTGTTGACATTGTAGTCGATGATCCTCCTTCTTCCAAGGGGCATTGGTTCATCTTAACTACTACTGACTACTTTTCCAAGTGGGCGAAAGCCATCCCACTCAGAGAGGTCACAGCTGAGCATGTGCTTCAATTTTTCAGGAACCATATCATATATAGGTTTGAGGCACCTCAACAAATTATATTTGATAATGGTACTACAATCAAAAGCACAAAGATCAATATATTTACCAGAAGACAAGGTACAGATTGGAGATACTCCACCATCTATTAACCTAGAGCAAATGTCTTAGCAGAAGCATTCAACAAAACTCTCATCCAGATATTGAAGAAAACTCTAGATGATAACAAATGACAGTGGCATGAGTAGTTAGTTGAAGCCTTGTGGGCCTACCGCACCACATATGGAACTCCGACTCAGTCTACTTTATTTTCCTTAGTGTATGGGTCTGAAACTGTTCTACCTTTAGAAGTTCAACTCCCATCACTAAGGATAGAATTGGGTAGCAAGATCACTTCAAAGCAAAATGCAAAGTTATAGTTAGAAGAGCTGGTTTGGAGGAAAGTCTGCATGCAAAACCTCGAGTTGTAAAGCCAAAATGATTCAAGCTCACAACAAATGGTCACTAGGTCTTTCCAAGTAAGAGAACTTGTGTTAGTCCTAAGAAGACCAATTGTTGCCCACCAAAAGATGGGAGGCAAGTTTGAACCCACTTGGGAAGGCCCCTATGTCATAGAGAAGGCCTACCAAGGAGGATCTTATCAGCATATTGATTGTAAAGGGGAACACCCGATGCTTCTAATTAATGGGCTCTATCTAAAGATAAATTACACATGAAATAAATCATGTTTGAAAATAATTCTATCAAATAAATGAAAATCATATTCCATTCATCAAACCTTCTTTTCTTTAGAAGTGTTGTTTGTTTGTCTTGCGAATCAGCCATGACGTGTCTTAGTGTAGGTGTAAGAGTCCCCCAGTGGCATCCTATTACTCTTTCACAACTTAAGAGGCATCTAAGATTAGCATACTAAGTTGTTAGAGAAACCCCGACATCCTTTCTTAGGGAATCCTTTTTTTTGTCTGCATCATCATCAAATCCCTAGTGTATTTAGGATAGGTGTGAGAGAACCCAATAGGCATCCTATTTTTGTTAACATATACACAAAACAAACACAAAATCTTTTGTCTCAGGCTACTTTGATGTGGGAGAAAGCCCCACACTCACTCATTTGCTCTAGGTGTCTACACATGCTAGTATGTCACCCCAATGGTCATTTGTTGGAGGATGTGAGTCCCGTGCTTTCTTCCTAAGTTGATCATTGCAAACTAATGTGCACCTTATTAGTATGGTATACTTCATTGCCCAATAAGTTACCTCATGTTGACTTTGCTTAAGAAGATGTGAGTCCCCGTGCTTTCTTCTTGAACCAGCCATCTTGTACTAACTAAGTTGAGTATATTTGAGGTTTAGGGTAAGTCCCCCAGAGGATCCTTTCCTCTTAACTATGTTTGAGTCGATATAAGTCTCCCAATTGCATTCACTGAGTAGTCACGCTAGGTCGGATATCACTAAAGCGAAGAAAATCCAGCAATCGGCCTTATGAGGATGTGAGTCCCAGCTTTCTTCGGTGATTGTTGCAAACTAATGGGCACCTTAGGTTGGTTGATGTTTCTATGCGACAAGACTCACCCGGTGACACACTCTTGCTCTTGAATGAGCTTTCTCCTTGAGTTGGACACCGAATACCTATTGGATATATGACTAGCCATGTCATCTTCTCCAGGGTGTTGGATTAAGCCCTTAGTGTCCCATCCTTTGCGAGTACTCTATTTGGATCACATCCTTTTTTAGACATTGCTTGTTACTTTGGATTGGAGTTCCCTTTCCTAGTAGCCACCCTGGTTGGAGAATTTGTTAGATGCATAGTCTCTCTTGGTTCAAGAAATCAGATAGAGGTCTGGTATATAGTAGTTTGATCCCCTTGAAACTAACAGGGTCCATGATAAAATAAAGTAAACAAATAAACAAAATTTTTGCTTGTGGATTAGAAATTCAAGCCACCAAAGGGCCCCTTTTCCCAAGCAGACATCCTATCTTTAGGGTAGTGTCTGTAACTCCTTATAGAATTTCGACTACAGTTGAGATAAATCCCTGGTGTAATCACTCAGTAGTCACCTTGGTCGTTCAATCTATTTTGCCATAGCATGTTACCCCGGTCATTCTCTTTTAAGATGTAAGACTATGATGCTTTTCTAGCATATTACAACAGTTGGGTTGATTTGTTGCAAAAAGCAATCTTCTTTGTAGTGGAAGATATGAGTCCCAGCTTTCTTCCCTTAAATTGATCATTGCATCGAAAGGCACTCTTTGGTGGATAGCTCTCCCATGGTGAAGCTACTCCCTTTGGTTCGATAAATGAGATGAGTCTAGCTCCTTCTGTTTGATCCATCAAAACAAAATCCATTAAAATAAATCTTAAAAAATAAAATTAATCTTTGACTATCCTCGAGTTGATTTAAGTCCCCAGTGGCACTCACTCAATAATAAGCCTTAGGTCGGGTTTGATTTGTTGCCCAAAGCAATCGATCACCCCAGTGGTTTCTTATTTTGAAAGATGTGAGTCCCCGCACTTTTTTCCTAACTTGACCATTGGCACTGAAAGGCATCCCCTTTGGTTGGATAGTCCTACCTTGTGGCTGGTAGACTACTCCCTTTGGATTGGTAAATTTGATTTAGGTCTAGGCCTCCATGGCCCCTACTCAGTGCAGTTCATCACAAACCTATGGGATCCATCATAATTAAAACAAACTAAAAATTGAAATTAATCTTGACTATCTTTGAGTTGATCTAAGTCCCCCAGCGGCATTCACTCAATAGTTAGCCTTAGGTTGGGTTCTATTTTTTGCCTTGCAAATAGATTACCCTAGCAACTGGTCCCTACTTTGGAGGATGTAAGGCTACTACGCTTTCTTTCTAGTATAGCTGCTGCATGTCAAAAGGCATCCTTTTGGTTGGCTAGTCCTACTATGTTTTTAGTAGACTACCCCTTTGGGTTGGAAAATCTGAGTTAGGTCTAGGCCTCCGTGGCTCCTACTCAGTACGATCCATCACAAACCAACAGTGCCCATCTTGAAATCTAAAATCTAAAAAAATTTGAAACAAAACAAATCTAATGAAACAAATAGACAAACAATCAATTAATCTAAATCAAATCTCTTTTTCTTCGCCTTAGTGAGATGCAAATCTTTCTAGTTCCCCCATCAGATCTAAAATTCTAATCCCTCAGTGGATTTCACAACCCCTCCCTTGTGGATGATTTGAGCTTGCTTCCCTAGTGGAGAGTTCATTTTTTTATCCCCTATGGAGTCAAAATGAACAAGTCAAACAAACAAATAACAAATTAAAACAAATACAACCCTCTTCCCTGGCATAACTCAAATCAAACTTGTTATCCCCTTGTGGATGACTTGAACCTGCTTCCCTAGTGGAAGGTTCACCTACTCCATCCCATAGTGGATTCTTCCCTCTCTATTATGTCTTGGGGATAAGTAGAGCCACATTGCGCTAAGCTCTGGATTCTTTCTACACCTTGGGTTAGGGATAGATTGTTTCTGTTAGTGCTTGTGATATTTTGGTGTTGTTGATCATTTTGGTCAAGAACAATACGTGCGATGTTCCTTATCAGTCACACCACACCTATTGGGCACCCTTTATTGACCTCATTTTTAGAATGAGCTCTCAACCCCGCCATCTTAGACATATGACTTCTCTTAGACACTAAGAGATCCTTAGTCTTAAGATACATCTAGTGATTAGGTGGACACTCAACCTAGCCCTAGAGACTTAGAAGAGTTAGCCATAAAAATAGGTCATACCTTAGGGGTGTTAGGAAAACTTGCCTACTCTTAGCTTGAACCATTCTTCACCTTCTTTCCTTCAAGTCAAACTCCATTTCAATCTTATTTGATTTTCTCCAAACTCAAATCAACTCCATGTGATTGAAGTCCATAATTGAAACCTGAATGAAATCCAACAATCAAATCCAAATCCAAAATTTTCTAAGTCCTTTAAATATTCCTTTTAATGAACTTAGCCTAAATCATCTTTAAACTAATTCAAATTCATGAGATTTTCTTATAACTGATTTATATTCTCATTTATATTCACATATATAAATGAAATATAAATACAAATCAATCAAATCAAATCCTTAAATCAAATTTCAAATCTAAAATCTTTCCTAAGTCCTTTAAATTCTCTTTAATGGAGTTAGCCAAAATCATGATCAAATCAATTCAAACTCATGGGATTCTCTCATAACCCAAATACACTCAAAATCTAACCTAAGCCTTTCAAGTCCAAAATCTTGAACTTAGCCAAATCAATTTCAAATCAAGCCAAACTCTTGATTTTCCTTCATCATTCAATCAACCCAACAATCATGAATCCAAATTTAAATACAAACTTCAATCACCAAACCAAAATCCAATTCAAAAGTCAAACCTCAAATCCTTTTATATTCTTCCTTTGAATATGAAATTGTCAAATGGATCAAAACCCATTTGACTTCAAACCACTTGCAAATGGATTTATATTTCAATCATAAGTCCATATACAAGTTCAATCAAACTCAAATCAAGCTTTGACCAAGCCATTTGACCCACTTAGGCTCACTTGACCCAAATTGACCAAAAGTACCCTTATGAGCCAAATTCTAATCCTAATCAAATTGGATTGAATCAAACTCACCTATGCCTCTCATCATGATCAACAATCATCATGTGATGATCAATCAATCAAATTGGGTCAAACGAAGTCAAAGCTAAGGGTTGACCAAGTCAACACTTAGCCCAAAATGAAATCTAACATAACCAAGATCCACCATAGGCCAAATTGATTGAAACCAATGATCTAAGATCATTCATGAACTATGTTTGAACTTGACCAAGTCAACATTTGGGCCTAACCTAGCCCAATTGGCCACTTGACCCAAGTTGACCCAACTTGACCTAAAAAGTTAAAATATGTTAAAACTTGATCTAAGCTAAATTGATTGAAACCAATAGGTCAAGCTCATTCCAAATCACTTGTTGAACTTGACCAAAACCTCAATTGGCCAACTAGACTTAACCTAGCCCAATTGACCTTGAACCTAACTTGACCTAAAGGGGTCATGTTGAGCCAAATTCAAACATAAAATTAATTGGAAACAAAGATACAATCTACATATGATGACTAAACCTAAACCTACCCATGACCTAGCCCAAATAGGTCAAATGGGTCAAATTGGTCAACTTGGCCCATTTGACCTAATTGAAGTCATATGAGCCAACTTCAAAACTAAACCAAATTGAACCAAACCAAAGCCACCAAAATATTTCAAATGATCATATGAACTTGACCCAACCCTTGGTTTGGCCCAATTTGACCAATTGGTCAACGTGACCCAAGTTGACCTATTTTGACCTAAATGGGTCAACATGAGCCAAGCCTAATCCAAAGAATTCCAAATCTCATGAAACTTGGCCAAACCTAGTTTCTCCATATACCCAACATATCCAAATTGAAAAATCAGAAAAATGACCATTCTAACCCTAGACCATAGAACAAATTTTGGTCTTATCCATGGGTAATTTGGTCATGCCATCTTCATATCAACTTGATACCATCGTAATAGCTCAAGTGGACCCAATGAAGAGTGGTGCACCTAACCCAATGGGTTTGGGTTAAATGGACCCAAGGCGACCCCATGGGTCAAAATCCTCCTTCCACCCAATTTGAAGCACATGGGAGGTTGGCAATCCACTCAAGACCTCAAACCGAACATGTACAAAGATCTAACAGCCTAAACAACTCTCTCAATGTGGTCAATTGGATCAAAATGGCAATCTAAGTGTTGATCATCTGATTTCCATAGGGGGAGATATACTCCCCCTAATTCAATTTGAAATGATCATTCCCACATTCGATTAAGTCTAGTGAGTGTTAGGAAACTTTAGAGAGCCATCTAAGCATTTTAAGAGGGATTTAAAAAGGGCATTTCTCAGTTTTCTTCATTAAAAAATAGGGGAGCTCACTTCAATCCTCAACTTCCTAGACTCAAATCCATTCCAATTCCTCTTGCACACTCCCTCAAGGGATCAAGTCGAGTGCACCTAAGCTCTTATTTGAGTTCCCAAAGCAAGGAGAGGTGGAATTGGATAAAGTCGCAAGCTAGGTGAAGTCATGTTGGTCCATAGGGAGATCTAGTCAACCCCAAGGCTTGAAACTTTCAATAAGGCTTCATCTCCATAAGACGAAGCTACCTCATCGAGCACGAGGGCTGGTAATCACCTCCGGCGAGGTATGGAAGTTTTTGACCACTTAGCCTAGGAGATTTTGGTCTTTTATGAAAGAAATTTTCATGGCATGTGAAATCCACCGTTGGATAGGCTTCTCATTAGCTTTAGATGGTGTGGGAACAATCTTATTCCAATCTGAGTATAATCGAGTTCGGATCTTCCCTTAGATCATGGATGGTCTCTATTGAGCCTGAGGGAAGAACTGGGGAGATCCTGGCTGTCCATCCACGCATTTTTGATGGATGGCCAAGATTAATCCCACATTTAGAAATCCTTTTATCCCTTTTAAAATCATGGATGATCCCTAGCCATTCGCTCGAATGGCGAGATCAAACATCCACTACGCCACCACGGCGTGATGTTTAAGTAGCTCACGCATGCACGTGTAAAGCGCGACCTCGCTGTTTGAGGGATTAGTTAGGATTTAATTAGTTTTAATTAATCTCTTAACCTTCAAAAATTCATCTCCCTCAATAAAATTCAAAAAATATGAGGTAAAATCCTATGGAAAGATAATTAGATTGGACCAAACTCATATATCCTTCTCATCATGATCAACAATCATCATGGGATGATCAATCAATCAAATTAGTTCAAACTAAGTCAAACCTAAGGGTTGACCAAGTCAACACTTAACCTAAAATGAAACCTTACATTGCCAAATTCCATCATAGGCCTAATTGATTGAAACCATTAATCTAAGTTCACTCATGTCCTATGTTTGAACTTGACCAAGCCAACATTGGAGCCTAACCCAACCTAATTGGCCACTTGACCCAAGTTGACCCAACTTGACCTAAAAAGTCAAAATGGGTCAAAACTTGATGTAAGCCAAATTGAATGAAACCAATGAGTCAAACCCATTCCAAATCACTTGTGGAACTTGACTAAAATCTCAATTGGCCAACTAGACCTAACCTAGCCCAATTGACCTTAGACCCAACATGACCTAAAGGGGTCATACATGACCTAAAGGGGTCATGTTGAGCCAAAAATTGAACTTAACCCAAATTGATTGGAAACAAAGATACCAATCCACTCCATATGACTAACCAAACCTAAACCTACCCATGACTAGCCCAAATAGGTCAACTTGACCCATTTGACCTAAATGAAGTCATATGAGCCAAATTAAAAACCATACAAAATTGAACCAAACAAAAGCCACTAAAACATTTTAAATGGTCATATGAACTTGACTCAACCCTTGGTTTGACCTAATTTGACCAATTGGTCAACTTGACCCAAGTTGACCCATTTTGACTTGAATGGGTCAACATGAGCCAAACTCTATCCGTTCTAAATCCAATTAAACTTGGCCAAACCTAGTTTCTCTATAATCCTAACATACCCAAAGTGAAAAAATAGCAAAATGACTATCCTACCCCTAGGCCATAGAATAAGTTTTGGTCTAACCCATGGGTAATTTGGTCATACCCTCTTCATAAACACATGAGGCTTTCCTAAAAGCTCAAGGGGACTTAGTGATGAGTGGTGCACCCAACCCAATGGGTGTGGGTCAGCCCATTTGGTCCCTAGATCAAACCCGACCCCTAGCTCAAAATTGAATTTTCAAACTCCCTCTTAAGCTCAAATTAAGGCACATGGGAGGTTGGCAATCCACTCCTTGGATTAAACTGACCATGTGTACACTTAAAATAGATCAAATAACCCTCCCAATATGATCAATTGGATCAAAATGGCAAGATCATTGCCAGCCATCCGATCCTTCAAGGGGGGAGATATACTCCCCCTAATTCAATTGAATTCTGACTTGCCCTCTGTCGATTGAAGCTAAGGAACTTAGAGCAATCATCAAAGAGAACTACCAAGCTTCTTAGAGAAGATTAGAATTTCCCATTTCTCAGTTTTGCACAGTGCAAAAATAAGGGAGCTCAATCCATTAGCCAATTTCTTCTATACTTCTTTTCCTTCCAATTGCTCTTGCACACTTCATCTAGGAGCTAAGTCGAGTGCACCTAAGCTTCTATTAGAGTTCCCACGGCAAGGAAGGATCAAATTGGATCAAAGCTGAAGCACAAGCAAGGAGGAGTTGGTCCATCCATTGATCCACTCAACCTCAAGTGCTCATACTCTCAGCAAGGCTTCGTCTCAACCAAACGAAGCTTTTCTAAAGGAATCAAGTGCCGGTGAGGTATGGGATTTTTTGATCACTAAACTTAATGTGGTGTGGAGCTAAGAAACCCCATAAATTTTGATCATTGGATTTGTCGCTTCATCCTTAGATGGTGTGGGTAATTTTGTTCATTAGCTAATCAATCTTCCTGATCATGAGCCGTGATCAAGGGAAGAACTTGAATGATCTCCATCCATCCACACATTTTAGAGAGATTATTTAGCACGCTTAAAAATCTATTTACTTTTAAACGGGAGGATATCCCATCGATCAACGACAGATTAAAGCGCATCATCACCGCTTGTGAGGTGACAACTTATCCCCTCACACGCGTAAACGCTAACCACCGCCGCATCACGCCGTGAGCCGTGGATTAGTTAGATTAAGGAAATATTAATTCTAATTAGTTTAGAGAACTTCTAAAATGCATAACTCTTGCTAGAAAAATTAAAAAAATTATGAAATAAAAACTTAGGGATAGATAATTAAATCTAAAATATTTTAAAATTAATTTTGATGAGTTTGGAATTATGCTTTTCTCTCAATTTGAGTTTTATTAGTAATTGTATTTTGCTAATTACTTTTTAATTAGGCCTCTGATGAATCCCAAATTTCTTGGGTAAGTTTTAGGTGATGACCTCTACCTCCCCTAATTTTCTTGAAATTTATTGATTGCTTGATTAGAATAATTACATATGCTTTCATTAATTACCATTCTCATTTAATTAAGCATAATTAGAGTATGATTAGTGATTCTAACATATGATTAGGGTTGAGGATCCAGAAGTAGAGGTTTATGAAATATTTTTGAGTATTTTCTAAACACCCCTCCCCCCCTCTCTTAATCTCCTCTTATGGGTTAATTCATTAATTATCCCTTTAATAAATTTTTAAAAATTCTAAAAAGTTCCAGAACTTAATTAATTTACTTTGGGTAGATGCTTAGGTGTTTAATAGTCTAAGTTCAATTAAGGAAATAAAAATGTATTTTGAAATTACTTAAGCTAAACCTCTTAGCTTAATTAACTTTTAATTGTGAGCCAAATTGCATTAGGCCTTTTCATTATTAGGTGTATAGCAAATTTAAATTCTTTATTTTTTTATGTCATCTCATTCATAATTATTTAGTTAATTCTTCTAAGGTGGTGTAGGTTAATTAAGTCACTTAATTCATACCTTAATCAACACATAAAATGGATCTAATTATCTAAAAATTAAATAAAAATCTCAAACACATGTGGGAATGGGTTAGGAATAGGAAACTCATCTCACCTTTTTCAAAATTAAATCAAACTTCAAACTAAACAAAATCACTTTGAAATTCACTTTGATTTATTCTAAATTTTCTTATTCCATAAGAATGTATTTAGCATTTAAGTGAAATGAATTTGTTTATATGCTTTCATTGCTTTGGATCTTTCTCCAACATGTTAATTTGTATGCCATGTGATTTCATACATTCATAATTTCATTTTTTTTTCAAATTTAAAAATGAAATTGTTTACTTTATGTCAAATTTGCATGTGTTGGCTAAAGTAGAAATATGAACGGTTATTATCACTACTAAATCCAAATTCTTTTCAAAATAAATCAAATACCAAATCTGAAAGTATGCTACTTATGATTTAATTATGAGTTTGCATGTGATAGATTATAATGGTATGCTTAGTATAGGCTTCCTTTCTTCCTTATGTTGGTATAGTTTTGAATATGAGTTAGTAAGATGTAGGGTTAATTTGAAACGAACCCAACACTTACTTAATTCCATACTCTATTCATCCCTATGCTATCACCTAATAAGGGTTACCTATACTTGCATACATATATTGCATACACAAAACAAATTCATTAATGCAACTTTTGCATTCTTCTTTTTCATTTCATTTCTTTTATACACATGTTTGTATTCAAGGAAAGTGGTATATTAGTCTGGACAACCCCGAGGTTGCAAGGATTTAAGTAGCCCTAAGTAGGTTTTATACCTTACACCTCTGGTTAACAATGGCGCTGTACCACTTATGCCTTTATTACTGTCATGTGTATGTGAAAATTTGGATAAAGAAACCCTTTTCTACTAAAGAAAATCATGCATCTTAATCTTCTAAATTTCCTTAAACAGATTGCTTAGCATGCATCATAAAGTGTGTTAAATGCTCTCATTTGCATGTATAGATATGCTTAATCTATATGCATGTTATATATGTTGGGGAAAGAAGTGAAGTAATGTGTGTTATGTGAATTTTGATTCATTTTATTTAATCTTAAAATGCCTTTCTTTTTGAATAGGTTTGTTTAGAGTTTATCTAAACTTAGGATTAATTAAAAGATTTAATCAAAACATTCATCTAAATGAAACTAAAATGTGAATCTACTTTAGAAAATTACTTAGAAAGAAAGAAGAAGTTCTCTCTCTCTTCCCTCTCTTCATAAGTAATTAATTCTAAGATTCACTTAACAAAATAAAAACAAAATAAAAAATCAATCCTTAAAACAACTTAAATGAAACCCTTCTCTAAGTTGAACATGTTCTCACACTTAGAAAATCCTAACTTAAAGCCATAGATAAGTATACCACATAAGCCTTTAAAGCACACACATTAGCCTAAGTCACCACTTCTAACATTAGGTTAGTGCATGGTTTGATTTATATTTTATTTTTGATATATATATGTTTATAGGGATGGTAGGGTGTATGCTCATAGAATGAATGATAGACATTCTTAGTCTAACTATTCTTTTTCTAGGGATTGTTCTTAAGTTATCATAAATAAAATATAAAATGTTTTTGCTGTGCTTTATACCCCTAAGAATAATCCATAGGGGGTGGACTTAGTTACCCATGTGTGGGTGATAAGTCCAATATACATGCTTGAATTTGTGGTTTGTTTTAGCTAACCTTTATTTTGGTGTTAGTTAGATTTACCTTTTCCTTTTCATGTAAATTTGTGAAATTAGATTTTGGAATGATTTTTATGGGGATTAGGATGAACATTGGTCATAAGATCCTATCTTATGCATCATGTGAAGCCTTGGATCAGCTACCTTCCAACCATCCAAAGGAAGGATCCAAAAGATAGAACCAAAAGAAGAAAGAAGAAAAGAAGAAAAAAGAAGAAAGAAGAAAGAGAGCTTGAAGACCCCCATAATAATGAATTCTTTTGCTTAATTGTAATTTAATTCATTTGTAATCTGGATTGTATAAGGGTAGAGCTCGGCTACCCAATTTGATATTTGGTTTTATGCGGGTGCCCACCACAATGACCTTTTATTCTTTTAGCTTTATAAATTGATTGATGATTTGTTTAGCTGCATTAAGTGGCATGCTTTTCTAGTTTCTTCCTTGCTTTATGTATGGCATGGATGTGGATTAGGCTCTTTAGGAAAAAATAAATCTTTACCCAACTTAACAACTCAAATTAAAATAAAGAACTCATAACCTCACCTAAAATCTTAGGTTTAAAATCAAGATAAAAGATTTAGCAACCCCTTAATTTGATGAGCATTTCTTTTGTAACATCATTCACAAATGCATCTTATTTCACTCTTGATTGGAGGGCTTCGACCTTTTCCAGAGAACTCAGCTTGACCTTTGAGAGTCGTGGTGGAAACTCACCTCCTCCATTCTCGTTGATTTTGGCCAATAACCTTATTTCTCATGCATTAGGCATAAAAATCCTATTAGCCTGAGTCAAAATGATTGTCCAAAAATAAAAACAATAAAATGAAATTTGAATTGCATTAGATTTAGGTCATTTGGAGCATGTTCCTACATGATCTTGTCTCTTTAGGGAGTAAGTTTAAGGACTTAGTCTCTTTCTAAATAAAAATAGCTGAGCTATCATGCATTAAGCATATGACTTGCCTACATGTGTTTAAAATCGTAGGATGAGTTAGTTGGCAGCCACCCCCAGACAGTTGTAAGTCCAAGCTATCGGGTGGTTTGTCCTCTTGTGGAGGCAAACCAAATACCCATATTTCATCTTAGATTTATGTGCTTTCTACCAAAGCTCTAGATTTAGGTTTGAGGATTGCTTTTCCCTTTGGGCCCTAAACATAAATCCTCACCTCTTAGGCATTTCCATAATCTTGTATATGGAATTGTAAGTCCCAAATTCTAATGAAAATTCAACTCAAACAAACTAAATCAATTTCAAAATGTAAAGCCCAACTAGATAGTTTGAGATGCTCGGTTTCTAGCATCGTGAGCATCTCCTACTTATCTTCATTTTGGCTTCGATAATAATCTCTTTGATCAATCCCATTTGATCTTCAAAATAAACCAATGATAGTCCTTTCCTATTGAAATCTTTAGATACATCATTTACCAAGAGTTTTCCTAAGGAATTTCCTTGATGTACTAACTATGGGGCTTGCCTAGGAACTTAATGAACTTTTAAATAAACCTTTTATTTTTCCATGTAAAGTGGGAAGAGTAGGGGAAGAATCTTTGGTACATATGCAGACACATCGTCCTTAGGAGTCCTTATTGAGATGATTAGGTCCATTAAAGGGTAGTGACTTCTATCTTTCAAGATAGTACACTATTTTATGATGATGATCATCATCGAATAAGTACATCTACAGATCTGTGTGGCATCCTAAAAAGATGAATTTTTATATAGTCTTGCCTCTCCTTTCACCACAGATTTGAAGGTGACCCTATATCAAAAATTTTCACCAGACACTCCCTTAATCTAATCAAGGATAATTAAGATTGGATTAGTATTTTAATCCATTATTAAAGTTGATTAATAGATCTAGTGAATAGGAGGTTTAGGGAATAATTTTGGGGTATTTCCCTTAACCTATTCCCTAAACCCCATTTTCTTTCCTTAATCCTCTCTTAATTAAGAGTTAATCTATTAATTATCCCCTTAATTAATTTCTAAAAGTTAAAAAATTTTCCAGAACTTAATTAATCTACTTTAGGTAGATGCTTAGGTGTTGAATAGCCTAAGTTCAATTCAGGAAATCAAAACCCAATTCATATGTGGGAATGGGTTAGGAATAGCCTAGGTTTTGAAATTACTTAAGCTAAACCCCTTAGCTTAATTAACCATTAATCATGGGCCAAATTGCATTATGCCCTTTTCTTCCTAAGTGCATTACAAGTTTAAATTCCTTGTGAGTTTTTATGTCATCTCATTGGCTCATAATTACTTGGTTAACTATGCTAAGGTGGTGTAGGCAAGGGTTAATTAACATTCCTAATATATAATCTAACCTAATCAAAAATATAAAATAAATCTAATCATTTAAAAATTAAACAAAAATATAAAACACATGTGGGAATGGGTTAGGAACAATAAACTTAACTTACATTTTAAAAATTAAATCAAACTCAAGATCAAACAAAATCACATTGAATAAACTTTGATTTATTTTAAGCTTTCTTATTCCATAAGATTGTCTTTAGGATTTAATTAAAGTGAATGTGTTTACATGCTTTTATTGCTTTAGTTCTTTCCCCAACATGTTAAATTTGTATGTCATGTGGTTTCATGCATCCATTTTTTTTAAAATCAAATTTAAAATGAAATTGTTTACATTATATCAAATTTGCATGTGTTAACTAAAGTAGAAATATGAATGGCTATTATCACTTCTAAATTCAAATTATTTTCAAAATATATGAATCAAATGCCTAAAATTGAAAGTGTGCTACTTATATTTTAATTATAAGCTTGCATGTGAAGAATATATAAGGATGTGCTTAGCATAGGTTTCCCTTCTCTTTTATGTTAGTATAGTTTTGAATAAGAATTTGACAAAATGTATGGTTCATTTGAAAAGAACCTAACACTTGCCTATAAGATAGTTTGAGATGTATGGTTCTTTTATAAGACCTAACATTCTAATAAAAATTCAACTCAAACAAATTAAATCAATTTCAAAATGTAAAGCCCAACTATAGGATAGTTTGAGATGCCCGCTAGGTTTCATAGCATCATGGGCATCTCCTACTTATCTTTCTTTTGGCTTCAATAAATCTCTCATTGATCAATCCCATTTGATCTTCAAAAATAAACTAATCGATTGATAGTCCTTTCTTTTTGAAATCTTTGAAGACAACGATCATTTACATTAGTCAAGAGTTTTTCTATGGAATCCCCATTCCTTAGGATGTAATTAACTATGGGGGTTTTCCCCTATAGAGAACTTAACGAACTCGATTTAAAATAAACCCTACTTTACTTTTCCATATAAAGTATGGGATGAATCTCTGGTACACTTTGAACCCAACATCCTTAGGAGTCCTTATTTTGGTCATTAAGTCCATTGTAGAGTGGTGACTTCTATCTTTTGAGATAGTACACCTCTCCTAAATGACATACATGATCACCTCAATAAGCACATCTGCAAATCTGCATGGCATCCTAAAATGATGAATTTTATAGTCTTTACTCTCTTTCTAACCAATAGATTTAAAAGGTGACTCTATAAAATTTTTCGCCACAATATGACAACTTAATTAATCCATAAAATCAACATAATCATATTTCATTAAATCTAATCAATTCACAAACATGGGATGGGTTTAGGATCAAAAAACTTCTTCTCATGTTCCTTTAATCAAATTAAATATGAAATTAAAAATGACATTAAAAAGCTTTGGTTTACTTTAAATGATTTTATTTGATATGATTTCCCTTAGGAATTAATTTGATTGAATGAAATCATGTGTTGATTTGTGTTCACTTATTCCTTTCCAATCATATTAAATATTGTATGTTGTTCAATTCCATGCATCCATTCCTTTTCAAAAATTAATTAAATCAAGTGGTTTTCTTTATGTAAGCTTGCATGTGTTGATTTAATTTAATATATGTATGGATACTATCACTACTAAACTCAAATGTATTTTTCAAAAGCTTATAAATGAATGGCAATATGTGTTTTGATGTTAGTTATAAACACATATGATATGCATGTGATTATAACTTAAGTGCATTAAGTGAAGCTTTCTTTTCTTTATTCATGTGTTGATTTACATAAGTGTGAATGCTAATGGGTATATAGTTTGGACATCCCGAGAATACGAGGCTTCAAGTAGCCCTAAGGAGGTCATTTGATTACTTTAGTTTCCTGGTTAACAAAGGCACATACTCATTTGATTTCATTCTTATGTATTTCAATGCTAGAATTTGTATAAAGCTTCAATTCATACATATAAATAGTTCAATTAAAGAAAATATAATTTCTTGCATGATTTTCATCCTCTTAATTATGAATACATGTGTATGTATTTAAGAAAAGTGGCTATATAATCTGAACATCCCGGGAATACGAGGCTTTAGCTAGCCCAAGGAGTTGATTTGACTACCTCACTTCCCTGTTAATAAAGGCACGTACTTGCTTATGTCTTTTATACATGCATGCGTATGTTTAATTAAATAATGACAATCCTCTTTTCTATCAAAAATACATTTATTCATAATTGTTTAAGTTGTTGAATTAATTAATCATGAGATTGGGGATGTCTTTCTTATATTCATATATGCAAATTTACATAAGTACGAATGTAATGGGTATATAGTTTAGACATCCTGCGAATACGAGGCATTAAGTAGCCCTAAAGATGTCATTTGATTACCTCACTTCCCTTGTTAAAAATGACACATACCTATTTATTTTCATCCTTATGTATTTTTGTATTAGAATTTAGATAGAGCTTTAAAATCAATTTGATTAAATAATTCAATCAAATAACAAAAATATGAATTTTAAATATGCATGTTCACATCCATCATTTAGTGTGCTAAAACATATTGTATGCATAGGATTAGTTTAAAGTGGACCTAAACTTTTTCATATTGAATTAGATTATTTAAAGTGGACCTAAACTTAATGTATGCTAAAAATAATTCAATCAAATTAATTTTAAGATTCTTTTCATATTGAATGAATTATTTAAAGTGGACATAAACTTAGGATTAATTTAAAATATGTAATAAGTCATTCACTAAAGAGAACTAAACCAAATTAGTATGCTTTAGGAAGTGACTTAATGCAGGGATGAAAGAGGGTAATCCTCTTTCTTTTCTTTATAACACTTAGTTGCTAAGTGTAATCATATGAAATAAAACCAACCATAAATTAAAATTCTCAAATTAATTAAATAACTTCAAGTGAAATCAACCCTTTATATTAAATGAAAGTCTTTCATAATTAGAAAATCATATCACTAATGCTTAGTTAAGGCATGCCTCACAAGCCTTAACTCACATATTAGAACAAAGTCACCAATTCTAGTTTTATGTTAGGACAGTGCATGGTATGATGTATATTTTATTTTATGATGAATTATTTTAGACTGGATGTTAGGATGTATGTTTCGTAGGCTGGATGTTAGGTCGATATTAACCTAATCATATTTTCTGTAGGGGATTATGCTTAAGGGGTGCTTAAATTAAATATAAATGCTCTCTTCGTAGGTTTCTTAAGCCCCTAACCATAATTCAAGCTAGGATAGGTGGGCTTGGTTACCCATGTGCAGGGTGCTAAGTCCAAATTCTATATAACTACTTGGGTTGTATGTGTATTTAGCTAACAATTATTTTACAAGTGTAGTTTAATTTATTTTTTCTATTTTAATGTAATTTTACATTAGGAATTAGGATTAGTACTATGGGGGATTAGGATGAGCAGTTCTAAGAAGGTTTTGTCTGGGGTGCTCTGTGATGTCTTGAAACCTACCAAATCAAAGAAGTAAGAAGAAAATAAATGAAGACATGAAGAAAATTATTATTTTGTAATGCTGGGTTGTACAAGCATAAAGCTTAACTACCCATCATTTCTTTTCAGGTTGTACAGTGGCACCAGATCCAACCTCTTATTCTTTTATGACAGTTATAGAAATTGATTGATGATTTATTTAGATTGTGTATTAGAAATTGCATCATTTTTATAGTTTCTTAAATGATTGATGCTTTAATGCGTGACCTGAATGTGACTAGGCTCTTAGGAAAAATTATTTTTCTACCCCAATTAATCACTCATAACTAAATTTTTAAACAATTCATAAACTCACCATAAAGTTGTGGCATTAGATAAGATAATTGAAAGATATAGCAACCTTTAGCTACATGTTGTATGTCTCACATCATGCATACGTATTTCTCCTTCCTTGAAATTGGGGGATCTCCATCATACATGCATGATAGGGGAATGCTTGACATGTAAGGGCATCCCTTGTGGTGGAGAACACCCTCTTCTTGCTAATTTAGCTGATAATAAATTTTCATCATGCATATAGGCATCAAAATCTCAAAGCTTTTATCAAAATGAGGTGTCAAAATAAAATAAATTTTGAAAAGATTTTGCATTAGATTAAGTCATTACTCATACCACTCATGCTCTAGTCTCTTAGGGAGTGGGTTTAAGGACTTTAGTCTCTCTCTAAATAAATAACAACCCAACTATCTTACAATTTCATTTGACCAAACTACATAGATTTAAGAGCGTAGGAAGGGTTAGCTGGCTGGCACTCCAGACAGTTATATGTCCAGCAGTTGGGTGGTTTATCCTTTCTTGTGGAGGTAAATCTTATGCCCATCTTCTCTTAGATTTAGGCCGTGCTTTAACCTATGTTAAAGCTCCCTAGATTTAGGATCTAAGGTTGTTATTTCCTTTGGGTTATAAGCATAAATCCTCACCTCTTAGGCATTTTCACAACCTTGTGTTAATGGATTATAAGCTCTAGTAATCTAATAAAATTTCAACTTAAAACATATAGATTTCTTCAATTTCAAATATATAAAGCCAAATTATATGATAGATTGGAATGCTTATTAGGCTTCTTAGTATCATGAGTGTTTCCCTACTCATCTCCTTTGGCTTCCAAAAGTAAGTCTCTCCATTTGAACTTTCCCATTTAATTTTTCAAACATAACCAATCCTTTGATAGTCTAACCTTGAAATCTTTGGAGACAATAATTGCCTACTTTAATTGAGAGTATTCCTAAGGAACTCACCTTCCTTAGGATGTAATTAACTATGAGGGCTTGCCCCCATAAAGAACTTTAGAACCCAATTTAATATAAACCCTGCTTTATTTATCCATGTAAAGTAGGACAAAAATCTCTGGTATATTCAAAAATCCATGATTCCTTAGGAGTCCTTATTAGGTGATTAGGTCCATTGAAGGGTGATGCCTCTATCTTTCGAGATAATACATCATACCTCAATGCCATACCCAATCACTTTAATAAGTACCCTCTATGATCTGTGGTGTCCCTCACATACATCCAAAAATAAACACCACAAAACCATAAAGCCAAATGAAAAGTTTGTCTTCATGTGTAATCGAGTCAAAGCTCCAATTGAAGCCATTGGAACGTATCGCTTAATTTTAGATATTGGACATCATTTAGATCTTTTTTAAACTCTATATGTTCCATCTATTTCTAGAAACTTAAACTCATTGTCTAAATTGGATATAGTTGGATATTATTTTAAGTTTGGAAATAGATGTTTCAATTTATTTAAGCATAATCATTTTATTGGTTCTAGTGTTCTTTATGATTGTTTATATAAATTAAAGCTTGATAATTTATTTGTTGAAACTTTATTGACCTTGCATCATAATATTAGAATGAAATGTGATTTGGTTGATGAAAGATCAAGTTATTTGTGGCATAAATATTTGGGTCATATATCTAAAGAAAGAATACAAAGATTAGTAAAGACTGAAATTCTTCTTGATTTAGATTTTACTGATCTTGGTATATGTGGATTGTATTTAAAGTAAATCTAAAACACACAATTAAGAAAGCATCCAAAAGAAGCACACAATTTTTAGAGATGATACACGATGTTTGTGGACCTTTTGATGTTCCAACTTTTGGTAGAGAAAAGTATTTTATCACCTTCATTTGATAATTTTTCACATTATGGCTATATATATTTATTGCATAAAAAAAGCCAATAAATGCCTTGAGACATTTATTAATGAGGTTGAGAGATAATTAGATAGAAAGTGAAATTATAAGATGTGATAGAGGTAGTGAATATTATGAAAGGCATGATGAATCTGGACAATGCTATAGTCCATTTGCTAAATTTCTAGAAAAGAATGGTATTTGATCCTCAATACACAATGTCAGGAACACCATAATAAAATGATATTGTAGAAAGGCATAATTGTACTTTAAAGGATATGGTCAGGAGTATATTAAGTTATTCTACTTTACCCTTATGTTTAAGGATGTATGCTTTAAAAGCTGTTGTATATTTATTAAACAGGGTTCCTAGTAAAGAAGCTTTAAAAACTCCTTTGAACTGTGGACAGAAAAGAATCCTAGTTTAAAACACCTTCAAGTTTGGAGTTTCCCAATAGAATTAAGAATTTATAATTCACATGAATGAAACTAGGATTCAGGAACAATCAATGGATATTTCATTGGTTATTTAGAAAAGTCTAAAGGGTATAGATTTTATTGTCCTAATCACAATATAAAAATTATTGAAACTGGAAATGCTAAGTTCATTAAAAATAGTGATATTAGTGAAGTGCAGAATTATGAAATATGAAAATTGAAGTAGTTAAAGTAAAAATTTCTTTATCAATTACTTCTTCTAAAGTTTTGTTCCTACAATTGTAAATAATTTGATAATTTACAAGAGCAACAAATGAATGAACATACACCACATAATGAAGTTATCACCAATGAACCTATAATTGATGAACCACAAGAAATAGCAGTAAGACATTCTCAAAGAGAAAAAAATCTACTATGATGAATATTTTTATTTACAAGAGTAATTTGAATTGATGATGATCTAGTTTCATTTATACAAGCCATTGAAAGTATTGATTCTGAAAAGTAGTTAGATGCTATGAAAGAAGAGTTAAAATCAATGGATCACAATAATGTTTGAGATCTCATTGAATTGTCTGAAGATTCTAAAATAGTTGGATGTAAATGGGTCTTTAAGATAAAATGTAACTCTAATAGAAATATAGAACTATATAAAGCCAGGCTTGTTGCCAAATGTTTCACTCAAAAAGATGTTATTGATTATAAAGAGACTTTTTTTCCCATTTCTAAAAAGGACTCATTAAGAATTATTATGGCTTTAGTGACTCATTATGATTTGGAGCTACATCATATGGATGTGAAAACTACCTTTCTAAATGAAAATTTAGAGGAAGAAGTTTATATGAATAAACCTAAGGTTTTCAATTAAAAGAAAAGAACATATGGTGTGTAAAGTTAAGAAAATAATATACAAACTTAAACAAGCTTCTCGATAATGATATCTTACATTCAATAATATTATTACTACCTTTGGTTTTAAAAAAAAATATTATTGATTGATGTATATATATATATATAAAGATCAGTGGGAGTAAGTTTATATATTTGATTTTATATTTTGATGATAACTTGCTTGCAAATAATGATCTTAGATTATTGTATGAGACCAAGAAATTTCTCTCAAAAAACTTTGAAATAAAAGATATGGGTGAAGCATCTAATGTGATAGGAATTGAAACATTTCGTGATAGATCACAAAGATTGTTAGGATTATCTCAGAAAGCATATATCAATAAAGTTTTAGAGCGATTTAAAATGGAAAAAATGTTCTGCAAGTATTGTTCTAACTTAGAAAGGAGAAAAGTTAGCCTTATGTAATGCCCAAAGAATGAATTAGATTATAAGCAAATGGAACAAATTCCTATGCATCTATTGTTGGAAGTCTGATATGCTCAGACATGTACAAGACCATATATCAATTTTACCATGGGAATGTTGGGTAGATATCAAACTAATCTAGGAATTAATCATTGGAAGGCTGCAAAGAAAGTTTTATGATATTTGCAAGGAACGAAAGAACATATGCTCACTTATAGAAGATCAGACCATCTTAAAGTGATTGGATATTTTTATTCAGATTTTGCTGGATGTGTAGATACTAGAAAATCTATATTTGGCTATTTATTCCTACTAGATGGAGGAGCTATCTCATGGAAGAGTGGGAAGCAGTCCATTATTACTACATCAACTATGGAAATTGAGTTTGTGGCATGTTTTAAAGCCACAATTCATGGGTTTTGGTTGCAGAATTTTATTTCAGGAGTTGGAGTTGTCGACAGTATTGCCAAGTCATTAAAAATTTATTATGATAATGCTGCAGCAGTCTTCTTTTCTAAGAACAACAAGTATTCAAAGGGTGCTAAACATATAGAATTAAAATACTTTACCATTAAAGAGCAAGTTCAAAACAAGAGTGTCATTTGAGCATATTAGCACTAATCTTATGATTGCTAATCCTTTAACTAAAGGATTGCAGCCTAAACTATTTAATGAACATATTGAAAAGATGGACATTATAGAATTTATTATGCTTTTTATGTATTTGACTTTATGAGCTCTTTATTGAACTATTTTTGACATATTATCGCATCTTGTTTCATTATGTTTGAATGTATATACATGAAAGCATTAAGTGAATGTTAACAAGATTTGTATTTTATAAAGACATTAATGTTGAACCATTATGATTATATCTTATTATAGATCATATTAAGTGTATAATTAATATTGTGATACATGAAAGAAAATATGCCACACTAATGATGTATAACCGCCATGATTCCTATTAGATTTTTACTTAATAATGAATTATGATTTGACCAAATTAAGAGAAATATTTGACATGTAATGTGCATTATGTTTACGTATATAATTATTAAATCTTTAAATTGAATAATATTATATGGGCAAAGTGGGAGAATGTAAACATTATGTAAATAATTCTGAAGTGTGGCCCATATTAATAATTATTCAGTTAATTATTTAATAATTAATTATGTACTTAAATATCATAGGTCAAGAAATAGTTTGATCAATCGTTTATAGATCATTTGATCAAATAAAGTGTCTCTTTATAGAGAAACTACAGGTCCTCTTCCTACCCTTTAATATGTAAGTGTATCTCCATCAAGATGACTACATGATGAAAATTTAGGTGAAGGAAGAGAAACCCTAGTTTTACAAATTAAAAGTACTCATGATAAATCAAGGTATGTGATTTATTTATTAATTGAAGTTTTGTGAAAAGCACTTTGTTCAAGATCTTAGGTTTAAGAGTTTATACAATTATGTTGTTTGTATGATTAAAATAATATTTTTTAAAGAATATAAACATTTCTTACAGTAGATCCAATCATAATACATTGATGAGTTGTTCTCATAAGTTAAGTGCTCATAAAAGTTAATTGATGTAAAGGCAGGCACATGATGCTCCAATTGAGCATTATCTAACAAATTATAGTGGCCTAAAAATAAAAATTTACTTAAATTTATTTGTGTATTAATGAACACTTTTTATTATATATTTTAATATAATTAGGTGATAAAATTACCAAATTTACATTTTGAATTTTTATAGGTTCAGTGATCCTAAGATTGTGTTGGTTCTTAGAGGTATTGAAGAGATAATGAATATATCCACAAAAAAAGAGAGAGATTCCACATGAAGAGAGAGAGAGAGAGAGAGAGAGAGAGAGAGAGAGTGCAATCCTTTAGATCAAAAACTTTACTTATTCGATTATAAAATTTCCATTTTTATTCAAATGTTTATTATAATTTTTTACATGTGATTTTACTTTCACTTTAGATAAACTAAAGTAAACCATGAGACACTTCTTTATCAAATTTATAAAGTAATCGTGCAAAATAACTTCACAAGGATTTTCAATCAGGAATATACGGATGCAAAAAGTGATAAGGAGGATAGTGACATGTTAAATCAAGATGATGGCTCCATCCATTTCACTTTTCATCATGATTAGTTGATAAGTTAATTAAATATTCAATTATAGTAGTAACAAGCTCAATTCAACTTTAACTTATATTTATTATACAAAGTGATTTGGGACATGAAAGAGAATTATTTTATATTAATCATATATAAGTGTTAGTATTTTATACCTTATAAATTTCACAAAAAATTGATATGATAGTAAAAAAAATATGATACCTGATAAAAATATTAAATTTATTGTTGAGGATTATAATTTTGCCTTTATTGAGAGACATACTAAGATGCCTTATTATATATAGATTTTAATGCCTAGGCCTGAATGAGGGATTGTCTGTATAGATATGCACCCGAATCCATCTAAGCTTAGTAAGACTATTCATTATGGGCACATAAATGAATCTCAAATAGGAATATTCCATCATATGCAATAATTGAGTAGACGATAAAAATTTTCTTAAAGATGTCCTTGAAAACATTTTTTGGCCATGTGTTCAAATAAATTGTAGTGAATATGTAGTATGAGTGGGAAGAGCCTTATTATTAACGTTATGAATGATGATGAAGGTGAACAAGTTTAAAACTAATTAAGAACATAGGGATATATTCAATTTAAAATATTTTGAATAGTACTTTCTTTTGTAGTCTATTATAGGTACTAAAGTTTGTAAGATATTGTTGACCTCACTTTTGGAGTGAGTTCTCAACTTCCTCATCATAGATCTAGGACTCTTATGGACATTAAGAGTTCTTTAGTCTTAAGACACTTCTAGTGATTAGGTGAACACTTAACTTAAGCCTAGAGACTTAGAAGTGTTAGCCATAAGAATAGGTTATGCCTTAGGGACTTAGAAAACTTGCCTATTATAGCCTAAACCTAATCCATGCTTTCCTTCTCAAACCGAACCTCAAATTCATACCAAACCAAATTTCCAAGACTTATAATCAATCCCATGATCAAATTCAAGTTCAAGATTTCTCCATAAAACCCCATTATTAAATTCCAAAATCCTTCCTAAACCCTTTAATTTCATCATATGGACTTAGCCTTAACCAAATTCAAATCAATCTAGATTCAATTAATTTTCTCAAGAGATCAATTCAACCCTTCAATCATTTACCAAATCCAAATCCAAATAGCCAAAACCAAATCAAAGTAATTCAAACCAAGCCAAAATCTCTTCTTAAGTCCTATGGACCTACCTCCATAGGCTTAATCAAATCTTAAACCAAATCAACCTAAAATTAATTGATTTCTTTATAAATCAATTATTCATTCATTTATATTCACAAATATAAATGAAACCCACCCTCCAATGACCAAAAATAAATCAAACTAAATCAATTCCCTACTTAAACCCTTTTGACCTACATCCTTAAGCTTGGTCAAACTTGCTTCCAAATCACTCCGAACTCAAGTGATTTTCTCATGGATCTATTGACCTCAATTTTAGAATGAGCTCTCAACCCCTCCATTTAGACATAGGACTTCTCTTAGACCTTAAGAGTCCCTTAATCTTAAGACACATCTTTAGGTGGACACTCAACCTAATCCTGAGACTTAGAAGAGTTAGCCATAGGAATAGGTCATGCCTTAAGTGTGTTAGAAAATTTGCCTACCCTATAGCTTGAAACAATTCACTTCCTTCCTTCAAGTTAAAACTCTAAATCAAATCAACATTAAAGCTTAAATCAATTCCAACTTGATTGATTTTATCAAACTCAAGTCAGTTCCAAATGATTGAAACCCATGATTGAATTCCAAAATCCAAAATCTTTCCTAAGTCCTTGGATTCCCTCTTATGGACTTAGCCTAAATCAAATCTAAATAAATTCAAATTCAAGAAATTTTCTCACAACCCATTTATATTTTTATTTATATTCACATATATAAATGAAATATAAATTCAAATCAATCAAACCAAATTCAAAATTCAAATCCAAATAAAAAATCTTTCCTAAGTCACTTTAATTCCCTCTTATGGACTTAGCCTAAATCAAATCTAAATCAATTCAAATTCAAGGAATTTTCTCATAACCTATTTATATTCTCATTTAAATTCACAAATATAAATGGCATATAAACTCAAATTACCAAAAATAAATTCAAAACTCAAACTAAAATTCAACCAAAATTCAACCTAAGCTTTTCAAGTCAAATTCTTGAACTTAGCCAAATCAATTTCAAATCAAGCCAAACTCTTGATTTTTCTTCATGATTTAATCAATCCTACAATTGTGAATCCAAATTTAAATACAAACTTCAATAGTCAAACCAAAACTCAATTCAAAAATCAAACCCAAATCAAACTCATGTTCACCCTTTTGAACTTAAAATTGTTAAATAAATCAAAACCCATTTGACTTCAAATCGCTTGCAAATGGATTTATATCTCAATCATAAGTCAATATGTGAGTTCAATCAAACTCAAATCAAGCTTTGACCAATCCATTTGACCTACTTAGGCTCACTTGACCCAAAGTGACCTAAAGTATCCCCTTATGAGCCACATTCTAATCATAACCAAATTGGATTGAACTAAGCCCACCTAAGCCCCTCATCGTGATCAACAATTGTCATAAGATGATCAATCACTCGAATTGGGTCAAACCAAGTCAAACCTAAGGGTTAACCAAGTCAACACTTAGCCAAAATGAAACCTAAAATAGCCAAAATTCACCATAGGCCAAGTTGATTGAAACCATTGATCAAAACTCATTCATGATCAATATTTGAACTTGACCAAGTCATCGTTTGAGCCTAACCTAGCCCAATTGGTCACGTGACCCAAGTTGACCCAATTTGACCTAAAAAGTCAAAATATGTCAAAACTTGATCTAAGCCAAATCAATTGAAACCAATGGGTCAAATTCATTCTAAAATGATTGTTGAACTTGACCAAAGCCTCAATTGGCCAACTAGAACCAAACTAGCCTAATTGACCTTGAACCCAACTTGACCTAAAAGGTCAAATTGAGCCAAATCCAGATATAAACTAAATTGATTGGAAATAAAGATACCAATCCATTTCAAATGATCAACCAAACATAAACCAACCCATGACCTAACACAAATAGGTCAAATGGGTCAAATTGGTCAAATTGACCCATTTGACCTAAATGAAATCAAATGAACCAAAATCAAATCTAAACCAAATTGAACCAAACCAAAGTTGCCAATACATTTCAAACGGTCATATAAATTTGACCTAACCCTTGGTTTGACCCAATTTGACCAATTGATCAACTTGACCCATTTTGACCTAAATGGGTCAACATGGGCAAATTATATCAAATCAACTCCAAATTCATTGAAACTTAGCTCAACCCATTTTTCAATCATACCAAACATATTCAAACTGAAATCAAGGTCAAATGACCATTTTACCTCTAGGCCATAGGGTAACCTAAAATCAAAACCACTTGGAATTTGGTCAATTCCTTTTCATGGACACTTGACATCCTCTTAGTGGACCAAATGACCACTAATGGACATGGTGCACATCATCCAATGGGTTTGAGTCCAAACCCAACCCAAGGTCAAAATCGACCACCCTCATGGAAATGAGCACACATGAATCCTTCCTCCACTCATTTCAAGCACATGGGAGCTTCACTACTCCACTCCACACCTAAAATCGAATGCCATGACACTCCTAATATCCTAACAAACCCACTCAAGGAGGTGTATTGAATCAAAACTGCAAAGCCTTGCTCGATCGTCCGATCCTTCAGGGGGAGATATACTCCCCCTAATTTCATTTAAATTCAACCCTCTCCTATTCGATTGAAGCATAGGAACTCAGATGAAGAGATTCCAAGCTCCCTTAAGGTTTCCTAAGCCATTTCCCCATTTTCAGATTTCTTCAAACTAAAAACATGAGAGCTCAAGTGAAATTCAATCTCAGCCAATACTCAAATTCAGTCCAATTCACTTTACAAGCACCTTGAGGGAACTCAATCGAGCTCACCCAAACCTTCACACAAGTTCTCCAAGCGAAGGAGGTGTGCCCTTGATCAAGGTCGAGCCCATTTGAAGGAGAGCTTGGTCCATAGGAAGATCCACTTAACCAAATCACCTCAAATCTTCAACAAGGCTTCATTTCCACTTGACGAAGCTACCTCATCGAACTCGAGTGCCGGTGATAGCCTTCGATGAGTTATGTCATTAACCGAGCTTAAACTAGCCATGGTGTGGTCCTTTGTGAAAGAAATTCTCACCTCATGAGAAGTTATCCATTGGATGTATTCCCCTTTACTCCTAGATGGTGTGGGTTGAATTTGGGTTCAATCTGAGCTCAATCGAGCTCAGATTTTGCCATGAAGGTGGATGAGTCCCCTTTCCCATAGGAGAACTTAGGGATGTATCATGGGTTGTCCATCCGCACATTTTGGATGGATGGCCATGATCTAGACGTGTAGGATCATTTGATTTCCCCCCTTAAGAACCACAGGCTCGATCTCAGCCGTTCGATCCTTGATCGGACGGATGGAGAGAAAGCGCGTAGCACTGCCGCTGACGTGACACTATGATGTGACAACTTAAGTGGCCTCTCTCATCATGCCACATAGAAAGCGTGTGTCGTCAGCCTCTATGTGGAGCTGACAAGATTAACCACTTAATTAGGCTATTTAATTAATGGAAAATCATGAAAATTCAAATATTCATAACTAAATGAAGAAAAATCATAAAAATATGAGGTAAAATGCATATGAACGATATTTCAATATAAAATAATATAAAATTATTTCCAATGGATTTTGAATAGTGTATTTCTCTAAATTTGGGTTTTAATAAAAACTTAATAACTTTAATTACTCCCTAATTATTCCACTGATTAATTCCAAACTTCTCATATGTATTTATATGGATGACTTCTACCTCCCCTAATTTTCTTGGGATGTATTGATGAGTTAATTAGGGAGATCAATTGATGAATCCTTAATTACTCTTTTTATATAATTAAGGGTAATTAATCATATGAACAGTGGTTTAAACCCTTATTAAGTTAATTAAGCCTTGCTTAAGTAGGGAAGAGATTTATGGAATGGATTTGGGGAATTTTTCCTAAGCCATTCCCTAAACCCCTTTTCCTTCATTAATCTAAACTTAATTAAGGGTTAACCCTAATTACTTGCTTAATTAACTTGATAAAATATTTCAAAATGTTCTAGAACTTAACCAATTCACTTTGGGTAGGTGCTTAGGTGTTCAATAACCTAAGTAGCTTAAGGAAATAAAAATATAACTCACATGTGTGGGGAGGGTTATGAAAGTACTTAAATTAAACCTTTTAGTTTAATTAATCATTAATCATGAGCCAATTGCATTAGGTCCCTTTCTTTCCAAGGTGCATTGCTATTTAAAATTCCTTGTGTAGTTTTATGTCATACATTTGCTCATAATTATTTGATTAAATATGCTAAGGTGGTATAGGTAAGGGGTAATTAACACACTTAATTCACACTTTAACCTAACTAAAATATAAAAATCATCTAATCATCTAAAAATTAAACTAAAATGTCATACACATGTGGGAATGGGTTAGGACCAGCAAACCTTCTCACATTTCTCAAATTGAAATCAAACTCAAACAAAATTCAAACTCTCTTTAAAATAAATTTGATTTAGTTTAAATAATTATATTCCATAGGATTGCCTTTAGGAATTAATTAGGGTGAATGAATTTACATTGCTTTCATCGCTTTATTTCTTTCCTAGCATGCTAAATGTGTATGTCATATAAAAATCATGCATTCATCCCTTTTAAAAATTAAAATAAAATGAAATATTTTATTTATGTCAAATTGCATGTTTTGGCTAAAGTAAAAATATGAATGGCTACTATCACTATTAAATCTAAAATTATTTTGAAAACTCATAAATCAAACATCAAAACTAAAAGGTTTGCTACTTATAATTATTTATAAGCTTGCATGTAAAAAAAATATAAAGATGTGCATTGTATGGTTTTCCTTCTCTTTTCTTTTAGCATAGTTTTGAATAGGATTTGGCAAAGTGTAGTTCATATGAATAGAACACAACACTTGCTTAAATCCATTCCTATTCATTCCTATGTTATTACTTAAGAAGGAGATCCACTTACACATATAAATTCCATAAATAAATCAAACAAGCAAATACAAACTTTTGCATCTTTCTTTTTTCCATTCATTTCTTTTGTACATGTGTATGTATTTAAGAAAAGTGGTATATTAGTCTGGACAACCCCAGGGTTCGAGGCTTTAAGTAGCCCTAAGTAGGTCTTATACCTTACACCCCTGGTGCTAATAATGACGTTGTACTCACTTATGCTTTTCATACATATATGTGTGCATATGAAAATGGATAAAAGAAATCCCTCTTTTCTACTTAATGAAAATCATGCATCATAAAGCATTCCAATTTTCTTAAGTAACATTTCTTAGCATTCATCATAAAGTGTGCTAAACATTACCATTTGTATGTATAAGGTTATGCTTAGATTCATCCATATGCATGTTATACATGTTGGGAAAGAAATGAATGATGTGTGTTTTGTGATATTAATTAACTTTACTTAATCTTAAAATGCCTTTCTTTTTGAATAGGCTTGTTTAAGAAAAATCTAAACTTAGGATTAACTAAAACACATAAAAAATGTTCACTAAACAAAATCAACATGAATCTACTTTATAAATTACTTAAGGTAGGAAAGAAAAGAGAAGTTCTCTTCTCTTTTCCCTCTCTTTACAACTTAGTAATTAATAGGATTCACATAAACCAAACTAAAATGCAAAATAAAATCAACCAAAGAAATTAAAATACTTATATAAAGCAAACCCTCTAAGTTGAACATTTTCATACTTAGAAAACTTAAACCTTAAAGCCATAGTTAAGCATGCCACATAAACCTTTTAAAGCACACACATTAGGCTAAGCCATAAATTCTAGTTTTAGGTTAGGGCGGTGCATGGTTTGATGCTTTGTGATATTATATTTTAGTCTGGATGTTAGGGTGAATGTGCATAGAATTAATGGTAGGATAATTTAGTCTAATCATTATTTTCTGTAGGAGATTGTGCTTAAGGGGTGCTGTAATTAAAATATAAATACTTTTGTTATGCAAGTGCTTATACCCCTAAGCATAATCTAATAGGCTAGGTGGACTTGGCTACCCATGTGTGGGGTGCTAAGTCCAATTCATGCTTATACATGCTTGGGATTTGTGTGATTTGTTTAGCTAATATCTATTTTGCAAGTTTTAGTTAGATTTACTTTTTCCCATTTCATGTACTTTTGCAATTATGATTTTGGAATAATTTTATGGGGGATTAGGATGAGTATTGGTCATCATTTCATCTTATGTACCATGTGAAGCCTTTGGAGCATCCACATTCAAACCATCCAAAAGAAGGAACCAAAGAAGAAAGAAGAAAAGAAGAAGAAAGAAGAAAAGAAGAATGAAGAAATGAAGAATGAAGACCCCCCATAACAAGAATTTCCTTGTTTAATTGTAATTGATTCATTTGTAATCCGAGTTGTATAAGGGTAGAGCTCGGCTACCCAAATTATTTTTTAGGTGTGTGTGGTGGAGCGTGACCACAATTGACCTTTTATTCTTTTGTGCTAGTTTTATAAATTGATTGATGTTTGTTTTAAGATGGCATCACTTTTTGCTTTGATGTATGACTAGATGATATTTAGGCTCTCTTCTATCAATTAAACAAGTCAAAATTAAAAAATAAAACTCAACCTCACCTAAAGCCTAAAATCAAGATAAATCAAGATAAAATTATCAATGATATTACTTTTCTCATCATGCATAAAAACATATTATTTCACTCTTGATTGGAGGTCCACCTTTGAGAGCCTTGAGAGCCATGGTGGAAAGACACCTCCTCATCTTGCTGATTTGGCCCATAATCTAATTTTTTATGCATTAGGCATATGAATCCTATAGCCTGAGTCAAGTGATTGTCCAAAATAAAATAAAATATAATACAATTTGCATTAGATTTAGGTCATTTGTCATGCCCTTACTTGATCTAGTCTTTAGGGAGTGAGTTTAAGAACTTAGTCTCTTTCTAAATAAATATCATCCTAGATATATTGCATAAAGCATATGACTTGCGTACATGTATTAAAATCCTAGAGGAGTTTGTTGGCGATCACCCCCAGGTAGTTATAAGTCCAAATAGCTTGGTGGTTTATCCTCTCTTGTGGAGGTAAACCAAATACCCATTTTTGCCTTAGATTTAGGTTATGCTTTAGGCCCTCGCCAAAGATCCCTAGATTCAGGTTCTATGGTTGTTTCTCCCCTTTGCGGGCCATAAGTATAAATCCTCACCTCTTAGGCATTTTTACTATCTTGTGTTGTGGAATCATAAACCCTAAAATTCTAATGAAAATTTAACTCAAATAGATAAATCAATTTCAAAAACATAAAGCCTAACCATATGATAGTTTGGGGTGCTTATTAGGCTTCCTAGTATCTTAAGCATCCCCTACTCATCTTCATTTGCCTTCAATAAGAACTCCCTCCTCTTGATGGATCCCATATAACTTTCTAAAAATAAACCAATCGATTGATAGTCCTACCTTTTTGAAATCTTTGGAGACAACGGTCATTTACCTTAATCGAGAGTATTCCTAAGGAATCCTATTCCTTATGATATAATTAACTATGAGGGTTTGCCCTTGTAGGGAACTTAACGAACCCAATTTAAAATAAACCCTGCTTTACTTTTTTATGTAAAGTAGGTGAAGAATCTTTGGTACATTCCGAAGACCCATAGTCCTTAGGAGTCCTTATTGAGGTGATTAGGTCCATTGTGGGTGGTGACTTCTATCTTTCGAGATAATACACCTTTCCTCAATGTCATACTCGATCATCCTAATAAGAACATCTGTGGATCTACGTGGTGTCCCGAAAAGATGTTTATATTTCTTCTCTCATTTATCCTCTTTCCAAAAAGTGGGATAGATGAAGGCCGGAATATAAAAATTTTTCACCACAGGATCACTTATATCTTCTTTTATATTCCCAAATATAAATGAATTATAAATTTAAATAGCCAAAACCAAACCCAAAATCAAATCAAATTTCTAATTTTAACCTTTTAAGCCATTTCCTTGAACTTGGCCAGATAATACCCAAATTAATTCAAAATCCATGGATTTCTTCATGAATCAATCTCTCCTTCAATCACTCATCCTTAAACATAAACAACAATTATCAAACCCAAGTTAGCCTTTTTTACTTGAAAACTTCAAATGAGCCAAAATCCATTAGACTCCAAATTGATTGTCGTTAGATTTATATTTCAATCTTAGGCTCATATATGAGTTCAACTAAACTTGAGTCAAGCCAAAACCAAACCAATTGACCTATTTAGGTTCACTTGACCCAAAGTGATCTAAATGACCTTTTTGAGCCAAGTTCTAATCCAACCCAAATGGGATTGAACCAAGCCCATCCAAACCTCATATCATGATCAATAATCACCCTGGGATGATCAATCACCTCAATTAGGTCAAACCAAGCCAACTTGGTCCTTTGACCAAGTCAACCTTTAGCCTAAATAAAACCTAAACTAGCAAAAACCCCCCATATACCAAATTGATTGAAACCATTGATTCAAACCAACTCATAATCAATGTTTGAACATGATCAAACCCTTAGTTGAGCCAAACCAAGTCCAATTGATCATTTGACCTAAGTTGACCCAAATTGGCCTAAAAAGTTAAAATGGATCAAATCATGATTTAACTCAAATTGATTGCAACCAATGGCTCAAGTTCATTCCAAATCACTTATTGAACTTAACTAAAGCCATAATTGAGCCTAACTTAACCAATTAGTCAACTTGACCCAACCTAGCCCAACCTAAAAGGTCAAAATGGCCAAAATCCAAATTAAACCTAAATCAATCCAAAGCCTACAATAATTTTTAATTATAATTGAATATGAACCAACACCTAACCCAACAACCCAATTTGGTGAAATTGGTGAAATTGGTCAACTTAGCCCATTTGACCCATTTGAATTCTAATGAGCCAAAATCAAACCTAAGCCAAATTGATTAAAACCACTTCAACTAAAACTCTCTAAATCATCATTTGAACCTAAACCAAGCCTTGGTTTGACCTAATTTGACCAATTGGTCAACCTAACCCAACATGAGCCCATATGAACCCAGTTGACCAAATGAAGCCAAAGCACCCAAAACCATCCCATGGGACCCTAGTGGCTGACCAAACTTGACCCAAATCAACCCAGCCCAAAATCTGCCCAAAAGTAAAGTGGACCCCACCCAAGGGGATTAGCCATTGGATAAACTTCCTTACATAATATTCTTTCTCTATTTGGTTTGGTCTACTCTCCCATCACTTGGGAAGCCATCCAAGTTCCAAATGGGGTGTGCCTAGCCTTCCTAGCCCAACCTAAGCAAGCCTAGGATCATCCATGGACCAAAGGAAACCCAACTCTTCCTCCTCACTCAAAGTTGGACCCAATGGACAATGGAAAGAGGAGATCAGCCACCACATGCCCATATCATGCCTTGGACCTCCTGCCATAGCTTCCTTTGATCTCATCATGCCACGTGGAGTCGATTAAGACCCTCCGTCGACATCGGCTTAATTAGGACGGTCCCATCCATCCATCAAGCTTAATTGAGGGGTATACTCCCTCAATTCTCATAGGGATTGTCACTCACACTCTCTGAGCCCCCAAGTGAGAAACAAAATCCCTCAGAGGATTTCCAAGCCTCCCTCGATCAAAATTTCTCTCTCTCGTGCGAAACTGAAATAGGAGAGGATGCCTTCGATTCAATCTCATCCATCTCTCAACCAAACTTTAATTAAACTTGCAAGCACCATCCTCGTGTGTCATTGAAGCCATTTCTAGAGATCCAAATCTACTTTAAGCATGAGTTCGATCAAGACTGAATGCTCAAAGGGAGGATCTTAGCCTCTAGAACAATTCACCTCAAATCAAAGATCGTGTAGATCAACAGGGCTTCACTTCTACCAAATGAAGCTTCCTCAATTATTGGAACTGTCAGCCACAAGCTCCGATGAGGTATGCCATTAAAATCAATCCATGTATAAAATGTGTTGGCCCTTTTCAAAGGAAACTTGCATTTGAGCCTATCCTAGTCATTGGATCCTTGTGGATCCTTCGCACAAAGGTGTGGGTTGAGTTTGGAGTGGATCCAAGCTCGGGTGAGCTCGGATCAACCGATCCATGGCGTACGAACTTCGTCGTTCATCGCTCATACGAGGATGGATCATGGGTCATCCGTTCCACATGATTAGAATGGACGGTCATGATCAAATCATGCCTAGATCCCCTTAATTTTCTCCTAAACCACAGGATTTAATCGTGATGATCCGATCTTAGATCAGATGGTCCACGAGAAAGCATGTCTACCACCGACTAACTCAGTCGTGTGATGTGACAACTTAAATAACATATCCCATCACACCATATAGAAAGTGCACCGCATCAGTAGCCACGTGGCGCCGACAGGATTAAGACTTAATTATGGCTGATTAATTAATTTTTAAGGCTAAATCTTCTAAAATTCATAACTAATCCTAGAAAATCCAAAAAAAGCAAATGAGGGTTCATTTTAAAGGTATTTCAAGGGAGAATCCAATAAAATTATTATCAATTAACTTTGAATTGTAATTTAAGCTTAATTATGGTTTAATTAAAAATTTTAATTAACTTAATCTTTAATTAATCATCTAATTAATTTCAAACTTTTCAGAGATGTTTAAAGGGATGACATCTACCTCCCCCATTATTCTTGGAATTTAGTACTTGATTAATTAGAGAAATTAATTGGTTAAGCATTAATTATTCTCTTTGCTTAATTAATGATAATTAATTAAAAGAATAGTGAATTGATCCATTAATTAAGTTCATTAGCCTCTATTAACAATGGAGAACCTTAGGAAATAGATTGGGATCCCTCTTCCAATCTTTTCCTTAAGTCTTCTTCATTCCCTCTTTAAAATTAATTAATTAAAACTCATTAATTAATTAATTTATTAAATCAATCAAAACCTAAATCATATATGAAATTTAATCAACTATTTGAAAAGATTTAGGGATTGAGACTTAGGCTTCCTTCTTTGTCTCTTTCCCTAAGTCCATTTCATATTATTGATTAAGGATAATTAGGATTTAATTAGATAATTAATGAACTTAATGAACTTGATTAATCCTATTTTCCCTAATTAACTCTTGGGTAGCACTTTGGGTGTTCAATAACTTAAAGAGAGGGCTAATGAAATTATGGTTAGTTCACATGTGTGAGAAAACCATAAAACAATTAAGTGAGCTCCTTAAGCTTAACTATTAAATGATTATGAGATAATTACATTAGGCTCACTTTCATTTTATAAGTGCATTGCTATTTACTTTTCAATTTATTTGCACATCATGTTAGCTCATAATTATTTAATTAATTACCTTAAGGTGACATAGGTAAGGGCTAATTAATTGATTTAATCCATGCTTAACTTAATCAATCCATAAAAATCACCTAATTGCTTTTCATTAAATCAAATTAATTCACACATATGGGAAATGAGATTAGGATTAGCAAACTTCTTTCACATCTCTCAAATCAAATCAAACATGAAATCAAACTAGCTTTAAGAAACTTTGGTTTATTTTAAATAAGCTTGTTTAATGTGATTGTCCTTAGGAATTAGTTGGATTAAATGAAATTACATGCTTGTATTTTTTTCATTTCTTTCCAATCATGTTAAAATATTGTATGCCACTTGTAGTCATGCATTCATTTCTTTCAAAAATTAATTAAATAAAAATGATTTCCTTTTTGTCAAACTTGCATGTGTTTGTTTAATTAAAAATATGTGTGGCTATTATCACTATTAAATTACAAATATATTTTCAAAAGCTTATTAATGAATAACCTATATATTGTGACTTTAAATCTCAAACAAAACCTTAAATTCAAATTCAAATTATAAATCTAATTCCAAATCTAACTCCAAATGATTGAAATCCAAAATCAAATTGAAATCCTAAAATCCTTCCAAAGCCATATGAACCACCTTCATAAGCTTAGCTAAAACCCCCTTTAAATCAAATCAAATTTAATTAATTTTTTTATAAATCAATTATTCCTTAATTTATATTTACAAATATAAATGAAATCCATATCCAATTGATCAAAACTAAATCAAATTGAACCAAAACCCCTTTTAAGCCTGATAGACCGACCTCCATGTGCTTAACCAAATTTTCCTTTAAACCAATAAAAAAATAAATCAATTTTATTATAAATATATTATTCCTTCATTTATATTCAGAAATATAAATGAAATTCAAATGCAATTGACCAAAATTATATCCAAAATCAAATCCAAATCCAATCTAAGCCCTTTGAGCCAATTCTTTGGACTTAGCCAAATTCCATCCAAATAAAGTCAAAACCAATGGATTTTCTCTTGAATCAATCATTCCTTTAATCATCTATTAAAATATAAATAAAACCTATAATAATCAAATCAAATTCAAGTCAACCCAAGTCAAGCCTAACTTAGCCCTTTTGACTTGAAACTTTCAATTAAGCCAAAACCTATTAGACTCCAAATTGATTGTAGTTGGATTTATATTTCAATCCTAGCCTCACATATAAGTCCCACTAAACCTAAATAAAGTCAAAACCAAACCAATTGACTAACTTAAGTCTACTTGACCCTGACCAAAAGGACCCATTTGAGCCAACTTCCAATCCAACCCAAATTAGATTGAACCAAGCTCACAAAACCTTCCACCATGATTGTTGATCACCCTAGGATGATCAATTGCAATCAATTGGGTCAAACCAAGTCAATTTGGTCCTTTAACCAAGTCAACCTTTAGCTCAAATGAAACTTAAACTAGCCAAAACCCATCATATACCAAATTGATTACAACTAGTGATCCAAACACACTCATAATCAATAATTGAACATGACCAAACTCTCAATTGAGCCACACCAAATCAAATTAACCATTTAACCCAAGGACCCAAATTGGTCTAAAAAGCCAAAATAGATCAAATCCCAATCTAACCTAAATTGATTGTAACCAATGATTTAAGTTCATTCCAAATTGATTATTGAACTTAACCAAAGCCATAATTGAGCCTAATTTGGCCAATTGGTCAACTTGACCCAACCTAACCCAAATTAAAGGGTAAAATTTGCCAAAATTCAAATTAAATCCAAATTGATTCAAACCAAAGGCTACGTTCATCTTCAATTGGCCAATTCAATATTAATCAATCTATAACCCAAGCCAATTTGACCAATTTTGGTCAAATTGGTCAACTTGACCCATTTGACCTTTTTGATTCCAAATGAGCCAAATTCAATCTTAAACCAAATTGATCATACCAAAATAATTCAAATCATCATTTGAACCTATCCTAAGCCTTAGTTTAACCCAATTTGACCATTTGGTCAACCTAACCCAACATGACCTAATGTGACTCATATGACCCAAATTGAGTGAAATCTCTTGAAACCAAGCTATGATCGATTGGGGGCTAACCAAACCTGACCCAAGCCCATTTGGAATCAGCCCAAAATCAACCCAACCCAATCAAATCCCTCATGATCATCCCCACACAAAATATTTCACACAACCGCTTTTAATTCTCTCCATCACATGCATCCAGCTCCCCCCATTCGTGGCATTCAATGGAGTTGGCTCCACAACCCCAAAAGAGGACTGTGGAGCTAAATCCAAAGTCCTCAATCTAGCCATTGAAATCACACCCACCTCCCCCATAATTATTCAAATTTTTAGTCATCCCCTTCAAAGCAAAAAATGAAGCCTCATTCTAAGAGGTCCTGAGCTCATTCAGCCCCCAAAAACTTCCTAAAGCCAATAGGAACCTTCCCCTACTTAATTTGAGACAAAAACATCAAAATGAAGCTTTTTGATGAGAAAGAGGTGGTCATTGGTGATCACGATGTTTCGAAGGAAAGCAAAAGTTCAAACTCATTCCAAGGCTTCCTCACATTGAGCTTGCTCAGTCATCGAGGTGAAAACCATCCCGGTGAGGTAATTTCACCAAACTTTAGCCGGTCATAACATTTATTATTTGTGATAATTTTCACGTGATCTTAGGAATTTCCCTTATTTAAACATTGCATTTTTTTTATTTTATATCATTTCCATGTGAATCGAGGTTTTCTGGTGATGATCGTAGTAAAAATGAGCCTAGTCAGATGAAATTTTGCCAAAAAAATATAAAAATCCCATCGGATGAACAGTAACCCATCCACCCGTCAGCCTAAATGCACGTTAGCCATGCGATCCCGCCATTCAGGGATCAGACGGTTGAGATCTCACACAAATCCACGTGTTTTTGCCCTTCAAATCCGGACCATCCTATCCATGATCGAATGGCCCGGATCGTGAGCCAGTCCGTGTAGTTTCTGCTTTTGGATCCATGGATTGGATGCGATCAATCTGTGGATGGTCATCCGATCCACATCGCTTATCCCATGAGACTTTTCTCACCTATTCGGTTAATGTGGCATTGCGCTAGCCAATCGCGTGGCCCAGTGTGGTGCCGCGTGCCACGCAAAATTGCATGAGCAATCGCTCGACACTACGTGGTGCCGCATTGCCATGTCAGCGCTACGTGCAGTGCTGACTGTGTTAAGTGAAAAATTAGGGTATTTTTTATTTTAAAAATTATTTAAATTACCCAAAATTTCAAAAATTTATAAAAAGATAAAATACTTTAATGAAAAATTACAAAAAAGGGCTCGTTGGATTCGTCCTTCCGAGCGAAATCTAACAAACCCAAAATCCTTAAATTTTACTGGATACTTTGAGCATAATTGAGTTTTAATAAAAATTAAATTTCATTAATTAAACTAAAAATAACATTAGATTAAGTTGAAAATTTTAGGGATTAAAATTAAACTTAAAATCTACCTACCAAAAAAATATCAAATCAAAATGACGTCTGAATTGAAAGATATTAAATTTTGAAGTTCAAATGATTTAATTTAGTTAAATATTTTAACAAACTTCATGAAAATCATCTTAAACCAACTCAAACTTTGAAAAATCATAACTAATTGTAGAAAAATCCAAAAAATATAAATAAATACTCATTTTAAAGGTATTTGAGAGGAGATTAATTTTAAATAGTAATTAATGCTTAATTTAGGTTTAACTAAATACTTAATTAGCTTAATTAATCCTTAATTACCCAAGTAATTAATCCCAAACTTTTTGAAGTTGATTAATTGGATGACCTCTGCCTCCCATGATTTTCTTGAGATTTATTACTTGATTAACTTGGGAAATTGCTTGCCTTAGCCTTAATTACTCTCTTAATTAATTAGGTGATTAATTAATATTCTAAATAGTAAAAAAAATCATTAATTAAGCTTGTTAATCATTGTAAGATAGTGGATGAACATGGGGAATGAGATTGGGACCTCTTTCCCATTCGTTTCCCTAAGTTCATTTCACTTGACTTGAGATTAATTAATTTGAGATTAATTAATGGTTTAATTCATTAATTAAATGGTTTGATTAATCAAATTAAAATCATAATCATTCTAGAACTTGTCTAATTAAGTTTCTTGGGTAGATTCTTAGCTGTTCGACAACCTAAGAGAATTCTAAGAAAATTATAACTAGCCTACATGTGTTGGAGGGTTATAAGAGTACTTAATTAAACCCCTTAGTTTAATTAACCTCTAATATGAGCCAATTACATCACACCTTTTATTTCTTAGGGTCATTGCTGATTTAAATTCCAATTCATGTGCACAACATGTTGGCTCATAATTAATTGGTTAATTGTTTTAAGGTAATATAGGTAAGGGTTAATTAATTGATTTAATTCATATCACAACTTTATTAATCAATAAAATCAACTTAACTACTTTTCATTAAACCAAATTAAATCACAAACATGGGAATGGGTTAGGAGCATCAAATGGTTGAATCTTTCTCACATTTCTTAAGTCAAATCAAACAAAGAAAATACATTAAGGAACTTTGGTTTATTTTAAATAAGCTTGTTCAATGTGATTGTCCTTAGGAATTAATTGGATTGAATGAGATTATGTGCTTATGTTCCTTTATTTTTTTTCTAATCATATTAAAATATTGTATGTCATTTGGTTCATGCATTCATCTCTTTTAAAATTACTCCAATAAAAATGATTTCCTTTATGTCAAATTTGCATGTGTTGACTTACTTAAGAATATATGTGGCTATTATCACTACTAAATTTCAAAACATATTTTCAAAAGCTTCTTAATGAGCAAGAATATATATTATAACTTTAGTTATACATATATAGGAGGTGCATGTGAATATAAACTTAATATATGAAGTGAAGTTTCTTTCTTATATTCATATGTCAATTTTCATAAGTAAGAATGTTAGTGGGTATATTAGTCTAGACATCCCAGGGATGCATGGCTTTAAGTAGCCCTAAGGAGGTTCCTACCTCACTCCCTTGGTGCAGAACAATGGTGACGTACCTACTTGATTTCATTCTTATGCATCTTTGACATTAAAATTTAGATAGAGCTTTAATTCATTTAATAAATAAATCAATTAAATTGAATTCTACTTTTGCATGATTCTCATTCATATAGTTGCTTATACATCAATATGTATTTAAGGATAAGCAGGTATATTAGTCTAGACATCCAAGGGACGCACGGATTTAAGTAGCCCTAAGGAGGTTCCTACCTCACTCCCTTAGTGTAGAACAATGGTGATGTACTTTCTTAAAACTCTTATACATTTGTGTGTACATTTGACTAATGAATGAAAATCCCCTTTTTCTATAAAAAGAAACATGCATTCATATTTGGCTCAAGTTGTTGGATTGCTTAGTCATGTAACTTAAAGCTCTTTCCTATGCTTTTGAATAAGAATTTAGATTAGAGCTTTAAATTAATATGACAAAATAATTCAACTAAATGAAACCTCAATTCCAAATACATTTGCTTACATTCATCATTCAAGTGTGCTAAAATATAAATTGCATATATTGGTAAGTTTATGACTTAAACATATGCATGCTATATATGATGAGAAGAAATAAACAAACATGTGTCATATGATGGTAGTTCATTTCAATTAATCTTGAGATGCCTTTCTTATTGAATGAGTTTATTCAAAGTGAGCCTAAATCTTAGGACTAATTAAAATATATAATAAACCATTCACTAAAGAGAATTGATTAATTAATTGGCTTTAGAAATGACTTAAGGTAGGGTTAAAAGAGAGTAAGTCAAATGAAATAAAAGAAAGCATTAAGTAAAATTTATAAATCAATTAAACCACTTAAAGTAAAATCACCCTTTATGATTAAATCTATTCATACTTAGGAAATTATAACAAAGCCTAGCTAGAACACACCACACAAGTCTTAATATGCACACATTAAATTAAGTCAGCACTTCTAGCTTTATGTTAGGGTAGTGTATGGTTTAATGTATGCTTTGTTTTGTGATGTATTATTTTAGAATGGATGCTAGGGTGTATGCTTTGTAGACTGGATGTTAGGTTGTTATTAGCCTAATTATATCTTTTTCAGGGGATTGTGCTTAAGGGGCCACTAAAAATAAATATAAATGTTCTCTTTGCAGGTTGCTTAAGCCCTTAAGCATTATCCAAGTTAAGATAGGTGGGCATGGCTACCCATGTGTGGGGTGCTAAGTCCAAATTATAAATATAATTGCTTGGTTGGAATGTATATTTAGCTAACCTTTATTTTGTAGGTGTAGTTAGATTTAGTTTTCCATTTAAATGTAATTTTACAATTAGTAATTAGGATTAGTGTTATGGGGGATTAGGATGAATGATGGCTAGAAGGCTTTGTCTTGGAGGCCCCGTGATGCCTTTGCAACATGCACATTCAAATCATGTCAAATGAAGAAATAAGTGAAGACCTCCATAGCATGCATTCATTCTTAATTATAATTATTCTTTTATAATCTGGGTTGTATAAGGGTAGAGCTTGGCTACCTATTTTTCTTTTCAGTTTGTACAGTGGTACCCGACCGCACCAGCCTATCATTCTTTTGAGGAAGCTATAAAAATTTGTTTGATGTTCTGTTTAGATTGTGCATTAAAAATAACATATTTTTCATAGTTTCTTTGTGATTGATGTTTGAACGTGTGATCTGGATGCGGTAGGCTCTTAGAATGAAATTAATTTTTCTACCCTAATTAATAACTCATAATTAAATTTCTAAATAACTCATAACCTCACATAGAACTTACAATATAATCAAGATAATTAAAAGATTTAGCAACCCCTTAGTTGAATGGTTGAATGTTTCACAACATGCATATTATATTATTTTACTCTTCAAAATAGGGGATTTCCATCCTTGCTAGATAAAGAAAAGGCTTGACCTTTGAGAGCCTATGATGGAAACACCTCTTTCTTTGATTTGGCCCATAATCAACTTCATCATATATTTAGGCATTCAAAATCTCAAAGCCTTTGTTAAAATAAAGAGTCTAAAATCAAATAAAATTTGATAAAATTTGCATTAGTTTAGAGCATTGTTCATACCATTCATGTTGTAGTCTCTTAGGGAGTGGGTTTTAAGACTTTAACTTCTTTTCTATATAAATAACAATCCAACTATCTTGTACTTTCATAAGACTAGACTACATATTTTTGAATCATATAGAACGTATTAGCTATCTGCCACTCTAAGCAGTTTGAAGCCTAGCAGTCGGGTGATTTACTCTCTCTTGTAGAGGTAAACCTTATACCCATCTTCGCTTAGATTTAGGTCGTGCTTTAGCTTATGCAAAAGTTCCCTAGATTCAGGATCTGAGGTTGTTGTTTCCTTCAAGCTACTAGAATAAATTCTCACCTCTCATACATTTCCACAATCTTGTGTTGATGGATTATAAGCCCTAATAATCTAATAAAATTTTAACTCAAACAAATAAATCTCCTCAATCTCAAACATATAAAGCCCAACCATATGATAGATTGAAATGCTCACTAGGCTTCGGGGTGTCATGAGCATTTCTTACTTTGGATTCCAAAAATAATTCTTCTCCTTGGTCTATTCCAATTAATTTTCTAAAATAGCTAATCCTTTGATAATCTTAGCTTTGAAATCTTTGGAGACCCTAATTTTCTACTTTAATCAAAAGTATTCTTAAGAAATTCCATTCCTTAGGATGTAATTAACTATGGGGGCTTGCCTCCATAAAGAACCTAACAAACCCGACTTAAAATAAATCCTGCTTTACTTTTTCATGTAAAGTAGGGGAAAGATCTCTGGTGCATTCATTAGGTCTATTCTAGGGTGGTGATTTCTATCTTTTGAGATAGTGCACCATTCCTTCATGTCATACCCGATCACTTCAATAAGTACCCCCTAAGATCTGCGTGGTGTCCCACATCCAAAAATAAACACCACAAGGGTGCTAAATCCAAATTATATACAACTACTTGGGTTGTATGGTGTGTTTAGCTAACACTTATTTTGTAGGTGTAGTTAGATTTACTTTTCCTATTTTTAATGTAATTATGCATTAGGAATTAGGATTAGTGTTATGGGGGATTAGGATGAGCAGTGGCCAGAAGGATTTGTCTTGTGAGGCCCCCGTGATGCCTTTGAAGCAAGCAAATCCAAAGTAGGAAATAAGGAGGCATGAAGATATGAAGAATGAAGACCCCCATAACATTTATTCATTTATAATTGTAATTATTCTTTCATATACTGGGTTGTATAAGGGTAGAGCTCATACCCATTTTTTCATTCGGGTTATGCGATTTAACCGACTATTATTCTCTTACGTTGGGTTTATAAATTGTTTGATGCCTTATTTACAATTGGGTAATAGAAATGGCATGTATTTTTCTAGTTTCTTCATATATGGTGATTTAGTGTGTGGCATGGACCTGATTAGGCTCTTAAGAAAAAGTAAACTTTCTACCCCAACTACAACTCATAAATAATTTTCTAAATAACTCATAACCTCATTTAAAGCCTAGGTATTAAATCAAGATAATTAAAAGATTTAGAAACCCCTTAGCTAAATGTTGTATGCTTAATATCATGCATGTCATATTATTTCACTTTTGCTAAGAGAGGGTTTCCATACTTGCATGATAGGGGAAGACTTGACCTTTGAGGGTCTCCCTTGTGGTGAAAAACACATCTTTCTCTTTGATTTAGCCAACAATCTCATTTTATCATGCATTTAGACATGTAAAAGTCTTATGGCCTTTATCAAAATGAAGAGTCTAAAATAAAATAAAATTGATAAAATTTGCATTAGACTAAGTCATTACTCATATCACTCATGCTCTAGTCTCTAAGTGAGTGGGTTTAAGGACTTTAATTTCTTTCTAAATAATAATAACCTAACCATCTTGCAAAACATATGACTTGATCACATGGTTTTAAAATATAGGAGGGGTTAGGTGGCAGCCACTCCAGATGGTTATAAGTCCAGTAGTCGGGTGGTTTACCCTCTCTTGTGGAGGTAAACCTTATACCCATTTTCACCTTAGATTTAGGACATGGTTTGTTCTTCGCTAAAGCTCCCTAGATTTAGGATCTGAGGTGGTAGTTTTCCCTCGGGCTACAAACATAAATCCTCACCTCTTAGGTACTTCCACAATCTTGTATTGTGAGATTATAAGTCCTAGTTTTCTAATAAATTTCAACTCAAATAAATAATTCTATTCAATTTTAAATATATAAAGCCCAACCATAGGATAGATTAGAATGCTCACATGTTTCCTAGTATCATGAGCACTCCCTACTCATCTCCTTTGGCTTTGATAATAAGTCTCTCCTTTTAATCTATCCCACTTAGTTTTCCAAACATAGCCAATTTATTGATAGTCCTATCTTTGATATCTTTGGAGAATATAATTGATTACTTAATTGAGGGTATTCCTAAGGCACTCATCTTCCTTAGGATGTAATTAACTATGGGAGCTTGCCCCATAAGGAACTTTGGAACCCGATTTAAATAAACCCTACTTTATTCATCCATGTAAAGTAGAGGAAAAATCTATTGTATATTCGAAGACCCATCATGCCTTAAGAGTCCTTATTAGGTGACTAGGCCCATTGTAGGATAGTGATTTCTATCTTTCGAGATAATTCAATATTCCTTAATTTTATACTTGATCACCTCAATAAGTGCACCCTCAGATCTGTGTGATTTCCCCCATATACACACAAATTGAAAATAAATATCACAGATTTTTTTGGCGACTCTGCTGAAGATGGTTCCTCTCTCTATCTCTAGTAGACAATTATTATCTCTAAGCATCGATATTGGACTTGTATTTCATATGAGTCCAAGACTATATTTCCTTCCATTGGCACTTAGCTTATTTCATTCTTAAGCAAAGCTAGCCAACATCCTCTAGGTTTCAGGACCTCACTCCTTGTAGGTCTTGAAACTCATATTTGGTTTCCCAATAGGTGAAAGATAAAATTAACTAATGAAAGGAGATGACAAAAATTTAGAACCTCCTTACCACTAGCTTGGTGAGGCAGGGTTCATTCCAATATTTAAGAAAGTAAACTCTTTTGCAAAATGTCACTTTCCAAAAGCACTTTTTCAAAATTTACATAACAAGAGATCTTGCACAAAATTCATAAAAAATTTTCAAAAAGTACAAAACTCATATAACCAAACCACATCTAACAATCCCTATGATTGTTACATGGAGGTTCTTTTCAAAATCAAAATCAAATCATTTTTCAAAAGCACCTTTTTGAAAAAAGTTATCCCATTCAATATACCCAAATTTGTTGAATGAAGGTTCTATTTTCAAATAAAATCATAGCATAAAATTGAAACTCCACTTAACATATTTCACATATGCTAGAGTTGAAGTTTCTCTCTTTTTCAAAAGCACACTTTTGAAGATAACTACCTTCATTCAACATGCTCAAATTTTTGAATGAATATCGTATCTTCAAATAAAATCTTAGCATAAAATTGAAACTTCAAATAACATATTTCACATATGCTAAAGTTGGAGTTTCCCTCTTTTTCAAAAGCAAGAAATCACACACATGAAATCAAAACATATTTTGGACTCCATTTGACAAACCCAAATTGGTCAAATGAGAGCCCCATTTCCAAAAAGTAACAAAAACAAATTGAACTCTATTTAACATACCCAAATTTGTTAAATAGATTTCCCCTCTTTCAAAAAACTCATATCACACTTTTGACTTCCACTTAACATGCCAAATTTAATAAGTGAGAGTCTCATTTTCAAAAGCAAATCATATCACACTTGTGACTTCCACTTAACATACCAAATTTGTTAAGTGAGAGTCTCATTTTCAAAAGTAAATTAAATCGCATTTGACTTCCACTTAGCATACCAAATTTGTTAAGTGAGAGTCTCATTTTCAAAATCAAATCATACCACATTTAACTTCCACTTAACATACCAAATTTGTTAAGTGAGAGTCTCATTTTCAAAAGAAAATTAAATCACATTTGGCTCCACTTAACATACCAAATTTGTTAAGTGAGTGCCTCATTTTTAAAACACAAATCATAATCACACTTGATTCCTACTTAACATACCAAATTTGTTAAGTAAGAATCCCATTTTCAAATCATATCACATTTGATTCCTACTTAACATACCAAACATTTGTTAAGTAAGAATCCCATTTTCAAATCATATCACATTTGATTCCTAATTAACATACCAAATTTGTTAGGTAAGAGTCTCATTTTCAAAAATCATATCACATTTGATTCTTACTTAACATACCAAATTTGTTAAGTAAGAGTCTCATTTTCAAAAATCATATCACATTTGTTTCTACTTAACATGCCAAATTTGTTAAGTAAGAGTCTCATTTTAAAAAATCATATCACAGTTATTTTCTACTTAACATACCAAATTTGTTAAGTAAGATTCTCATTTTCAAATCATATCACAGCTGATTCCTACATACCAAATTTGTTAAGTAAGAGTCTCATTTTAAAAAATCATATCACATTTTTTTCCTACTTACATACCAAATTTGTTAAGTAAGAATCTCATTTTCAAATCATATCACATTTGACTTCCACTTAACATACTAAATTTGTTAAGTGAGAGCCCCATTTTCAAAAAGAATTAAATCACATTTGCATAAATTTTATTAAGTAAGTCTCATTTTTAAAATACAAATCATATCACACTTGACTCCTACTAAATATATGAAATTTGTTAAGTAGGAGTCTCATTTTCAAATTAAATCACATTTGGCTCCCACTTAACATACTAAATTTGTTAAGTGAGAGTCTCATTTTCAAAAATAAGTCATATCACATTTTGACTTCCACTTAATAGACCAAATTTGTTAAGTGAAAGTCTCATTTTCAAAAGTAAATTAAATCATAACACATTTGACTCCCACTTAACATACCAAATTTTTTAAGTGAGAGTCTCATTTTCAAAACACAAATCATTTCACACTTAACCCTTACTTAACATACCAAATTTGTTAAGTAAGAGTCTCATTTTCAAATCATAAATACACTTGACACCCACCAAACAAACCAAATTTGTTAAGTGAGGGTCTCATTTTCAAACACATATCAAACACATTTTGCCTCTACTTAACATATCAAATTTATTAAGTAAGAAGCTTCATTTTCAAATCAACATATTTCACACATATAACCATTCATCACAAACAAAGATATTTTCACAAAATATTCAAACAATCAAAACCTCTTCTTAGCATACCAATATTTGCTAAATAAAGGTTCTTCTAAATCAAATTTTCAAACAAGATACATAATGCAAATGCCTTCCAAGGTCTCTCCAAATATTTCAAACCCCATCCAACCTACTTAAATTGGTTTAGTATGGAAATCATATGGCAAAGTCTCTCCTCCAAATATAAAAAATCTCTCCAAAATTCAATGAACCCCATATAGCATACCTAAACTTGTTAAGTGTGGGTTCAAATTCCAAATTAAGTATAAAAGTCAATGATTGAAGGAAAACATCAAGTCAAGGGTCTGTCTCAATTATGTTTCAACAAATGTAGTGATTTCGGTACAGTTAGTCAGTATAGTGATCATGGCTCCTACCAAGTTCATCTTATATTTTCTTTTGGCATAGATTTAGCCTTGGATCAGGCCAATCTTACAACGATTGATGTTGCCAACCTGATCTATTTTGGTCATGGCTTTGAGGGGGTCCATATTACTTGTGAGGGGGCAGCCCTCACAACCGTTAGTAGGGAGGAGGTGGTGGGACAGATGCCACTCATCCGCTTGGATATTCCATCTGACTCTGAGTTTCCCTCACTAAAGAGGAAGGCCACAGTGTTGCCATGCTCTATTCAGTGTTAGTTTTAGTACATGTCCGTTCAGTTGGCCCTATCATAGCTCCAACGAGAGCTGCTACCTCCTCATTGGTCACCCAAAATGGAAAGGTTGTCTTAGCCTTTGAGATAGTCTTCTCCACTTTTGAGGTAGGTGCTAGTTCCCCCTCTGCACTTCTTAGTCACACCCAGTTCCACAATTAAAATTGGAAGATTAAGTAGGGTTATGAACGAGCAACCAGAGAGCTTGACGTAGGTTTTACCCCCTCTCAGCCTTAGATAGAGAGGAGGATTACCAGAGGATTGCTGCTTCTCCTTGACCACTAGCATACCATGAGACACCATCTAAGGAGCATAGGAGGCCCTACGCCAAACTTAGGACTGTTCTACGCTAGGTTGGTAGAGCTTATGGATGCTTAGAGTTTGGTGCCTTGTTTGACTTACGATTTATGATCCCTAGGAGTGTTAGGGGTCAAATCCATAGAGAGAGAGCCGTGAAGGCTTGAGTATCTATCTAGGCATGTAAGAGAGAGCGACAGAGGTATGCTCGAAAGTTGGCAGCCTCTACTTTGATGGATTTTCCTGATCGTCGCCCTGTCAAGGCTGATCACTCATAAGGATTTTTCTTGCTGGCGCAGTCCATCGTAGACAAAGATCTCTAGTTGAGGAGCAGTCAGTGTTCTCATCACACCGCTCCCCTCGCCATCCACCATCACTAGTTTCGCTCGTAGCATCTACCACTCCTACAAAGGTTTAGAAGCCCCCATCCGGGGAGAGACCTTCCCCTCTAGTGATTCAACTATGGGCCAAGGAACCTGTTCCATCCATTCCACCTGTTGAGGTGAAATTGAGCTCCCCAGCTTGATCCCCTACCTCAATTGTGGTCAGGAATGAGTGGCAACCCAAGAGCGTCATTATCACACCTCCTCCACTGCAATATATAGTGATAGAGAGGGCAGTGGACATAAACACAGTCCTTATGATAGTTGATCCTCCTGGTGAGGAAGTCTTGATAGTAGGTAGTGTCCATTGTATGAGGCGGAGCACACACGATCCAGTATTTGTCCTAATCCAGCCAGGTATAGTAGACTGATCGATAGATGACATATTAGCGGACTACTTTATCGAGAAGAGGCAAATTCTTGGGTGTGACCACTCAGATCAGAATAAGGATAGGGTCAGCTTCGATCCTGATGAGGATGACATGCTAGATGATACAGATAAGATCCACATGATTGATACATGGGGATCCTTGCAGTGAGATCAGACTAGCCAGGAAGGTGCTGTACTCGAGAAAGGTGACACTTCTCGCTCGACTCAGCACCTCCTCCACCAGCTCAGACAGAGGGATGATCACATTAACAAGATGGGGAACAAGATTAAGGAGTTGATGACAATAGTTTTAGCATTGCAGAACTCAGTCCCAGTTTCATAGCCCTCTCTCATGATAGACGACCATCCAGAGTTGGTACATACCTTAGAGCGTCCTAGGTGCACTCCCGTGGAGAATGACACTGGTAATTTGCATAGGAAGGTTGTAGATGACACCTCCATGCATGAGAAGGATATCAAAATCATGGTAGAGCAGCAGGTGAAGGAAGCAATGGTGCAAGTCTGGGGGAGTTCATATATTCCAATGGGTAGACTATGCTTGGAGGAATTTGATGTAGTTCAATACCCTAAGGGTTTTGTGCCGCCTTCCTTCAAATTCTTTGATGGCAGTGGGAACCCGCCAGCATATTGCACATTTCAAAGCCGGTTGCTACAACACCGATGGTAGTGATGTACTGTTGTTCAGACTTTTTGTCAACAGCCTAGTAGGAGTTGCATTTGATTGGTATGCTGAATTGTCAAACAGTTCGATAGAAACTTTTGTCGAGTTGGAGCACCTCTTCATCAAGAGGTTTGCTGGAGCTCATCAAAGAGTGATTGTAGGCGATCTTGTTGTAGTGACACAAGTCCCCAATGAGTCCCTTATTGATTGTATTCTTAGGTGGCGCAACTTGAGCATGAAATGTGAGCCACGGCTGTCTGAATGGCATGCCATTGAGATTCTCCTCAAGAATATTCATGGCCGATCGCCTTCATAATTAAGGGATTTACAATCCAGACATTTGAGAAACTAAATAACAAGGCATCTAGCCTAGAAGAAGAAGCTCGACATTCACCCTTTCCCGACCAATCATCTTGGCCCAAGTCGTAGAAGGTGTTAGAGAAGAAGTCAGGGACAATTGTGTTAGTGGATGAGGGAAACGGTCGGTCAATCGGTGAGAGACCACAGCTCAACAACCTCCTTTGCCACCTTCTCTACCACCACCTCAGCCATCATATCAGCCACCACAATAGCCATTCTTGCCACATCGACTACGATAGCGGTATTCCTATCCCCATGGTAGCTATTCACCACTACTTATTGATAGATTGAATAAGCTATATTCATTCAAGAGGGAGGTAGTTAGAAAAATCTTCAAGAATCTCTTAAAGAAACCTGACTTTCAGTTACCAGAGCCCAAGAGGCCAAAGGATGTGGGCAACAGTAATGATCCTAACTATTGCCCCTACCATCACATGATTAGTGATGTCTTAAAAGATTGCATTACATTTAACAACTGGCTTGTGCATAGCTACAAGTCAGGCACCATAGTCATCCCTATTGACCTCATTTTTAGAATGAGCTCTCAACCCTTCCATCTTAGACATTAAGAGTTCCTTAGTCCTAAGACACATCTAGTGATTAGGTGGACATTCAACCTAGCCCTAGAGACTTAGAAGAGTTAGCCGTAGGAATAGGTCATGCCTTAGGGGTGTTGGAAAAATTTTCCTACCCTTAGCTTGAACCATTCCTCACCTTCCTTCCTTCAAGTCAAACTCCAAATCAATCTTATTTGATTTTCTCCAAACCCAAATCAACTCCATGTGATTGAAATCCAAAAATAAATCCAAAACTCCAAAATTTCCTAAGTCCTTTAAGTTTTCCTTGAAAGACTTAGCCTAAATCATAATCAAATCAATTCAAATTCATGGAATTTTCTCACAACTCATTTATATTCACATATATAAATGAAATATAAATAGAAATCAATCAAATCAAATCCAAAACTCTCAAAATTTCCTAAGTCCTTAAATTCCCTCTTAAAAGACTTAGCCTAAATCATGATCAAATCATTCCAAATTCATGAAATTTTCTCATAACTCATTTATATTCTCATTTATATTCACATATATAAATGAAATATAAATACAAATCACTTAAATCAAATCCAAAAATTAAATGTGAAACTCCAAAATATCCTATGTCCTTTAAGTTTTCCTTAAAAGACTTAGCCTAAATCATAACCAAATCGATTCAAATTCATGGGATTTTCTCATAACTCATTTATATTTTCATTTATATTCACATATATAAATGAAATATAAATATAAATCAATCAAACCAAATCCAAAATTCAAGCCCCAAACTCCAAAAATTTCCTAAGTCCTTTAAATTCCCTCTTAAGAGACTTAGCTTAGATCATGATCAAATCACTTCAAATCCTTGAAATTTTCTCATGACCCATTTATATTCTCATTTATATTCACATATATAAATGAAATATAAATTCAAACAATCAAAACCACTCTCAAAAGTCAAACTCAAATCCACTCAAAATCCAACCTAAACCTTTCAAGTCAAAATCTTGAACTTAGCCAAATCAACTTCAAATCAAGCTAAACTCTTGATTTTCCTTCATGATTTAATCAACCCTACAATCATGAATCCAAATATAAACATAAACTTCAATCACTAAATCAAAACCCAATTCAAAAAATCAAACCCCAAATCTATTCATGTTCTTCCTTTGAACATGAAATTATCAAATGAATCAAAACCCATTTGACTTCAAACCACTTGCAAATAGATTTATATTTCAATCATAAGTCGATATACAAGTTCAATCAAACTCAAATCAAGCTTGGACCAAGCCATTTGACCCACTTAGGCTCACTTGACCCAAACTGACCTAAAGTACCCTTATGAGCCAAATTCTAATCCTAACCAAATTGGATTGAATCAAACTTGCCTATGCCTCTCATAAAGATAAACAATCATCATGGGATGATCAATCAATCAAATTGGGTCAAACCAAGTCAAACCTAAGGGTTGACCAAGTCAACATGAAAATGAAATAGCCAAAATCCATCATAAGCCAAATTGATTGAAACCATTAATCTAAGTTCATTCATGAACTATGTTTGAACCTGACCAAGTCAACATTTGAGCCTAACCTAGCCCAATTGACCACTTGAATCAAATTGACCCAACTTGACCTAAAGTCAAAATGTGTCAAAACTTGATCTAAGTCAAATTGATTGAAACCAATGGGTCAAGTTCAACCCAAATCACTTGTTGAACTTGACCAAAGCCTCAATTGGCCAACTAGACCTAACCTAGTCCAATTGACCTTAAACCCAACTTGACCAAAAGGGGTCATGTTGAGCCAAATTCAAACTCAACCAAAATTGATTGGAAACAAAGACACCAATCCACTTCATATGACTAACTAAACCTAAACCTACCCATGACCAAGCTCAAATAGGTCAAATGGGTCAAATTGGTCAACTTGACCCATTTGACCTAAATGAAGTCATATGAGCCAAACTCAAAACTAAACCAAATTGAATCAAACCAAAGCTAGCAAAACATTTCAAATGGTCATATGAACTTGTCCCAACCCTTGGTTTGACCCAATTTGACCAATTGGTCAACTTGACCCAAGTTGACCCATTTTGACCTAAATGGGTCAACATGAGCCAAACCATATCAAATGAACTCCAAATCCAATGAAACTTGACCAAACCTATTTTCTCAACATACCCAACATATCCAAATTTAAAAGTCAGCCAAATGACCATTCTACCCTTAGGCCATAGAACATATTTTGGTCAAATCCATGGAGAATTTGGTCAAGTCCTCTTCATACCAACTTGATACCTTCCTAATAGGTCAAGTAGACCCTATGGAGGGTGGTGCACCCAACCCAATGTGTTTGGGTCAGCCCAAATTGACCCAAGGCCAAAATCGAGCACATGGCTAATATTGGCCAAATGGAAAACTTCCCTCCACTTGATTTGAAGCACATGGGAGGTTACCAATTCACTCCTTAGCTCAAACCGACCATGTGCCAACCTCTAACAGCTCAAACAACCCTCCCAATCTTGGCAAATGGATCAAAATGGTAAAGAGAGCTTCGACCGTCCAATTTCCATAGGGGGACTATACTCCCCCTAATTCACTTCAATTCCCACATGCTCATTATCGATTAAGTAAGAGAGAGTCAAAGGAGCCATCTTAGAGTGATGCTAAGCTCTCTAGAAGGGGTTTAAAATTAGCCATTCTCGATTTTCTTCAAGAGAAAATAGGGGAGCTCCATTGATTTACCAATTTACTCCACACACCAAATCAAGCCAATTGCCTTTGCACACTCTACTAGAGGATCAAGTCGAGCCTACCCAACATCTTTCCCAAGCTCCAAAGGCAAGAGGAGAGCTAGTTCGATCAAGGCTGGAAGAAAGAGCAAGGGGAGTTGGTCCATAGAGCAATATACTCAACCTCAAGAGCTAATTCTTTCACCACAGCTTCATCTCAACCAGACGAAGCTCCTCCAAGGGAATTGAGCACCAGTGAGGTATGGAATTTTTTGATCACTAGACTTAAGGTGTGTTGGTCCTTTGTGAAAGACATTTTAATGGTATGAAATTTCAATCGTTGGATGTGATCTCTATGCTTGTGATGGTGTGTGCAAAATTTTATCCCAATCTGAGCTCAATCGAGCTCAGATCAGGGATTAGATCATGGACGGTTCCTATGATTCACAAGCTTTGGCAGGGATAGATCTTTGGCCGTCCATCCACACATTTTGGATGGATGTCCGAGATTAAATGCACGTTTTAAATCCTATTTATCCTTTTAAAATTGTAGGGTAATTCTTGGTCGTTCGATCCTTGATCGAAAGGTAGATATAAAATCGCGTACCACTGCCTCCATGTGTGGTGACGGGACATTTAAGTGGCGGCTCACCATTTGACATGTGGAAAGTGCACATGGTCGTCGCCACCGTGTCATGCTGTGGATTAAGGGATTTAATTAAGTTTTAAATAATCTTAATTAACCCTCTAAACTTCAAAAATTCATATCTCTCTAAATAAAAATCAAAAAAATATAAGGAAAATTACCACTGAAAGATAATTCAAACTAGAATATTCTAAAATTGGTTTTAATGGATTTTGAATTGTATATTTCTCTATTTTTTGTTTTAATGGAAATCTTAATTTTCTAATTACTCCTTAACTAATCCTCTGATTAATTCTCAAACTTGTTGGGTATATTTTGGGGGATGACTTCTGCCTCTCCTAATTTTCTTGGGATTTATTGATGGCTTCATTGTAGGAATTGCAAATGCATTTTCTAATTACCCCTTATGTAATTAAGGATAATTAAAGGTTAAATTAGTGTTGATTAAGATTTGATCTAGTGAATAGGAAGCTTAGGAAATAATTTTGGGGTTTTTCCTCCAAGCTATTCCCTAAACTCCCTTTTCTTTCCTTAATCCTCTCTTAATTAAGTGTTAATTTACCCCCTTAATTAATTCCTTAAAATTTCTAAAACTTTTTGAACTTAATTAATCTACTTTGGGTAGATGCTTGGGTGCAGCTAAGTTCAATTAATCAAAACCCAACTCATATGTGTGAGGTGTTTTGAAATTACTTAAGTTAAATCTTAGCTTAATTAACCATTAATCATGAGCCAAATTTCATTAGGCCCTTTTCTTCTTAGGTGAACAGCAAATTTAAATTCCTTGTGAGATTTTATGTCATCTCATTGGTTCATAATTATTTGGTTAACTATGCTAAGGTGGTGTAGGTAAGGGTTAATTTACATGCTTAATTCATACCTTAACCTAATCAAAATCTAAAATAAATCTAATCATCTAAAAATTAAACAAAAATGTCAAAACACATATGGGAATGGGTTAGGAATAGAAAACTCAATCCATATTTTCAAAATTAAATCAAATTCAAACTCAAACAAAAATCATATTGAATCAACTTTGATTTACTTTAAGCTTTCTTATTTCATAAGATTGTCTTTAGGATTTAGTTAAAATGAATGTGTTTACATGCTTTCATTGCTTTATTTCTTTCCCCAACATGTTAAATATGTATGTCATGTGGTTTCATGCATCCATGATTTTCAAAAATTAATTTAAAAAATGAAAATGTTTTCTTTATGTCAAATCGCATGTGTTGGCTAAAGTAATAATATGAGTGGCTATTATCACTATTAAATTCAAATTATTTTCAAAATATATGAATCAATTATCAAAAATAAAAGTGTGTTACTTATATCTTAATTATAAGTTTGCTTGTGAATAAAATATAAGAATTTGCTTAGTGTAGGTTTTCCTTCTCTTCCCTTTTAGTGTAGTTTTGAATAGGATTTGGTAAGATGTATGATTCATTTGAAAAGAACCTAACACTTGCCTAATTCCATATCCTATTCATTCCTACACTATCACTTTAGAAGGATACATATGCTTGCACATATAAATTGCATTAACAAAATGAATCAACTAATATAAATTTTTGTATTCTTTCTTTTCCATTCATTTCTTTTGTACACATGTTTGTATTTAAGGAAAGTGGTATATTAGTCTGGACAATCCCGAGGTTGCGAGACTTTAAGAATCTAAGTAGGTCTTGTACCTTACATCTTTGGTTAATAATGGCGCTATACTCACTTATGCCTTTCTTACTTTCATGTGTGCATGTGAAAATTGGATAAGAAATCCCTTTCTACTTAATGAAAATCATGCATCATAAACTTTCAAATTTCCTTAAATAAATCACTTAGCATGCATCATAAAGTGTGTAAAACATTCTCATTAATGTGTATAAATATGCTTGGGACTCATTCATATGCATGTTATACATGTTGGGAAAGAAATGAAGTGATGTATATTTTGTGAATTTAGTTCATTTTACTTAATCTTAAAATATCTTTTCTTTTTGAATAGGTTTGTTTATAGTTCATCTAAACTTAAGATTAATTAAAACAGTTAACCAAAATATTTACTAAATAAAATCTAAGATATGAGTCCACTTTAGAAATTACTTAGGTTAGGGAAGGAAAGAGAAGTTCTCTTAACTTAGTGAAGGATTCACTTGAACCTAATCAAAAAATAAAATAAAATCAACCCAAAACAACTAAATCACTTAAATGAAAGCCTCCTCTAAGTTGAACATGCTTAATACTTAGAAAATTCTAACTTAAATCCATAGATAAACATACCACACAAACCTCCAAAGCACACACATTAGGCTAAGTCAGTACTTCTAGCTTTAGGTTAGGACGGTGCATGGTTTGATGCTTACTTTTATTTTGTGATATATATTTTAAACTGGATGTCAGGATGTATGTGCATAGAATGAATGGTAGAGTGATCTTAGTCTAACCATTATCTTCTGTAGGGGATTGTGCTTAAGGGGCGCTGTAATAAATAAAAATATAAATGATTTTGCTGTGCAGGTGCTTATACCCCTAAGAATAATCCAATAGGTTACATGGACTTAGTCACCCATGTGTGGGGTGATAAGTTCAATATACATGCTTAGGATTTGGTGGTTTGTTTACCTAACCTTTGTTTTACAAGCGTTAGCTAGATTTACTTTTCCTTTTCATGTAAATTTTTGTAATTAGGATTTTGGAATGATTGTTATGGGATTAGGATGAATATTGGTGATAAGATCTTATCTTATGCACCTTGTGAAGCCTTTGGAGCATCCACCTTCCAACCATCCAAAAAGAAGAAACCAAAGAAGAAGAAGAAAAGAAGAATGAAGAAATGAAGCTTGAAGACCCCTATAATAATGAATTTTTTGCTTAATTATATTTAATTCATTTGTAATCTAGGTTGTATAAAGGTAGAGCTTGAAAACTCAATTTTTTTTTGGGCTTGTGCGGTGGTACCCGAACACAATGGCCTTTAATTCTTTGATTAGCTTTATAAATTGGTTGATGATTTGTTTAGCTTGTACATTAAGTGGCATCATTTTCCTAGTTTCTTCCTTACTTTATGTATGGCCTGGCTATGGATTAGGCTCTTAAAGAAAATACATAATTTACCAAATTTAACCATTCAAAATTAAAAATAAAGAACTCATAACTTCACTTAAAGCTTAGGTTAAAAATTAAGATAAAAGAATTAGCAACCCCTTAGTTGGATGAGTACTTCTTTTATAACATCATGCACAAATGCATATTATTTTCACTCTTGATTGGAGGGCTTCACCTTTTCCAGAGAAACTTGGCTTGACATTTGAGAGCCATGGTGGAAACACTCCTCCCTTCTACGATATTATAATCTCATTTCTCATGCATCGCATATGAAACATTAGCTGAGTCAAAATAATTATCAAAATTAAAATAAAATGAAATCTGAATTGTATTAGATTTAGGTCATTTGAAGCATACCCTTACATGATCGATCTAGTCTCTTTAGGGAGTGAGTTTAAGACTTTGTCTCTTTCTAAATAAATAATTGCCTAGCTATCTTACATAAATCATAATACTTGCCTACATGAATTTAAAATCATAGGAGGAGTTAGTTGCCTGCCACCCCTAGCTGGTTGTAAGTCCAAGCAGTTGGGTGGTTTATCCTCTCTTATTGAGACAAACCAAATACCTACTTTCACCTTAGATTTAGGTTGTGCTTTCAGCCCTCACCAAAGCTTCCTAGATTTAGGTTTTGAGGTTACTACTCCCTTTCATGGGCCATAAGCATAAATTCTCACCTCTTAGGCATTTCCATAATCTTGTGTTGTGGAATCATAAGTCTAAATTTCTAATGAAAAATTCAACTTAAATAAATTAAATCAAATTTAAAAAGAATGTAAAGCCCAACCATATGATAGTTTGAGATGCTCGCTAAGTTTTCTAGCATCGTGGGCATCTCCTACTTATCTTCCTTTAGCTTCAATAATAACTCCCTCTCTTTGATCAATCCCACTTGATCTTCCAAAATAAACTAATCGATTGATAGTCCTACCAAATTAAAATCTTTAGAGACAACAAACATTTACCTTAATTGAGAGTTTTTTTTTAAGGAATTCCCATTCATTATGATGTAATTAACTATAAAGGCTTGCCCTTGTAGGAAACTTAACGAACCCAATTTAAAATAAACCTTACTTTACTTTTCCATGTAAAGTAGGAGAAGAATCTCTAGTACACCTTGAAGACCCAACATCCTTAGGAGTCCTTATTTTGGTGATTAGGTCCATTGTAGGGTGGTGATTTCTATCTTTCGAGATAGCACACCTCTCCTCAATGTCATATCTGATCACCTCAATACGTATATCTACGGATCTGCGTGGCATCCCAAAATGATGAATTTTTATATTCTTGCCTTTTCACCACAGATGGAAGGCAACCATATAGAAATTTTTCACCACAATCCCCAAAGAGTACTTGGTAGAACAACCTTCCAAGTCTATTAGGGTAATTCTTGGGAAAACCTGCAATCCTCTAAAGACAAAAAAAAAGGTTGGGATATTGCCTTATCCTTAACCTCTAAGAAAGTAGCTTCTAAAATTAAGAAACTCTCTCTATAGGTGTCTGAGGAAGCTCAAACCTCCAACATCAAAGAAGGTTTACAAGTTGTCAAAGATAACTTGAAGAAGGTGACAGCCCAGAAATATCATCAACAGTCCACCTTACTTGCCTAGGATAGTTCAGTAGTGTAACCATCGCCCGAGTCCAGCGCTCCATCCAAATTGCAGCTACTACTTCTTCTTCCACTAGCTCCTCTTATACCAGCAAGAGCATTGTATCAATGGATAAGGGCATTAAATCTCTTTCCCGCTTACTTTTTTAGATTTCTATCATGTACCTCCACTTAGAAAGAAATCAATGAAGAAAGCTTTCACTTACATCTTGTCCACTTCTGATACTTTAGATTTTATTCCTATTGAAAACTTTCCAAGTCTAGAAAATAATAATGATAGCTCTAGTCATTTTGATCCATTCTCTTCTGATTCAGAATCAAACTTTCCTTTTAAATCAATCAGGTTCACCTCTTGAGATTGACTTGGAGTCACGACTTAGGATCCCATAGGAGAAGGCGTGTACTGATGAGAAGGCAAAACTTTCTACAAGTTCATCATTCCAAGAAGTCACTGAAGCTAACCTACGTAGTGGCAAAGTTCTACCTCCTAGGGTAGCACCTCTTTATAAGGGTAAACAAGTCATTAGTTCCATTGAGTAGATAACCCCTCAACAAGATGCTCCACCCATGGATATGCTTGTGGAGGACTAATTCAAAGTTGATTACAACACCCTAGCACATCTTAGAAAGTTTGCCAGCTAAGTTAAGTATATATGACGCCCTTATCTTATCCAAAGAGATGAGGGAATCTCTAGTCAAGGCTCTCCTTGATCTAGAGATATGCTTAGCTCAGTTGACCGCTACTGAAGAGGAGGCACATAGCTCAAAGGACATCTTAAGAGTTACATTCAATGATGAAGACTTGCTTCTAGGAATGACCAAGCACAACCGCCCTCTTTATATTATAGTGGACGTTGGCAGATACATGATATCAAGAATTCTAGTTGACCAAGGTGCACAGTCAACATTATGAGTTTAAGAACCCTTACCTACTTGAAGATCAACATCTCTAAACTCCAAAAATAGAGGATGATGTTGAGAGGATTCAATGAATAAGGCGAGAGGGCTTTAGGCTCCATAGTGTTGCCATTAGATATAGATGGAAGACTAGACAAGTTTTATATCATAGACTCGGATACATCTTTCAATGCTTTGCTTGGGAGACCATGGATACATGAGAACAACATAGTTCCATCCTCTCTACATTAGTGCATAAAGTTCATGAGAGGTGGAATTGAGTATCAAAGGAGATCTCGAGCCCTTCACAGTTCATAAGGTTAGGATATATGAGGATGCAGCCTATTTTCATCCCCCAAAACCAACATAAGTCCATTATGGCGAATCTAGTCAAGATCCCCAAGAGGGACAAAAAGAAAGAGAAGAAAAAGGAAAATGAAATAGAAAAAGAAAAGAAAAAATAAATAAATAAAGAAAATAAAAGAGAGCGAGACATGGACTCAGGGGAAGATATAGAGCCTGACATTAGATTCCACCCATTATTTGTTACTCCATTCGAACATATGGGTAAGATGACCCAACCTCTACCAGGCAGAGGCAGCTCCCATGGTGGAAAGCCTCCCTATTGACCATCCAACAGGAGGTATATCCCAGACACCAGGAGTACACCTATTATCCACATATACTTAGAATATTGTTTAGAGGATGAGTCTTATGTGGTTAACACCAGACTCTTCTCAACATCCCTTTGAGGTGTGACATTTGAGCATAGTGATAAAGATGCAAAGCAAAGCATAAATGTATACAAATCTTCATATTAGACAATCAAGAGTTAGTTGGGAACCTAAGCTCTAACCCTACTTTCTTCCTTGAAAGTTGAGGGATTGGTAGTTAAGGAAGCCCCTAAGTCATCCACAGATTGGAAAACTCAGAGGTTTTTTTTTTATAGTAACATCTTCAGGTCAAGAAGCTAATGTAGAACTTAAGGATGATTCATATAAAGATTTAATACAATAACCTTTTGATTGGTACTGGCTTTATGTTCTTAATTTGCAATGGAAAGATTAATCCCACATACTTGGGTCTAAACATGGGTTGAATTACTTTGAAAGGTTATGGGACAACCAAAGCAGACATCCTTAATCAAGACTAGGACTAGGATTCAGTATAGTGGGTCCAGTCGATGATGACAATCATTGCCTAGTCATCACCAATCATTTAGAATCTGATAAGTTCTTTTCAAATCATGCTAACTCATATGAGGATGTGTTTAGAAACTTCAGATGATCCAAATGATCTTGAAGTCAGAGATGCACAGCTAGATTTTGAAGAGGAGATCAGAACAACTATCGACGAGCTCAAAGAAATCAACTTGGGAACTGAAGACAATCCACACCTAATATACATCAGTTCTTTATTGAGTGGTACTGAAATCGATGACTTAGTTAGGCTATTGACTAGTTTAAGGACTACTTTACATGGTGTTACAAAGAGATTCCAGACTTATCTCCTGACATAGCGGTCCACAAACTAGCAATAAAGCCTAGTGCTAACCCTATCAAGCAAGTTCTAGACGCATGCGATTAGACATTTGGCAGTAGGTCATTTCTAAAGTCAAGAATTGATCGATGCTAGCTTCATCGAGGAAGAAAAATATCCTACATTGGCTCATCCTATTTAAGAAAAAGAATGTCCAAATTCATATATACGTCGATTATAGGGATCTGAATAAGGCATATCCAAAAGACAAATTTCCACTACCAATACTAGAACTGATGGTGGACATTGCCTCATCTCATACAGTCTTCTCTTTCATGGATGGCTCATCTGGTTATAACTAAATAAATATGGACCCTGAAGATGAAAGAAACACTACGTTTTGAACCCTGATCAAAATCTTTTGCAATATGGTCATGCCTTTCAGCCTTAAAAATGCTGGTGCTAGATACTAGCAGGCCATGACTCCGATTTTAATAAACTCATTCATCATCAGGTTGAATATTATATTGATGATCTTGTAGTCAAAAGTAAAGAAAAGGAAGACCATCTCTTTGACTTGAGAGTAGTTTTGAATGGTTAAGATAATTTAAAATTAAAATGAATCCCACAAGTGTGCATTGAGAGTAGCAGAAAATTCTTGGGCTTGTTGCATGGAATATAAATCAATCCGGAGAAGATTAAGGCAATATTAGAAATGCCACCTCCTAAAACTTTAACTCAACTCAGATCATTTCAAGGGTGGTTGGCGTATCTAAGAAGCTTCATTTCCAACCTATCAAGAAGGTATCAACCATTTTCAACACTTATCAAAAGGATGCCAAGTTCAAATGGGATGACAAGTGACAACATGATTTTGAAGATATCAAGCACTACCTAATGGCACCACCAGTTCTAGTAGCCCCTATTCCGGGCAAGCCATTGATCCTCTATACTATTGTATTAGATGACTCCCTTGGTACTTTGTTGGCCCAAACCAATGATGAAGGGAAAGAGAATGCACTCTATTATCTTAGTAATCATCTAATCTCTACTGAGGCAAACTATCCACCTATTGAAAAGTACTGCCTAGCTTTAATCTTTGCATCTTAAAAGCTATGACATTACATGCTTTCTCATAAGGTGAACCTGATCTCTAGGATCAATCCACAGTAATATCTCATGATACGATCGATGCTATCTAGACAATTGGAGCATTGGTCCATGATTTTGTCATAGTTTGATATCACTTTTGTATCCCTCTGTGCGGTGAAAGGACAAGCACTAGTGGACTTTTTAGCAACACACCCACTTCCTAGTGATTCTCCACTTAGTGATGACCTCGCCAATGAATAAATCATGAACTTAAGGGACACTAGCATTCACCATTGAGAAATGTATTTTGATGGTGCGGCTTTCTTTCAAAAAGGAGAAGAATCACGATCTACTCTTCTAGGAAAGGCAGGGGTAAGAATAGTTCTCCTAACTCTGGACTGCGATGTAATGAGATTCTCATATCATCTGTCTAATCCATGCACCAATAATGAAGTCAAATATGAGTCTCTGATTGATAGTCTGAAGTTAGCCATTATACTATGCATCCAGTGTATCTTCATCTTTGAGGATTCTCAATTAGTTATCAACCAAATTGCTGGGTCTTACAAGATTTTAAAGCTTAAGCTCCATCACTACCACAAGTACACCATGGAGTTGTTGGCTCAAATCCCAGAGGTTAACATTTATAAGATTCCTCAAGGAGAGAATTCTATAGTAGCTGCATTAGCCAAGCTTGCCAAAGAGTGGAAGATGAGTCCATACCGATAAGGTTCCAAAATAGACAAGTCTTATCCCATGTTGATGATGGACTCATCGAGAGACTCTCTCTTAAATGGGAGGTTATCATTGCCAAAAGGGATGAGGAGTTAGATTGGAGGCAACCATTCATGGATTATCTAAATATAGGCAAACTACCTCAACACTAGCACATCAAGTGAAGCAGAGAGCCCTTTCCTACACTTTATGGATGACACCCTATATCAGTGGTTCTTCGATCATATGTGATTACAATTTTTTGAACAAACATGAAGCCCATAGGATCGTGACTGAGGTACACTCAGGTTTATGCGGAGCACATCAATTTGGTCTGAAGATGAAACCCTAAATCAAGAGACTAGGATACTACTGGCCTTCAATGATCATAGACTGCATGGACGTAGCTAGGAGATGCCACCAATGTCAGGTATACGGTGTGGTCTTACACCAACCACCCAACATTCTACATCTTACATTGGCATCATGGCCATTCAAGTGTTGAGGTACTGACATAGTGGGTCCAGTTGATCCTCCTTCTTCTAAGGGTCACCGGTTCATTCTAGCTATTCTAGCTACCACCAACTACTTTTCCAAGTGGGCAGAGGCAATCCCACTTAGAGAGTCACAGCTCAGCATGTGCTTCAATTTTTCAGAAAGCATATCATATAGGTGCAGGGTGCCTTGATGAATTATATCCAATAATGGTATAGCATTTAAGAGCACTAAAATCAATAGCTTTTCCCAGAGATAGCATAGATTGGAGATATTCTACCATCTACTACCCGACGGAAAATGGCTTAGCAAAAGCCTTCAACAAAACTCTCATCCAAATATTAAAGAAGACATATGATAGCAACAAGCAACAATGGCATGAGCAATTAGTTGAAGCCTTGTGGGCTTACCACACCACATATAGAATTCCAACTCAATCTACCCCATTCTCCTTAGTGTATAGGTTTGAAGAACTCCTACCATTCAAAGTCCAACTCCCATCATTAAGGATAGCTATGGACAGGAAAATCACAATGGAGCAAAACACCAAGTTACGATTAGAAGAACTCGAAGGTTTGGAGGAGAGACACCTCCGGGCTTGCCAGAACCTCGAGTTGTATAAAGCTAAAATGATTTAAGCTCATAACAAGTTGGTCCCTCCTAGAGCTTTTCAAGTAGGATAGCTTATTTTAGTTCTAAGGAGACCAATTATTTCCCATCAAAATATGGGAGGCAAATTTGAATCCACTTGGGAAGACCCTTTTGCGATAAAGAAGGCCTACCAAGGAGGATCTTATCTGCTTATAAATTATAAGTGAGAGCTTCCAATCAATAGGCTCTACCTAAGAAATACTATCCATAAATCTTATTTCAAATGAATTATCAATAAAATTCCTTTCATCTCAAACTCCATCTCTTCATATTGGTTAGAAATATCTTTGCTTGCGAATCTACCACGATGTATTTAGGGTTGGTGTAAGGAACCCAAGCAGCATCCTATCCTTTAGCAACACAGCACCAACACAAACTACACATAACCACATAAAATAAACATATATCTTTTATCTCAGGCTATATCGATGTGGGATAAAGCCCCCTATGGCACTCACTCATTAGCTGCTCTAGGTCGGGTTGACGTGCTACCTTACTAGTGTGTCACTCCAGTGGTTATTTATTTAGCGGATGTAAGTCTACAAGCTTTCTTCTTAACATGACCATTGCAAATGAGGTCGTGTTAGTTGGGTAGGCCTTACTACGTAGCTGGTAAGCTACCTCATGTTGACTTTGTTTAAGAAGATTTAAGCCTACACACTTTCTTCTTGAACTAGCCATCATGCACTAACTAAGTCGAGTATATTTGAGGCTTGGGATAAGTCCCCCAGTAGTTCCTTTCCTCCTAACTACTTCAAGTCAGGTCTAGTTCTTACATGGGACTCTCACTTGATAGTCACCCTAGGTCGGATAGTATCTATCTCGTTGATGACAGACAACCCCGATGATCATTTCCATCTATGAAGATGTAAGTCTACAAGCCTTCTTCTTGATTAATCATCGTAAACTGACGGGCATCTTAGGTTGGTTGGTTGGTTATCTCCATGTTGATGGTGACCCACCTGGTGGATACACCACTCATGGCATATGTAAGTCTACAAACTTTCTCCCAGAGTTTGCCACCGTATACCTATAGGCTTTCTTTTATAGGGTCTTAGATAAACCCCCTAGCGGCACCTCACCTGTGAGCACTCTATTTGAATCACATCCTTAGCAACCCCATTTAGACACCTACCCTAATTACTTTTGGATTGGGCAGTTCCCCTTTCCTTGTAGCCATCCCTGTGGTTGGATAATTTGTCTTGTGGATATGTAGATTCTCCCTTGGTCCAGTAAATCTGAGATAGGATGAGGCTGATTGTGGGTGAAAATTTCTATAAGAGATGTATATGATCATCATCATCAATTAATCTCCTCCCTCTTCTTCCTTGGTTCTTCTTATCTTCATCCCTCTTAGAAAAAAAGATGAGGGCAAGAGAGAGAAAGAAAGAAAAGAGGGGGAATTCAATATGATGATGATTGCTTCTTCCATTAGATGGACACCACATAGAATCATAAGTGTACTTATTAGGGTGATCAGGGCATTAAGGAAATGTGTACTATCTCGAAAGATAAAAGCCACCACCCTATAATGGACCTAATCACCTAAATAAGGACTCAGGACTTAAGTAAAGGGGTTTATTTTAAGCTGGGTTAAGTTCTACAGAGTAAGCCCCCCATAGTTAATTACATCCTAAGGAACTAGATTCTTAAAGAATACTCTCGATTAAAGTAAATGATCATTGTCTCCAAATATTTTAATAGGTAGGACTATCAATCGATTGGTTCATTTTTAGAAAGTCAAATGGGATTGATCAAGAGAAGGGAGTTCTTATCCAAGCCAAATGAGAACAAGTAGGGGATGCTTAAGATACTAGGAAGCCTAATAAGCATCCCAAACTTCCCTATGGTTAGGCTTTACATTTTTAAAATTGAATTAATTTTTTTGAGTTGAATTTTTTATTAGAAATTTAGGGCTTATGATTCCACAACACATGATTGTGGAAATGCTTAAGAGGTGAGGATTTATGTTATGGCTCACAAATGGGAGAAGCAATCTCAGAACCTAGATTTAGGGAGGTGAGGGCCAAAAGCATAACCTAAATCTAAGGAAAAAATGGGTATTTGGTTTCCCACCATAAGAGAGGATAAACCACCCGACTTCTTGGACTTACAATCGCCTAGGGGTAGCCGCCAACTAACTCCTCCTATGATTTTAAATTCTTGTAGGCAAGTCATATGCTTTATGCAAGATAGATGGGCTATTATTCATTTAGAAAGAGACTAAGTCCTTAAACTTACTCCCTAAGAGACTAGATCATGTAAGGGCATGAAAAATGACCTAGATCTAATGATAAATCATATTACAATTTTTATTTTTATTTTTGGACGATCATTTGACTCAGGCTTATAGGATTCATATGCCTAATGCATGAGAAATGAGATTATGGACCAAAATCAATGAGAATGGGAGGTGTGTTTCCACCATGGCTCTCACAAGTCAAGCCAAGTTCTCTGGCAAAGGTGGAAGCCCTCCAATCAAGAGTGAAGCAATATGCATTTATGCATGATGTTAGAAAATAAATACTCATCCAGTTAAGGGGTTGTTAATTCTTTTATCTTTATTTTTAACTTAGGCTTTAAATGAGGTTATGAGTTCTTTATTTTTAATTTTGAGTTATTTAATTTAGTAGAAGATTTATTTTTCTTTAAGAGCCTAATCATCATCCAGACCGTACATCAAGCAAGGAATAAACTAGGAAAAGGATGTTTTCTTAATGCACAAGCTAAACAAAACATCAAATATTTTATAAAGCTAATGCAAAAGAATAAAAGGCCATTTGTGGTCGAGCACCACCGCACAAACCTGAAAACAAATTGGGTAGCCGAGCTCTACCCTTATACAATCTAGATTACAAATGAATTAATTTACAATTAAGCAAGAAAATTCACGTTATGGGGGTCTTCATTCTTCATTTCTTCTTCTTTTTTCTTCTTTCTTCTTTGGTTCTTTCTTTTGGATGGTTGGGAGGTGGATGCTCCAAAGGCTTCACATGGTACATAAGATGAGATCTTATAACCAATGCTCATCATAATCCCCCATAATAATCATTCCATAATCTTAATTGCAAAATTACATAAAAGGAAAATTAAATCTAACTAACACCTACAAAATAAAGATTAGCAAAACAAATCATACAAATCCCAAGCATGTATATTGGAATTAGCACCCCACACATGGGTAACCAAGTCCACCTGGTCTATTGGATTATACTTAGGGGTATAAGCGCCTGCACAGCAAAAGTATATATATTTTTATTACAACACCCCTTAAGTACAATCCACTATAGAAAATAATGATTAGACTAAATTGTCCTACCACTCATTCTACGCACCTACACCCTATCATCCAGACCAAAAATAAAATATCACAAAACAAAAGCAAACATCAAGCCATGCACAACCCTAACCTAAAGCTAGAAGTGGTGACTTAGCTTAATGTGCGTGCTTTAAAAGGTTTGTGTGGTATGCTTAGCTATGGATTTAAGACTTAGATTTTCTAAGTGTGAAGATGTTCAACTTAGATGGGTGGTTTCATTTAATTGTTTAGTTGATTTGGGTTGCTTTTATTTGATTCTTTGTTTAGGTTTGAATGAACCTACTTAATTTCTAAAGGTTGCAAATAGAGGGAAAAGAGAAGAGAACTTCTCTTTCCTTTCCTACCCTAAGTAATTTCTAAAGATATTCATATTTGATTTTATTTAGTAAATGTTTTATTATGTGTTTTAATTAATCTTAAGTTTATATTTTCTATAAACAAGCTTATTCAAAAAGAAAGGCATTTTAAGATTAAGTAAAGTTAATTAATATCACAAAACACACATCACTTCATTTCTTTCCCAACATGTATAACATGCATATAGATGAATCCTAAGCATATCTATACATACAAATGGAAATTTTTAGCACACTTTATGATGAATGCTAAAAAATGTTACTTAAGAAAATTGGAATGTTTTATGATCTCTTATCCATTTATTCACATGCACATCAGTATGTATGAAAGGCATAAGTGAGTACGATGTCATTGTTAGCACCAGAGGTGTATGATATAAGACCTACTTAGGGCTACTTAAAAACCTCAAAGATTTTCTAGACTAATATACCACTTTCCTCAAATACAAACATATGTACAAAAGAAATGAATGGAAAAAGAAAGATGCAAAAAGTTTGTATTTGTTTGTTTATTTTGTTCATGCAATTTATATGTAAAATTTGGATGTCCTTCTTAAGTAATAGCATAGGAATGAATAGGAATGAGGTTAGGCAAGTGTTGTGCTCTTTTCAAATGAACTATGCACTTTCCCAAATCCTATTCAAAATTATGCTAAAAGAAAAGAGAAGGAAAATGACACTATGCACATCATCATATTTATATCCACATGCAAGCTTATAAATAATTATAAGTAGCGCCACTTCAATTTTATGTATTTGATTTATAGATTTTGAAAATAGTTTTGGATTTAGTAGTGATAACAGTCATTCATATTTTTATTTTAGCCAAAATATGCAATTTGACATAAAAGAAATATTTCATTTTGATTTTGATTTTAGAAAAGCATGAATGCATGGAATTCATATGACATGCACATTTAGCGTGTTAGGAATGAACTAAAGTAATGAAAGCATGTAAACACATTCACCTTAATTAATTCCTAAAGACAATCCTATGAAATAAGAAAGTTTAAAGCAAATCAATTTATTTTTAAGGAAGGTTTGATTTTGTTTTGAGTTAGATTTAATTTGAGAAATGTGAGGTGAGTTTGTTGTTCCTAACCCATTCCCACATATGTTTGTTGTATTATTTTACTTTTTAGGTGATTAGATCAATTTTATGCTTTGGTTAGGTTAAGGTATGAATTATGTGTGTTAATTACCCCTTACATATACCACCTTAGCATACTTAATCAAATAATTATGAACTAATGAGATGACATAAAATAACACAAGGAATTTAAATCAGTAATGCACATAGGGAAGAAAGGAACCTAATGCAATTGGCTCATGATTAATGATTAATTAAACTAAGGGGTTTAGTTTAAGTACTTTCATAACCCCTCTCACACATGTGAGTGAGATTTTGATTTCCTTCATGTACTTAGGCTCTTGAACACCTAAGCATCTACCCAAGATAGATTAATTAAGTTCTAGAAAGTTTTATAATTTTATAAAATTAATTAATGGGGTAATTAGTGAATTAATTATTAATTAAGGTTGGATTAAGAAAGAAAAGGGGGTTTAAGGAATATCTTAAGGAATGTATCCCAAAAAGTTTTCCCAAAACCTCATATTCACTTAATCAAAACTTAATTGTCTGAATCAAAGAGTTAGACCACTAAATATACCCTTAATTAAGCTTAAATACATTAAGGGAGCGATTAAAGAATGAACTAAAAATTTCTCTAATTAAACCACCAATAAATCCTAAGAAAATTAGGAGAGGCACGAGTCATCCCACTAATTATGCACAAGAAGTTTGGGATTAATCAGTGGAGTAATTAGAGGGTAATTAGCAAAATAATTTTCTTAATAAAACCCAAATCTAGAGAAAAGCACAATTCAAAATTCATTGAAATCATTTTTAGAATATTATATGTTCAATTATCTATCCAATGCAATTTATTTCATATTTTTTTATTTTCTTAGGCTTATATATGAATTTAGGAAGTTTCATGATTAATTAGGTGATTTAATAGCCTAATTAAATGTTTAATCCCATCACGCTACGTGGACCACTGATGAGGCATGCACTTTCCACGTTGTGCGACGGGATTCGATATTAAAGTTGTCACATCATAGCACCATGATATCGACGACACAATGCGCTTTCTTCTCACCTGTCTGATCAAGGATCGGATGGCTGCAGTTCTAAAGGGATGAAATGCGGGATTTACGTGTCTTAATCACGGTCGTCCATCCAAAATGCACGGATGAACAGCCCATAATCCTTCCCTGTTCTTCTCTCTGAGAAATGGACAGTCCATCTTCTAGGAGAAGATCCAAGCTCGATTGAGCTCGAATTGGATTGAAACTCAACCCATACCATCTAAGGGTAAAGGGGATCACATCTAATGGCTAGAATCTCATGGGGTGATACTTTACTTCACGAAGGACCAGACCACATCTAGATTAGGTTTGATTTAATGGCATACCTCACTGGAGGTGATCACCGATGCTCGATTCCTTGGAGAAGCTTCATCTAGTGGAGACGAAGCTTTGTTGAAGTTTGGAGGCTCTAAATTTGGTAGATCCTTTTATGGGCCATCTCCTCCTTGACTTGAGCTCAGTCTTGATCAAGGTGACTCCTCCCTTGCCTTTGGAGCTTGGGAAAAAGCTTGGTGAGTTTGATTGAGCTCCTTGATGGAGCTTGCAGAGGGAATTTGATTGGTATTGAGTGTGGACTAAGTTGGATTTCAAGTAGAGCTCCCTTATTTTCAAGCTATGAAAACCAAGAAGATGAAAAATGGGAATTGCTTGAGAGAGCTTGGGGAGGCTGGAAAATCAATTCTCTAGCTTCCTCTTGCTTAATAGAATTAGGGACTAATGGAATGAATTCAAATTAGGGGGAGTATATCTCCCCTTTGGCAATCGGACGGTGAGCTTCTCCCTTCCATTTTGATCTAATTGACCACCTTGAGTGGGTTTGTTAGGCCATTTAGGATGTCCTTGTCGATTTGGCGGGAGTGGAGTAGTGGAGCTTCATGTGTAAATCAAGTGGAGGAGGGATTCCATGTGCTTAATTTCATGCAAGTGGTTAGTTTTAGCCTTAGGCTAGATTGGTCTAGCCCACACCCATTGGGTTGGGTGCACCACACTCGCTAGTGTTCACTTGATCCACTAAGAGGGTGTCAAGTGGTTATGAAAAGGATTTGACCAAATTCCAACTGGTTTTGGCCATAATTTACCCTTTGTTCTAGGGGTAAAAAGGTCATTTATCTTGGATTTTAATTTGAATATGTTTGGTATATTTTAAAAATGGGTTAGGCAAAGTTTCATTGAATTTGGAATTGGTTTGATGTGATTTGGCTCATGTTGACCCATTTAGGTCAAAATGGGTCAACTTGACAAGTTGACCAATTAGTCAAATTGGGTTAAACCAAGGGTTGGGTCAAGTTCCTATGACCATTTGAAATGTTTTGGTAGCTTTGCTTTGATTCAATTTGGTTTAGGTTTGAATTTGGTTCAATTTAGTTCATTTAGGTCAAATGGGTCAAGTTGACCAATTTGACCAATTTGACCTATTTGGGTTAGGTCATGGGTTGGTTTATGTTTGGTTGGTTATTTGAAATGGATTGGTATCTTTGTTTCCAATCAATTTTAGTTTAGTTTGATTTTGGCTCAATATGACCCTTTAGGTCAAGTTGGGTTCATGGTTAATTGGGCTAGGTTGGGCCTTGTTGCCCCAATTGGGGCTTTGATCAAGTTCAACAAGTGATTTGGAATGAACTTGACCCATTGGTTTCAATTGATTTGGATTAGATCAAGTTTTGACTCATTTTTGACTTTTTAGGTCAAGTTGGGTCAACTTGGGTCAAGTGGCCAATTGGGCTAGGTTAGGGTTAAATGTTGACTTGGTCAAGTTCAAACATTGATCATGAGTGAATCTTGATCAATGGTTTCAATCAATTTGGCCTATGACAGATTTTGGCTATGTTGGGTTTCATTTTGGCTAGGTTTTGACTTGGTTAACCATTATGCTTGACTTGGTTTGACTCAATTTGGATAATTGATCATCTTATGATGATTGTTGATCATGATGAGAAGTTTAGGTGGGCTTAGTTCTATCCAATTTGGTTAGGATTAGAATTTGGCTCATAAGGGGTACTTTAGGTCACTTTGGGTCAAGTGAGCCTAAGTGGGTCAAATGTATTGGTCAAAGCTTGATTTGAGTTTGATTGAACTCACATATGGACTCATGATTGAAATATAAATCCATTTGCAAGAGATTTGAAGTCAAATGGGTTTTGATTCATTTGACAATTTCAAGTTCAAAGGGTGAACATTAGTTTAATTTGGGTTTGATTTTTTTAATTGTGTTTTGGTTTGGTAATTGAATTTTATGTTTATATTTGGATTCATGATTGTAGGATTGATTGAATCATGAAGAAAAATTAAGAGTTTGGCTTGATTTGAATTTGATTTGGCTTAGTTCAAGAATTTGACTTGAAAGGCATAGGTTGAATTTTGGTTGAATTTGAGTTTGATTTTTTGGATTTGGTTTTGGATATTTGAATTTATATTTCATTTATATTTGTGCATATAAATGAGAATATAAATGGGTTATGAGAAATTTTCATGAATTTGAAGTGGTTTGATTTGATTTAAGCTAAGTCCATAAGGTAGGATCAAAGGACTTATGAAAATATTTGGAATTTGGATTTGATTGTTGGATTTAGTTTGATTGATTTGAATTTATATTTCATTTATATATGTGAATATAAATGAGTTGTGAGATAATTTCATGAATTTGAAGTGATTTGATTTGATTTAGGCTAAGTCCATAAGAGAGAATCAAAGGACATAGGAAATATTTTATGCTTGGAATTTCAATCATGGGTTTCAATCATGTAGAATTGATTTGAGTTTGGAGGAAATCAATCAAGTTGGAATTGATTTAGGTTTGACTTGAAGGGAAGCAAGTGAGGAAGGTGGTTCAATCTATAGAGTAGGCAAATTTTCCTAACACCCCTAAGGCATAACCTATTCCTATGGCTAACTCTTCTAAGTCTTTAGGGCTAGGTTGAGTGTCCACCTAATCACTGGATGTGTCTTAAGACTAAAGATCTCTTAAAGTCTAAGAGAAATCCTATGTCTAAGATGGAGGGTTTGAGAGCTCATTCTAAAAAAAATTAGGTCAACAAAGGGAACCCAAGAGGTGTGGTGTGACTGACAAGGAACACCGCACGTATTAGTGTTGACCGAAACGATCAACAACACTGAACGATCACAAACACTAAAAAAGATGATCTACTCCTAACCCAAGGTGCAGAAGAAATCCAGAGCTTAGTATGATGTGACTCTACTTATGTCAAAGACATAAGAGAGAAGGAGGAATCCACTAGGGATCGAGTATGTGAACCTTCCACTAGGGAGGTAGGTTCAAGTCATCAACAAGGGATGAGAGTGGTTTGATTTGATTTGAGTCTCACTGGGGAAAATTTTGATTTGTTTAATTAAGTTCTGCTGGGGAAGAAAGTTGAATTTGTTTCAATTTATTGTTTGTTTAATTATGTTTGTTCAGACTCTGCCGGAGATACAGAAGTGAACTCTCCACCAAAGAGGCAAGTTCAAGTCATCCACAAGGGAGAAGTTGTGAAATCTACTGATGGATTAGAATTCTGAATCCACTAGAGAATGAAAGATTTGCATCTCACTGAGGAGAAGCAAAAGATTTGATTTGGATTGATTGATTATTTTGTTTATTTCATTGGATTTATTTTTAAAAAAATTTATATTTTGGATTTTGAAATGGACCCTGTTGCATTGAGTAGGAGCCATGGTAGTTTAGACCTAACTCAGATTTATCAATCGAAAGGGGTAGTCTACTAAACACATAGTAGGACTAACCAAAGGGTGCCTTTTATGTGTCAACTCTTAGGAAAGAAAGCATGGACTCATATCTTCTAGAAACAAACCATTGGGGTGATCGGTTGCAAACAAATTAACGACTACGACTATTGAGTGAATGCCATTTGGGGACTTAAATCAGCTCAAAGATAGTCAAGATTAGTTTCATTTTTCATTTTTTTGATGGATTATGTTAGTTTGTGATGGATCATAGTGAGAAGGAGCTTATATCAACCTAGACTATCTCATTTCTTGAACAAAGGGAGTAGCTTCTGGCTAACCAAAAGGAGTGCCTTTCAGTTTGCAATAATCAATTTAAAGAAGAAAGCTGGGACTCACATCTTACACTACAAAAGACCAGTGATCGATTGCTTTGGGCAACAAATCAACGACCAGACGCCCATATTGACATCATCTTAGAAAGAATGTATTAGCTTACATCTTCCAAAGTGGAATGAACGGGTAACGCTTGTGCAAAATAGATTGAACTGGGCACAAAGTGAATCACCGATTTATCTCCTCAGTAGTCGGGATCTATAGGGAGTTCACACTCTAAAGATAGGATGCCTTTGGAAAGGGGCCCTTTGGGGGCTTGACTTCCTAATCCACAAGCGAATTAATTTGTTTGTTTTAACATGGACCCTATTGGTTTACGAGGGGTGGCTACTAGGAAAGGGAGAATCTACGCATCCGTTGAAAAGGATCTTATATCATCCTAAACCAATCTCAAATTTACTGAACCAAGGGAGAATATGCGCATCCCAGACAAATTCTCCAACCAGGGGTGGCTACTAGGAAGGGGACTATCCAAAAGAGTAACCGGGTAGTGTCTAAATTTGCAAGGATGTGATCCAAATAGAATGCCAAGATGGGGCCACTAAAGGCTTGATCCAACACCAGAGAAGATGACATGGCTAGTCATATATCAAATGGTATTGATGTCCAACTCAAGGAGAAAGCTCATGACTCATATCTACCAAGTGTTGTATCCGTGAGTCATTGTCGACATACTGAACATCAACCAACCTAAGGTGCATCAATTTGTAACAATCAACTAAGAAAGCTGGGGACTCACATCCTCCTATAGCGATGATGTTGGGATAGTCTATCTTCTTTGATGTGTCGACCTAGGGTGACTCGAGTGCATGCCACTGGGAGACTTATATCAACTCAAAAGTAGTCAAGAGGAAAGGAGCCTCAGGGGGACTTATCCTAAGCCTCAAATATACTCGACCTAGTTAGCACATGATGATTAGTTCAAGAAGTAGCCTCGGGGACTCACATCTTCTTAAACAAAATCAACATGAGGTAACTTACTAGCTAGGAAGTGAAGTCTACCAAACTAACAAGGCACTTGTTGGTTTGTAATGGTCAAATTAGGAAAAAAGCACAGGGACTCACATCCTTCAAAAAATGACCACTAGGGTGACATGCTAGTAAGGTAGCATGTAAACCTGACCTAGAGCAGCTAATGAGTGAGTGCCACAAAGGGGCTTGCTCTCACACCAAAATAGCTTGAGAAGAAAGATATGTGTTCGTTGTTATGCATGTGTTAAAAGGAATAGGATGCCTCTTGGGTTCTCTCATACCTATTCTAAACAGCTTGGGGAATTTGATGAAATGGTGCCATGATGGAAATTGGGAATTCCCACCAAGAAAGGATGTCGCTTGGGTTCTCTTACACTAACTTAGTTGTGTTGATTGAAATAGGATGCCTCTTGGGTTCTCTCACACCTATTCTAATAGCACCAGGAGATTGTGTTTGATTGTGTTTGTGTTGTGAAAGAGGGATAGGATGCCACTGGGGGACTCTTACACCTAACCCAGACACGTCATGGTGGATTCGTAAGGAAAGCAAACAACACTTTGAAAGAAAGAAGATTTGTATGAAAGGGAATCAAATTTTTGTTGATTGATAGAATTATTTTCAAAATATGATTTTTATGGGTAATCTTTCCTCAAATAGAGCCTATTAATTGGAAGCATCGGGCGTTCCCCTTTACAATCAATAAGCTGATAAGATCCTCTTTGGTAGGCCTTCTCTATGACACAGGGGCCTTCCCAAGTGGGTTAAAACTTGCCTGCCATCTTTCGATGGGCAACAATGGTCTTCTTAGGACTAACACAAGCTCTCCTAATTGGAAATACCTAGGGTGGACCAGCTTGTTCTGAGCTTGAATCATTTTGGCCTTGTACAACTTGAGGTTCTTGCATGCCCATAGGCATCTCTCCTCTAAACCTTGAGCTCTTCTAACCATAACTTTGCATTCTTCTCTATAGTGATTCTGCTACCCAATTTTATCCTTAGTGATCAGAGTTAAACTTCTAAAGGTAGAACAGCTTCAAACCCATACACTAAGGAAAATGGCAAAGATTGAGTTGGAGTTTGATATGTGGTGTGGTAGACCCACAAGGCTTTAACCAACTGCTCATTCCACTGGTGCTTGTTGTCATCGAGAGTCTTCTTCAATATTTGGATGAGATTTTTGTTGAATGCTTCTACTAAGCCATTTGCTCTTGGGTAGTAGATGGTGGAGTATCTCCAATCTATATCGTGTCTTCTAGCAATGCTGTTGATCTTTATGCTTTTGAATGCAATACCATTAATCGATATAATTCATCAATCAATATATATATATATAATATGGTTCTGAAAAGAAGCACATCTTGTTGTGACCTCTGAGTGGGATTGCCTCTGCCCACTTGGAAAAGTAGTCGATTGTAGCTAAGATGAATCGATGCCCCTTGGAAGAAGGAGGATCGATCAGACTACAAAGTCAAACACTATGGCCATGAAGCTAAGGTAGGGTGTAGAATGTTGGGTGGTTGGTAGGACCATACCATACACACATGATGGCATCTAGCTACATCCATGCGATGTAATCATTAAAGGACAATAGGATCCTAGTCTTTTTATCTTCATTTTTATCTTTGAACTGGATTGATGCACTCCGCATAGACCTGAATGTACCTCAATTACAATGCCACGGGCTTCATGTTTGTCTAAATAACATAACCACATTTGATCAAAGGATCATCGATATGGGGAGTCATCAACAAGAGCATAGGAGAGAGCTCTCTATTTCACTTGATGGGCTTGTGACTTTTCTTGAGGTAGTTTCCTAATATTTAAATAGTCTATAAATGATTTCCTCAATCCAGCTCCTTGTCCATTTTGACAACGGTAACCTCCCCTTCAAGAGAAAGTCTCTCAATGAGTTCAGCATCAATAAGGGACAGACTTGTCTATTTTGGGCACTTATTGAAATGGACTCATCTTCCGGTGCAATTCTTTGGCAAGTTTGGCTAAAGCATCTACTTTGCGTTCTCTGGGGAACCTTGTAGATGGTGACTTCAGGATTTGGGCCAATGACTTCATGGTATACATGGTAATGAGCTTGGTTTGAGAACCTTGTAGGACCCAACAATCGATTGATGACCAAAATCCCCAAGATATTGATGCTCTTGACACTAGTGATAGCTAACTCTAGACTCAAAAGCCTCATACTTTTATTGTTGGTGCATGGATTGAAAGATATGAGAATCTCATCACATCATGGTAGGTTAGAGAACTATTCCTACCTGCTTTCACGGAAGAGTAGATCATGGTGCTTCCCCTTTATGAAAAGAAGGCGCACCATCAAAATACATCTCCCATCTGGTTGTCAACCTCCCTAAGTTCATGATTTATTCATGGAGATCATCACTAAGGGGAGAATCCAGAAGTGGGTGTCTTCTTAAGAAATCTTGCTTGTCCTTTTACCGCGAGAGGGTATGAATGTGATGTCAAACTGTGAGAGTATCATGGACCAACATGCCAACCGTTTGAATAGTGTTGGCCGTGTCATGAGATACTATAGTGGATTGGTTCTGGAAATCAAGTTCACTTTATGAGAAAGCATATAGTGTTGTAGCTTTTGGGAGCAAAGATTAAAGCTAGGCCATGTTTCTCAATAGATGGGTAGTTCACTTAGAGGATCAACGATGGCGAGGTAGTAGAGCATTTTTCTTCCCTTTCATTGGCTTGGGCCAATAAAGCGAGTCATCCAATGCGTGTATGTAGAGGATGAGTGGCCCGGGATAGGGGCTGCTAAACTGGCGGCTTCACCAAATATTGCTTGATATCTTCAAAGGCATCTTGCTGGCACTTGTCATCCCACTTGAACTTGGCATCCTTTTTGACAAGTGCTGAAAATGGCTTGCATCTCCCGATAGGTTGGAGATAAAGCATCTTAGATATCCAACCATCCTTGGAAGATCTAAGTTGAGTTAAACTCTTAGAGGTGGCATTTCTAAGATAGCTTTGATCTTTTTTGGATCTATTTCTATTCCATGTCAAACAAACCCAAGAATTTCCGAAGCTACTCCAAATGCACACTTCGATTCATTTTGAGGTTATATTATCTTAATGTTCAAAACTACTCTCAAGTCAAAGAGATGGTCTTTTTTTCTCTCTTGACTACTTGATCATCAACATACTCAACGATGATGGATGAGTTCATTGTTGAAGATCTAAGTCATGGGTTGGTATGTAGCACCACATTTTAAGGCCAAAGGCATGACCTATATAACAAAAGATTATTCGGGGTTCAAAAGATGGGGTTTCTTTCATCTTCAGGAGATATCTTGATTTGGTTATAGCCAAATGACCCATCCATGAAAGAGAACACTACATGAGATGAGATGATGACCACCATTAATTCTGGTATAAGAAGAGGAAACTCATCCTTAGGACATGCCTTATTTAAGTCCCTGAAATCGACATAAATGTAAATTTGTCCATTCTTCTTCTTAAATGGTACATGACGCTAACCGGTAGATATTTTTCTTCCCGAAATTAGCATCGATTAATTTCTTGACTTAGACTGTATTGTTTGATTTCTAATCGCATGCGTCTAGGAGCTTGCTTGATAGGGTTAGCGCTAGGATCTATTGCTAGTTTGTGGATTGATACATCAAAAGATAATCTGAGAATTTCTTCATAACTCTATGCAAAGTAATCCTTAAACTCAATTAATAGCCTAACTAAGTCATTAGTTTCTTCTTCATTCATGATGACGATGTATGTCGGATGGATTTTCTTCTATCACGAGGTTGATTTCTTTAAGCTTCAATTATTGAATGGATTTCTTCTTCAAATTGGAGGTGCATCTTTGATTTGAAGATCATCGATCATCTAGATTTCTAAACACACATTCTCATAAGAGTTGGTGTTGTGTGAAAAGAACCTATCGACTCAAAATGATTGGTAACAAGTAGTAATCTTCATCATTAGACCCACTTATCAAATCTAGTCGATCTTGATTGTGGTTCCATGCATGTATTGTTCCAAAGCTTTTCAAAATACTCTAACCTATGCCTGGACAATGTATGAGGAACCAAACCTTTCTGTATAAGATTATGAACACAAGGCGAGTAAAAGTCAAATGGTAATTTCATAAATTCTTTAAATGAATCATCCTCAAGTTCTACATCAACTTCAAGACTTGAGGATGATGAAAAGAATCTCTTGGCTTGCATCATGGAAGACTTAGGGGCTTCCTTAACTACTAAACCTTCAGCTTTTTGAGATGAAAGTGAGGTTAGAGCTAAGGTTCTCAGCTGCTACCTAATAATTTCACATAAACCTGATTCAAATACTTTGCTTTGTCTAGAGGTCTAGTCTTCATTATTGTGTGGATCGAAAGTCACCTCCAATGGAACCTGCTAAGAGGGGTTGGCTGGTAAACTAATCACATGAGGCTCATCCTCCGAGCTGGATTCCAAATCTATGTGAATAGTAGGGTACTCCTACAAACTGGAACATAACCCATGTTGGTTGACGATCAACCAGGGGGTCTTCCACCTCTAGAACTACCTCTGTTTCTACCTTTGCCTCTGCCTGGTGGAGGTTGAGTCATCCTACCCACATGTTCATATGATGGAATGAACTGTGGGTGGAATGTGATATGCGGCTCCACTTCTTCTTCAATTCCTCTTTTTTGTTCACTTGGATTTTCATTTTTCTTTTCTTTTTCTTTTGCTTTTTCTTTTTTTTTTCTTATTTTTATTTTGAATTTGAATTTTATCCAAGTTCATGAGAAAGGTGTTTTGAAGAAGAGATTGTAGGTCACATCCTCATAAATCTCAACCTCTCTGGCTTTTCATCTCCTTTAACACATTATTCAATCTCATCATTTGAACTTAATGATGGAGGATGGAATCATCTTATTCGATGTATCCAAGGCTATCGAGCAAAGGTGAATGAAGTATTTGAATCAATGTAGAGGTCTTCCAGTCACATATCTCCAAAGGTAACATTGGAACCTAAAGCCCCACTCACCTTGTTCATTGAATCCTCTCAACATCATCCGATCTCCTCGAGTGTGGAGATGTCGATCCTCAAATAGGCAAGTCTTTAGACTCATAATGTTCATCGATGCACAGATCGATGAGAACTAAGTGAATCTCCCATGTTAAATGTAGAGGGGATGGTTGTGCTCCATGTCCCCCAGAAGTACATCTTCATCTATGAAAGTGATCTCCTGAGCTTCTTTTTTTATATAATGTGCCTCCTTACCCATAGCGGTCAACTAAGCTAAGCATATCTCAGGGTCAAGGAGAGCCTTGATTAATGATTCCCTTATCTCTTTGGATAAGACAAGGGCATTGTATATGCTTAGCTTAGATGACAACTTTCTTAGATGAGAGAGGACATTGTAGTCCACCTTGGGCTGATCCTCCATAAGCATATCCAAGGGTGGAGCATCCTGTGGAGGAGCTTCTCGATCCTCTAAACCAATGACTTATTTTCCTCTATCTTGAGGTGCTGCCTTAGGAGGTAGAACCTTACCACTACAGATGTTAACTTCGGTGATCTCCTGTGGCAAGGTAATGGAAGCTTCTACCTACACATCAGGTTCACCTACAGCTTCTCCTATGGGACCCTAAAAATTGGATGATTCCAAGTCTATCTCAAGAGGTGAACTTGTAGTATTTGAGTAGAAAATCAACTCAAATGAAAAGGAAGATCAAATTATTATAGTTATTTTGACTTGAAGAGTTATCATTAGGAATAGAAGTAGACAACCCATTAGAAGTGACATAGATGTAATTCAAGCTAGCTTTATTCTTCAATTTCTTGGATTTTATAGGAGGTACAAAGTAGAAATCAAGTAAAGTAAGTGGGGTAAGGGATTTGATGCCCTTATCCGCCGATACAAGAGTTCTACTAGTAGAAGAAAAAGATCTAGTCAAAGTAGAGGAAGTCACTGATGTGGTAGCTACAATAGTAGACTAGAGGCTAGACTCGATTGTGGTTTGCCTACTTGGCTATCCGGGCACACTGCTTCTTCTTGAACTCCCCTTTCCTTGAGTTGGCCGGCAACTTGCAAACCTTCCTTGATGTTGGAGGTTTGAGGCACTCGCACAGGAAAGTTTCTTGATCTTCTAATAATCTTTTTTGAGGTTTTGGATAAGAGATATCCCAACCTTCTTTAGTTTTGGAAGGATCACATGTATCCCCAAGGATTACCCTAATGGAACTAGATGGTTGTTCCACAAGGTATTCCTTCGGGATGACTATAGCATCGATCTTGAAGCTATGTTCAAGCCAGTCCTTGAATGTGAAGCAATCTTCCAAAATATGACCTAGCATATGATTGTAGGGGCAAATGCTAGGATCATGGCTTTTGCCTACTTCCTCTAGTCTCCTAGGTTCGAGTAGCTAAAAATTAGGCTTCTTTAAGAGATTCTTAAAGATCTTCCTGATTACCTCCCTCTTAAATGAATAAGGCTTGTTAAGTTTATCCAAAAGAGTAGGTGACCATAGCTACACACTGGTGGTATGTGTGCTATTGTTGATGATGTGGATGAGGAGGTGGTGGGTCATGGAGGCTCTTGGCGGTAGTGGGGCTACTCGTGGTGGTAAAGGTGGAGAAGGCGATGAGGTCGGTCTCTAGGATCTCCCCTGGTTGCTTCCCTTATCTACTTATCACTTCTCCACTTCTTCTTCTCATATACCTTGGCTTTGGCTTGGGCAACTAATCTTGAAAAGGCAAGCTTGGCCTCTCCTTAGACTAGCCCTTGTTGATTAACTTCTCAAATGTTTTGATGGTGAAGCCCTTAAGCATGAAGGAGGGCCATGGATATTCTTTAGAAGAATCTCAATGGAATGATGTTCAAATATTTGTGGCTCGTATTTCATACTCAGGTTATGTCATCTGAGAATGTTGTTAATAAGGGACTCGCTTGGGTGCTGTTGTGCTACAACGAGATCACCATAGTGACCCTTTGCTGAGCTCTAGCAAACCTCTTGATGAAGAGTTGCTCTAACTCAGCAAATATCTTCTCTGAACTATTGGGAAGTTCAAGCTAATCAAATGTTATCACTAAGCAACGAAAGAGAGAAGAATATCGTGTCCCGCCAGTTGCAACAAAGCTCAAATATGCAATGTCTTTGCCTTGGGTTTCCTACCAAAACTCTTGAAGGAAGGTGGCATTAAACTCTTAGGATATTAGATTACATCAAATTCCTCCAGGTAGGGTCTACCCTTTGGAACTGATGATCTTCCTCGAGCTTGAGCCAATGCTTCCTTCACCTGCTGCTCAACCATGGGCTTGATGTCTTTTTCTTGTATGGAGGTACTATCCACAACCTTCCTATACATCTGGTGCTACCTTGCTCTCGAGGTAAGTCTTGGTGGGTCCAAGACATGCACCAACTCTGGTGACTAGTCCGGTATGGTAGGATGAACTATGGGGCTTGACTGCAATGTTAAGGCATGCTTAGATCTTTGTTTCTTTATCCTATTTATCTTTTCATCTTTCTACTTTATTTATGCTAGGAGGTGTTGGGTCGAGTGGGTTGTGTCTTCCTGCTAGGCCTCAACACCTTCCATAGCATGATGCTCTCTGAGGAGGGATCCCCTGGTATCTACCATGCAAACCCTTTCTGAGTCTCCCAACAAATCATCTTCATTGGGATCAAGGCTAATCTTCTCCTCATCAGACCAATCATATCCTAGGATTTCTTTCTTCTCCATGAGATAGTGTGCTACTATGTCATCGATCAATTTAGGCACAAATGACTTTGGTGGATGTGATCACATCATGCGAGAGGCAGACCTCCCTTCTGGAGAATTAACCTTGAGGCTGTACTGGAAGAAACACTCCTACACTGTCAAACTCTATGTGACATCTCTAGGAGGTCTATCATCATGGGGCGGGTTGTCACCTCCTCCCTCTACTATGCAATCATCTCTATGTCCCTTTTGGTGGTGGTGGTGAAGGGATGACCACTTGTGGGTTGCCATTCCTCCCAGATTGGGGCGAGGTCCGAGGAGAGCTCACCACAATAGGTGGTGTGGATGGAATGGGATCCCTTTAGCCATCAAGTCTCTCTCTCCCAAATGTCACCTTCATGGCCTTTGGCGGAGATGCTAAAACATGCAGGATGGGAGGGGGTAGAGTGTGGTGGAGACACCCGACTCTCTTTTAGGCGCTCTCTTATGATGTGTAGTCCAGAAGTAGAATTTTATCGATGATGGGGTAGCGTGTCGATCAAGAAAATCAATGCGATGCGCCCAAACCTCTCTCTCTTGGTGAGATGTATGAGATTCTAGCCCACTCCTCTAAGCTTCCCCCACTGGGATAAGATCTCAATTCAAATTAGCCCCAGGACTTAGATGTAGGCCCCTCACTCATAGAGAGCGGAGGTGGCATGACCTCCCGACTATTGGTGGTTGATCAACCTGGTGGAGGTGTGATCCTCAGCATCCTCTCAGGAGAGAGAGAATGGAATGGGTTCATTATAATGGAAACTAAAGTGGGCAACTCCAACAACGATAGTTGCCTCCATCTCCACGGAATCTACATGTTATCATCTTGCAATTTTTGTTCCTCCTGGTTTTGGTAGGGCAGTAAGCTCAACCTCAAAAGCGGGGGAGACAATCCACGGGATCGGGAGCCTTACCCTTTGGTGCTAATGAGTGGGTGCTAGCCCTCACAGGGAAATAATAAGGTGCACCACATGCATGTGACTTGGAACCACCACCTTCCTCTTAAGAGGGATATCGTCGAGGCATGTCTTTGAAATGACCGGTCATGTGCTCACGCTAGTGGTGAGAGGGGTGCCCTCACATGTAATCCCTTGCCTCATCCAGTGGATGAGATATAGAGAGAGGGGAAGCTGGCGAGGGCCAAGTCCATCTCATGGGGAAAGGTAAACATACTTGTGCCATTCTATCAACTAAAATTGAGCGGAGACCAAATAAAAAACTATTTGAATGAGTCCAATGTTGAAAATAAACTTGAATCGATTCATTGATTTTGAATTTGAATTTTTGAACCCAACATCTTTGTGTTAAGTTGGGTTCAAAAAGATTTGGAAGAGATTTTGAGATTTGATTGGAAAGAGGAATTTTTGAATATAGAATCCACTTTCAACAAATTTGGGTATGTTCAAAATGGGTTCAAATATTTTTGAAGAGATGCTTCCATAGGTTCATATTTGAATTTTGATTTGATATTTTTGAAATTTGCTCACTTAGCAAATTTTAGTATGCAAAGTGAGGTGTTTAAAAACAAATATTTCTTTTTCTTTGTTTGGTTTGTCTTGTGAATCATTTGTGATTTTAAAAATGGAATCCTCATTTAGCAAATTTAGGTATGCTAAGATGAAGGATCCAAGTGTGTTTTTGTTTTGAAAAATATTTGAAAATAGGATCCTTAGAAAATTTGAGTATGCTAAGAAAATCCTAATGTGTTTCTTTTGATTTTTTTTTTTAGAGATTTTGATTTTAAAAAATGGAGACTACTTTAGCAAATATGGTATCCTAAAGAGTGAAGTTCTAATTTGTTTTGAAATATTGTGAGGTGAAGATTTCACTTATAAAATTTGAGTATGCTAAATGAAATTCTAAAATGTGTTCTAATTTTTTATGTTTTGAAAAAGGGAGACTTCACTTTAGTAAATGGGGTATACTAGAATGAAGTTCCAAATGTGTTTCTTTTTTGATTTTGAAAAAATGGAGATTTTAGCAAATTTGGGTATGCTAAGGAAATCTAATGTGTTTTTTTTTTTGATTTTGATTTTTTGAATCACTTTAGCAAATGTGGTATGCTAAATGAAGTTCAAAGTGTTTCTTGTGTTTTGAATTTTGTTTGAAAAACTTCACTTTAGCAAATGTGGTATGCTAAAATGAAGTTCAAAATTGAGAAAATTTTTTTGTGTTTGTTGATTTTGAAAAGAGATTTCCATTTAACAAATTTGGGTATGTAAGATGGAAATCAATTATGTTTCATTTTTCAAAGATGTATGTTCATATGTGATTATTGCTTTTTGAATGAGGAAATCTCAACTTAACCATATATGGAATATGTTAAATGGGATTTCAAAATAATGTCATTTTATTTGGAAATGAAATCTTCATTCAATAAATTTGGGTACATTGAATGGAGATATTCACATGTGCTTTTTGAAATTTTTATTTTTGATTTTGATGAAATGAAACCTCCATTCAATAAATGTGGGTATATTGAATGGAGAGGTTCATATGTGCTTTTGAAAATTTAAAAACTACACACATGTGGAATGTGTTGAGTGGAATTTCAAAGTTGTGATTTCGACTTGAAGATGTAACATCCATTCAACATATTTGGGCATATTGAATGAAAATGCCCATCTTCAAATTTTGTGCTTTTTGAAAGTTTATGATTATTGGAATTTTATTATTTGAAAATGAAGTCTTCATCAAAATGAATTAAGTGAAGAAACTCATTTGTGCTTTTAGAAAATGTGATTGTTGGAATTTTATTTTTGTAATGATGATCCTACATATAACAATCATGAAGATTATTAGATGAAGGTGATTTAAGAAAATTTTTGTGCAAAAATATTTTATTATGTGCATTTTGAAGGGTGCTTTTTGAAAAGCAAGATTTTTACGAAAGATTTATTTTCATTTTATTTTTTTTTATTTCTTTCTTTTAGAATGAACCTTTCCTTACCATAAAATGGAGGAAGTCTTTAATCTTTTTATTAAATTTTATTTTCACCCATTGGGAACCAATGGGGGTTTTAAGACCAACACGAGAGGTCCTAAAACCTAAAGATGTTGGCTAGCTTAACTTAAGGATGAAATAAGCTAAGTGCCAATGGAAAGAAAGATAGTCTTGGATTCATACAAAAGTACAAACCCACTATCGATACTTGGAGACAATGATCATTTACCAAAGATGGAGAGAGGAACCATCCCCAGAGTCTGAAGAATGTGGGTGAAAAAATTTATAATAAATCATCATCATCATAATCTCTCCTTCTTCCTTGGTTCTTCATCTTCATCAAAGAAAGATGAAGGTAAGAGAGAGAAAGGAAAGAAAAGAGAAAATTCATATGATGATGCTCTTTTCTTTAGATGGACACCACATAGATATGTGTACTTATTAGGTGATCAGTATGACATTGAGAAAGGTGTACTATCTCAAAGATAGAAGTCACCACCCTACAATGGACCTAATCACTAATAAGGACTAAGGACTTATGGGTCTCGATGATGTACCAGATTCTTCCCTACTTTACATGGAAAAGTAAAGTAGGGTTTATTTTAAATCTATTAAGTTCTACAGGCAAGCCCCATAATTACATCCTAAGGAATGAGATTCCTTAGAATACTCATTAAGGTAAATGATCATTGTCTCCAAAGATTTCAATAGGTAGACTATCAATCGATTAGTTTATTTTAGAAGTCAAATGGGATCGATCAAGAGAGGAGTTCTTATCAAAGCCAAATGAGAACATAAGGGGATGCTTGGATACTAGGAAGCCTAGTAAGCATCCCAAACTATCCTATGGTTGGGCTTTATACATTTTGAAATTGAATTTATTTGAGTTGAATTTTTTATTAGAAATTTAGGCTTAATTCCACAATACAATATTATGGAAATGCCTAAGAGGTGAGGATTTATGCTTATGGCCACAAAGGAGAGAAGCAACCTGAACCTAAATCTAGGAGTTTGGCATGACCTAAATCTGGAGCTCAGCATGACCTAAATAAGCACCTAAATCTAAGGCAAAATGGGTATGTTTACCCATAAGAGAGATAAACCAACCGCTACGGGTGGTCGCCAACTAACTCCTCCTACGATTTTAAATTCATGTAGGCAAGTCATATTCTTTATGCAAAATAGTTGGGTCGTTATTCATTTAGAAAGAGACTAAATCCTTAAACTCACTCCCTGAGAGACTAGATCATGTAAGGGCATGAAAAATGATCTAAATCTAATACAAATCATATTACATTTTTTTTATTTTCATTTTTGGATGATCATTTAACTCAGGCTTATAGGATTCATATGCCTAATGCATGAGAAATGAGATTATGGGCCAAAATCAGCGAGAAGGGGAGGTGTGTTTCCACTATGGCTCACAGGTCAAGCCACGTTCTCTGGCAAAGGTGAAAGCCCTCCAATCAAGAGTGAAATAATATGCATTTATGCATGATGAAAAAAAGAAATATTCAACCAAATGCTAATTCTTTTATCTTGATTTTTAACTTAGGCTTTAAATAAGATTATGAGTTCTTTACTTTTAATTTTGAGTTATTTAATTTAGTAGAAGATTAATTTTTTCCTAAGAATTTAATCATCATCCTCGCCATACATCAAGTAAGGAATAAACTAGGAAAATGATGCCATCTTAATGCACAAGCTAAACAAAACATCAAATATTTTATAAAGCTAATGTAAAAGAATAAAAGATCATTTCTAGCCGGGCACCACCGCACAAACCCGAAAATAAATTGGGTAGCTGAGCTCTACTCTTATACAACCCATATTACAAATGAATTAATTTACAATTAAGCAAGGAAATTCATGTTATGGGGGTCTTCATTCTTCATTTCTTCGTTCTTCTTTTCTCTTTTTCTTCTTCGTTTCTTCTTGGTTCCTTCTTTTGATGGTTGTTGCTTCAAAGGCTTCACATGGTACATAGGATGAGATCTTATGACCAATGCTCATCCTAATCCCTATAACAATCATTCTAAAATCTAATTACAAAATTACATGAAAAGAAAAGTAAATCTAACTAACACCTCAAAACAGATATTAGCTAAACAAACCATACAAATCCCAAGCATGTATATTGGACTTAGCACCCACACATGGGTAACTAAGTCCACCTGGCCTATAGGATTATGCTTAGGGTATAAGCAAAAAAGTTATATTTTATTACAACTCTAAGCACAATCTACGTAAAATAATGATTAGACTAAATCATCCTACCATTCATTCTATGAACCTACCCTAACATCAAGACTAAAAATAAAACATCATAAAATAAAAGCAAACATCAAGCCATGCACCGCCCTAACCTAAAGCTAGAAGTGGTGACTTAGCCTAATATGTGTGCTTTAAAAAGGTATGTGTGGTATGCTTAACTATGGCTTTAAGACATGGATTTTCTAAGTGTGAAGATGTTCAACTTAGATGGTGGTTTCATTTAAGTTTCTAGTTGATTTGGGTTGGTTTTATTTGATGCTTTGTTTGGTTTGAATGAACCTACTTAATTACTAAAGGTTGTAAAGAGAGGGAAAAGAGAAGAGAACTTCTCTTTCCTTCCCTACCCTAAGTAATTTCTAAAGTATTCATGATTTTGTTTAGTGAATATTTTATTATATTAATTAATCCTAAGTTTATATTTTCACTAAACAAACTTATTCAAAAAGAAAGGCATTTTAAGATTAAGTAAAGTGAATTAATATCACAAAACACACATCACTTTATTTCTTTCCCAACATGTATAACATGCATATGGATGAATCCTAAGCATATCTATACATACAAATGGAAATGTAGCACACTTTATGATGAATGCTAAGAAATGTTACTTAAGAAAATTGGAATGCTTTATGATGCATGATTTTGATTAAGTAGAAAAGAGGGGTTTCTTTTATCCATTTATTCACATGCACATGAGTATGTATGAAAGGCATAAGTGAGTACGGTCCCATTATTAGCACCATGGGTGTAAGGTACAAGAACTACATAAGGCTACTTAAAGCCTCGCAACCGCTAGATTGTCTAGACTAATATACCACTTTCTTCAAATACAAATATATGTTCAAAAGAAATGAATGGAAAAAGAAAGATGCAAAAAGTTTATATTTATTTGTTTATTTTGTTCATGCAATCTATATGTACAAATGTGGATGTCCGTCTTAAGTAATAGTATAGGAATGAATAGGAATGAGGTTAGGCAAGTGTTGTGCTCTTTTCAAATGAACTATGGACTTTGCCAAATCCTATTCAAAACTATGCTAAAAAAAAGAGAAGGAAAGCCATACTATGCACATCTTCATATTCATATCCACATGCAATCTTGTAAAAAATTTTAAGTAGCACAACTTCAATTTTAGGTATTTGATTTTTAGATTTTGAAAATAGTTTTAGATTTAGTAGTGATAATTGCCACTCATATTTTCACTTTGGCCAAAACATGCAATTTGACATAAAGGAAATATTTCATTTTAATTTTGATTTTAGAAAAGCATGAATACATGGAATTCATATGATATGCACATTTAGCATATTAAGAAAGAACTAAAGTAATGAAAGCATGTAAATGCATTCACCCTAATTAATTCCTAAATTCTATGAAATAAGAAAGTTTAAAGCAAATCAAGTTATTTTTAAGGAAGGTTTGATTTTGTTTTGAGTTAGATTTAATTTGAGAAATGTGAGGTGCGTTTATTGTTCCTAACCCATTCCCACATATGTATTGTTTTAGTTTACTTTTAGGTGATTATCAATTTTATGCTTTGGTTAGGTTAAAGTATGAATTAAGAATCCCCTTACATACCAATCAAATACTTAATCAAATTATGAGCCAATGAGATGACATAAAATCACATAAATAATTTAAATCAGCAATGCACCTAGAGAAGAAAGGTACATAATGCGATTGGCTCATGATTAATGATTAATTAAACTAAGGGGTTTAGTTTAAGTACTTTCATAACCCCTTTCACACATGTGATTGGGATTTTGATTTTCTACCCAAGATAGATTAATTGAGTTTTGAAAAGTTTTAGAATTTTATGGAATTAATTAAGGGGGTAATAAGTTAATTAACCCTTAATTAAGGTTGAATTATGGAAGAAAATGGGATTTAAGGAATATCTTAAGAAAAGTATCCCAAAATATTTTCCCTAAACCTCATAATCACTTAATCAAAACTTAATTGACTCAATCGAGGTTATACCACTAATTATACCCTTAATTAACCTTAATTACATTATGGGAGTGATTAAGGAATGAACTAGAAATTTCTCTAATTAAATAACTAATAAATCCCAAGAAAATTAGGGGAGGCAGGAGTCATCCCATTAATTATGCACAAGATTTTTGGGATTAATCATTGGAGTAATTAGAGGGTAATTAGCAAAATAACATTCATAATACAACCCAAATCCATAGAAAAGCACTATTCAAAATTCATTAAAATCATTTTTAGAATATTCTATATTCAATTATCTATCCAATGCAGCTTATTTCATATTTTTCTGATTCTTCTAGGCTTAGATATGAATTTAGGAAGTTTTCGTGATTAATTAGGTGATTTAATAGCCTAATTAAATGTTTAATCCCATCTACGCCACACGCGATGACGCACTTTCCATGTGGCAAAGATTTGATATTAAAGTTGTCACAACATGCACGTGTACGGCATACGCTTTCCTCACTCATCCGATCAAGGATTGACTACCGAGGTTAAAGTCATTAAAGGATAAATGCGATCATGTGTATTAATCATGGCCGTCCATCCAAAATGCGTGGATGGATGGCCCATAATCCTTCCCTATTCTTCTCTGTGAGAAATGGACACCATCCATCTTCTAGGAAAAGATCCAAGCTTGATTGAGCTTGGATTGGATTGAAACTCAACCCACGCCATCTAAGAGTAAAGGGGATCACATCTAACGGCTAGAATCTCATGGGGTGATACTTTACTTCACAAAGGACCAGACCACACCTAGATTTAAGCTTAGTTTAATGGCATACCTCTGAGGTGATCACCAAGATTGGAGAAGCTTCACTAGTGGAGATGAAGCTTTGTGAAGTTTGAGGCTCTAAGATTGGATCCCCAGGCCAACTCCTTGACTTGAGCTCCTTGATCAAGGTGACCTCCCTGCCTGGAGCTTGGGAAAAGCTTGGGTGAGTGATTGAGCTCCAATGGAGCCAAGGAATTTGATTGATATGAGTGGACTAAGTTGATTTGGAGCTCCCTTTTGTTTTGAAAATGAAGATGAAAAAATGGAATTGCAGAGAGCTTGGGAGGGAAATCACTTATCTCGCTTCCTCTGCTCAATCAAGTGAGATGGAATGAACTCAAATTAGGGAGAGTATATCTCCCCCTTTAGCAATTGAACGGTCGAGCTTCTCCTTTCCGTTTTGATCTAATTGACCACCTTGAGTGGGTTTGTTAAGAGGTTTAGGATGTCCTTGCAATTGATTTGGCCAGATGAGTGGAGTAGTGGAGCTTGCATGTGCTTAAATCATGTAGAGGAGGGATTCCATGTGCTTAATTTCATGTAAGTGGTCATTTTTTGCCTTAGGCTAGGTTGGGCTGACCCAAACCCATTTGGTTGGGTGTTCCACACTCTCTAGTGTTCACTTGATCCACTAAGAGGGTGCCAAGTGGTTATGGAGAGGATTTGACCAAATTCTATGTTTAACAAAAATTTACCCTTTGACCTAGGGGTAAAAGGTCATTTGGCTTGATTTCAATTTGAATATGTTTATGTTTGAAAATACAAGTTCATTGAATTTGGAATTTGGTTTATGATTTGGCTCATGTTGACCTATTTAGGTCAAAATGGGTCAACTTGGGTCAAGTTGACCAATTGGTCAAATTGGGTCAAACCAAGGGTTGGGTCAAGTTCATATGACCATTTGAAATATTTTGGTGGCTTTGGTTTGATTCAATTTGGTTTAGGTTTGAATTTGGTTAATTAGTTCATTTAGGTCAAATGGGTCAAGTTGACCAATTTGACCCATTTGACCTATTGGGTCATGGGTTGGTTTATATTGGTTGGTTATTTGAAATGGATATCTTTGTTTCCAATCAATTTTGGTTTAGTTTGATTTTCAATATGACCCTTAAAGTTCCCATGGTCAATTGGGCTAATTAAATTTAGTTCCACCAGGCTTATCAAGTTCAAGTGATTTGGAATGAACTTGACCCAATTGATTTGACTTAGATCAAGTTTTGACTCATTTTAACTTTTTAGGGCAAGTTGGGTCAACTTGGGTCAAGTGGCCAATTGAGCTAGGTTAGGCTCAAATGTTGACTTAGTCAAGTTCAAACATTGATCATGAGTGAATCTTGATCAATGGTTTCAATCAATTTGGCCTATGGTGGATTTTGGCTAGTTTCACTAAGTGTTAACTTGGTCAACCCTTAGGTTTGACTTGGTTTGACCCAATTTGGGTGATTGATCATCTCATGATGATTGTTGATCATGATGAAGTTTATGTCTTAGTTCAATCCAATTTGGTTGGGATTAGAATTTGGCTCATAAGGGTACTTTAGGTCACTTTGTGATGGGTCAAATCAAATGGCTTAGTCAAAGTTTGATTTTTGATTGAACTCACATATGGACTCATGATTGAAATATAAATCCTTTTGCAAGAGATTTGAAGTCAAATGGGTTTTGATTCATTTGACAATTTCAAGTTCAAAGGGTTAACATGAGTTTTATTTGGGTTTATTTTTTTGAATTGAGTTTTGGTTTGGTGATTGAAGTTTATGTTTATATTTGGATTCATGATTGTATGATTGATTGAATCATGATAAAAAATCAAGAGTTTGGATTGATTTGAATTTGATTTGGCTAAGTTCAAGAGTTTGACTTGAAAGGCTTAGGTTGAATTTTGGTTGAATTTGAGTTTGATTTTTTGGATTTAGTTTTGGATATTTGAATTTATATTTCATTTATATTTGCATATAAATGAGAATATAATTGTGAGAAAATTTAATGAATTTGAAGTGGTTTGATTTGATTTAGCTAAGTCCATAAGGATCAAAGGACTTAGAAAAGATTTGGAATTTCATTTGATTGTTGGATTTAGTTTCAAATTTCATTTATATTTGCTAAATTCATAAGAGAGAATCAAAATCAGAGTATTTTGTGCTTGGAATTTCAATCATGGGTTTCAATCATAGATTTCAATCATGGGTTTCAATCATGTATAATTGATTTGAGTTTGAAGAAAATTAATCAAGTTGGAATTGATTTAGGTTTGACTTGAAGGGAAGGAAGTGAGGAACGCGGTTCAAGCTATAGGGTAGGCAATTTTTCCTAACACCCCTAAGGCATGACCTATTCCTATGGCTAACTCTTCTAAGTCTCTAGGGCTTGAGTGTCCACCTAATCACTTGATTTAAGGACTCTTAAAGTGGGAAGTCCATGTCTTGATGGAGGTTGAGAGCTCATCTAAAAAAAATGAGGTCAACACTAATATATGCCCCTTCTCAGTGTGGTCTCTCGCACACCAACAGGGTCCAAACAAATATATAAACAAAACAAATATATTTTTTTCACTTGTGGATTAGGAGGAAAACCCTAGTGGTACCTTTACAACATCATATATTTAGATGAGTCAAACCTCCATGGAATCAACTTTTGAGTTGAGATAAGTCCCCGTGTCATCTTAGAAGTCTTTGCTTTCTAAGATATGTTTCATCATGCATTCTCCAAAGACTAAATGGATATTTGAGTTTGATTTATTGTTATCAATCATCACCCCAATGGTTCTTTATTTGGGATGTAAGTCAAGCTTCTCACGAATTATTACACACCAAAGGCATCCCTGGTTTTTGCTCTATACTTTGGATGGTAGACTATCCCTTAGATTTGTAAAGGAGGACTAGATATTAGCCCCTTCTTAGTGGATCAATGGCGTGGGTCCATCTAAAATAAAATTAATTTTTACTATTTTTGAGTTGATGTGAGTCCAAAGACCATTCAATAGTTCATGTCTCATTTGGTGCTATCAACCGATCACCCTGGTTCCTTGTAGGAGGATGTAAGTCTACATGCTTTCTTCGACATGACCATTGCACCAAAGGCAACCCTGGTTTATTCCTAAGGCGGTCGATATCCCTTTGGATTTGTAAATTGAGACATGCTTAGACATATAACTCAATTTTGGATCCATCGAGTCAAGGTCCATTTTAAATCCATCCTTCCCCAATGGAATCTAAATTAAATTCATCCACTCTTATCTCTGGGATGCTCCTATCAAAGAAATCCATATATTAAACCCATCTATCCCAAATGAGTCGAAAATTTTGGTATTTATTTGATGTAATATGGGGACACCAGTATCTGAGGTGTTTATTGATGATTGGGTACTACATTAAAGAATAGTGCACTATCTCAAAGATGAAATCACTACCCTATATGAATCACTAATCACTTTAAGGCATGATTAATATATAGATTTTTCCCTACTTTATATGGATGAATAAAGTAGTTTTATTTAAATTGGGTTCTAAAGTTCCATGGGGAAAGCATAGTTAATTAATCTAAGGAAGGTGAGTTTAGAATACTGATTAAAGTAAATTACATCCCAAAGATTTCAAAGATATGATTATCAATAAATTGGCTATATTTAAAAAATCAAGTGGGATAGATCAAAAGGAGAGACTTATTATGGTTTAAAGGAGATGAGTAGAAATGCTATGATTGAAACTTAAGCATTCCAATCTATCTCAGGGCTTTATATTTTTGAAATTGAAGAGAATTACTTATTTGAGTTAAATTTTATTAGAAAAATATGACATATAGATATGTACTTTTATATTTTGTTAAGATATTATAGTTTATTAAGTTATGAATTTGTGATAGTAGTAGCTAGTACTATAATATGTTGTACTTTAATTGTGTTAGTTGAACAATGTAAGTCAAGTCTAAAGATGTGTTTTAATTATATGTGCATAAAATATTAAAATGCACCAATTGTTTTAACTTTTTCTTCAACAAATATGCAAGATTGTGAGTCTACAATGGATTCATAACAAAATTGGTTCAACAATAAAATTTATGATCAACTTATTATAAATTAAATTGCAATGAAATTACATCTTTGTGAGTCTACATTAGATAGTATGCCATGACAACTTTATTAAGTCGTCACGTTGCAAATCTATCTCAAATTTGCCACACAAAAATTTATGCAAATTAGCCACGATATATTGCAATGAAATTATTTCATTTAAAGTTTTTTTTTTCATGATGACTTCCAATACCTGCATAATGCATCTCATATGCCTTGTACAAGCATTTTCACTATGTATAAAGTTCATGCTGAAAATTATTGAGAGAAGAGGATTGTTGAGTGAGCAATGATGAAAGATTTTGGATGGGAGAATAAAAGGAGAGAATAATAATTTTTACCTTGGCTTATAACATAATGATCTTAACTATTTATAGAATATTCTACTAATAATACAAATTTTATATTAGAAAAGAATACTCTAGAATATTTATATTAAATAAGACTATGATAGAAAGTACAAGCACAAGATTCTAGGCTATGTAATAAATAGAAGGGATTATTTTTAAAATCAAATTGTAATGAATTAGTATTTGACGAAAAAAAAAATATCTTTATGGATTACGTCGTCAATCAACAAATGTTGACGGACGATCCGTTTTTTTTTTTTTTTTTTTCTGGTTTGTCGGGGAGAACGGAGAGAGAGAGAGAAAGGAGAGAGAGAGAGACAGCTTTTCAACGACAGAGAGAGAGAAAGAGAATTTTTATTAATTTTTTTTAAATAATATAATTATTTAAAATATATAATTTAAAATATTTTTTATAAAATATTTAATAACTAAATATATATTTAGTTATTAATTTTTATTTATATATATAATTAAATATATAATTTAAAAAATATTTTAATTATATATATAAATTTATAAATTTATTTAATATTTTATTAATTAATATAATTATGTATAATAATTTTTATTAATTTTGTTAATATATAATAAAAAATATTTAAAATATATAAATAAAAACAAACAAAGAATAAATTATATAAATATTTTATAAACTATATAAATAAAATAATATATATATATATATTTTATAAATTTATTTAGTTATTTATATATTAAATTATATAAATATTTTGTTATATAAATAATTTAAAATAATTTTATAGAATATTTTAATTATATATAAATATATATATATATATATATATATATATATATATATATATATATACATACATATATACATATTAATATAAGTCTTAATAATAATAATAACAAAAAAAATATAAAAAATATAAAATATAAAAAAAAATAAATAAATAATTTTTAAAATAAAAAAAAATGAATGTATATAATATACATATATATATATATATATTATATAAATAACAAATAACTAAATATTTATAAACATATAAATAACTAAATTTATATAATTATAATTATTTATTTATTTATTTATTTTAACTAATTATATATTTTAAAGAAAAAATTTTAAATAAATAAATAACTAATTATATATATATATTATATATATAAGATATTAATATATATATATATATATATATATATATATATATATATATATACATATATATATATATATATATATATATAACTTATGTTATTATATATATTATATATATAACTATTTATTTATTTTATATATTTTAAATATTTTTAAATTATTTATATAACTAAAATATTTATAATTTAAATATATATAAATCTAAATAATTTATAAATATAAATATATATATATATATATATATATATATAATTTTTTTATTTATATAGTTTATAAAATATTTATATAATTTATTCTTTTGTTTATTTATTTATTTATATATATTTTAAATATTTTATATTATATATTAACAAAAAATTAATAAAAAAATTATATATTATACATAATTATATTAATTAATAAAAAAATATTAAATAAATTTATAAATTTATATATAATTAAAATATTTTAAATTATATATTTAATTATATATAATAAAAATTAATAACTAAATATATAAATATTTAGTTATTAAATATTTTAAAAAATATTTTAATTATATATTTTAAATAATTATATTATTTAAAAAATTAATAAAATAAAATCTTCCTCTTTCTTTCCCCGTCGTTAAAAAAAAAAAAAAAAAAGGTCTCTCTCTCTCTCTCTCTCTCTCTCTCCGCCGTTCTCCCCGCCGTTACAAACCAGAAAAAAAAAAAAAAATTGTCAAACGGACGATTTTCACTAACATTACATTTGACGATGACTAGTATTTTCTAATTATATTTTTTTCGCTTAAATAACTAATTATCATTAACACTAAACCTATTTTAAAAATAATCCCTAAATAGAAAGACTCTAGAGTATACTTTTATATTAAAAATATAATATTATAGAAATCTCTAGATTTGGTTCTTATTTCTATAAATAGGCAAGACTATTGAAGATGAAAACTATATAACAAATACTTATAATAAAATTTCTCAATATTTCCTCATAATCTTCCATCCAAAATTTTGCCATTGCTCGCTAAACAATCATTTTTCTCCCAAAAATTTTCAATAATGACGCAACCAAAGATTTTGTCAGAACTTATCAATATATATGAGGGTGAAAAGAAAATTTTATTTAAAATTTGGCTTTCAACCTGTTAGACCTTGGAACGTTTTAGAAATCTATTAAACCACCAACTAATTTTTCGGCCTAATAAACTGCATTTTGCATTTAGTAATTATATTCCAAATGCAGCTATTAGACGATAAGAGGATAATCATGACCAAAATACATGCAACGATATCCATATTTTATATTTCCACAAGAGGAAAGTATTTGTATCGTTACCTTTTCCAGAAAATACGTGTTTTACTGGTTATTCATTTTATTTATTTTATATTTTTTTTTTCATGAAGAAAATTGCTTAAAGCAGCGGGAAAATCAGTCGCAGCTAGAGCCCGGTTTAACTGACCGTTTGCGAACAGTTTTAAGCGAAAATGTACTGGCATGGCGGCAAAATAAATAATAAATATACAGTCGCCTTTTAATTCATTTCCCTTTTCAATAAAAAAATTATACCAAAAAATAAATTCGATTAACTGATTTTTTTTAAAATAAATTAAGAGTAATGCATTTCATTTATTTTAAAAATATCAGTTATGAAATCTGAAGAAACTATATAAATTCGAATATATTTCTATTTTAAGCAGATATTAAAGTAACAATCAAACGAACAAAAAAAATAAATCGAACATAGAGTACATATATAGAGTACATACGTGTTACTGTTTGAATCAAATACCCAACCAATTCTTTTAAAAAATAACAAATGCCTAATCCCACGCAAGTACTAAGCCATACTAATACACACGATTTAACGAAAATTTAAGTTGGGTTTGCTTACATATTTTAATTTTTTTAAGTAAGAAATTTTCATATGATCGGTACACGAGCAACTATACTATCAGCGAATTATTTCTCTTTTTTTTTTAACCAAATATCAACTCATAAGCAAAGCAATGCAATGCATGGTTTAAAAAATATTATTATTTGAGTGAAAATTTACACGTTTTCCTCCAAAATTTTGAAACAAAAAAGGTAAAAAGATTACCTGCAAGTTACATATGACAAATCGAAATGATCAAAGCTCTTCCTATTAAATCTACACGATTTTCCACAAAATCATAGTCTGTTTCTTAACGTTTGTAAGCTAATAAATGTTGAGAATAAAGACCCAACTAACTTTATTATTCATTATGGACTAGTTGCGCTTGCTTAATCCTGTCTCATCTTTTTTGCGTATATACTCAATCAATATACAGTAAAAAGTGGTTCTCACATCGAGAACAATGTGTGCCTTCTGCATTACTAGTGTGATATTGATCTATTTAGAAGAAATGAAGTAGAAATTGTTCTGAATCTCTACCTTTCTAGTCAAAGCAGTGCTTTGGTTTTAGTTGAACCTGCCTTATTCATGCAGCAGTAACATTTACTTTTCTATGTTATGGATAGGACAATCAAGAGCAGCTAATCCCCATTTTTAATAAATAATCTTATACGTTTGGTGGGAATCAGTACAGAGAATTTATCTAGAGGGCAGGAGGTGATATGAGTCTGAAAATTCTACTAGTTGAAGCGAATCTTGAAAAAGTAATACGATCAATCAAGATAACGAGATCAAACATTATCAATCGACTCTTAAAAATGGAGTGTTTATAGTCAAATCGAAAGGCTTTGACGGATCTAACAAACCCAAGATCTCATAATTTTGAATTCATTTGAGCATTCAAATACACAAAATACATCATATGATCAAGGGAATCATTATGAGCCGTCTGATGGAAGAGTGGTTCAGATTTTACATGTATTTAGAAATGTCCCCTCTAATCTATAAATAGGCCATTCTTCACATCATGGGCAAAAGAGAGAGAGAGAAAGCGAAAATCTCCAGCATGGTCACCACTGACGTTCGACCTCCGTTGGCCAACCAACGCCGTGCCAACTTCCTCAGCCGCCACCGCCGATCCTCATCGTCCAATCTTCGCCGCCGATCACCGACCACCGTCGCCAACCATCGCCGCCACATCATCGCTGACCATTATCGGTCATCGCGCCACTATCAATCGCTTCGGTTATCGCCATGACCTTCATCACGCATCCTCTCATTTACCATATCATTACTACTAGCAACTATTATAACTCAAAGTGACTATATAGTTGTTGTTGTCCATTCGATTCTTTATCGCTCTTCATATACAACTCGTAATCCCATATCGAGAAAACTTTGTCCAAAATAAATACATAGTGGAAGATTTTTTTAAGCGTGATTTTCTCTCTTTTGAGATTTTCCACGTAAAAAAATTTTGAGTTTATTATTAATACTTCAAACAACATGCTTTGGACTCCACAAAGCAAGTAAACTTTTACTCTACCACAATTGATTTTCTAGCACAACAAGAGGATTAAATGCTCAACACCTCAAGTAGGATAGAAGAAGCAAGGGAACAACCTCAAACCCTCTATGATCATGCCTGATTAGAAATTTATGGAGACATGTGAGAGTATTGATTTAATCACGACAATGTTTATGGCTTTTAATAGAATTAATCTTTCGAGTTTAAAATATGCTTTGCCACTTAGTATCTTAGGCTTAATTGTAATATTCTTTGATATTGGCTTCCTAACAAGTTGTATCACAGCTTGTAGTTAGATTAATGTGATAATGTGGTCCATTTTGTTTGGGAGTTTCAAAAGTGTTAACACTTTCAGTCATGATTGGATTAGGTTTGAGTTAGGGTAACTTTCAAGACATTTGATGCTTGTTTATTAATATTGAAAGCTTCAACTTGAGAGGGAAATATGATCACACATGTTAGCTTTGATAATGAACATGACGGATGTCAATGCTAATTTTGATATTGAGCATTGGTATTGATGTTGACGACTAAAGTTAACCTTATTATCCATGGTGAGCACTAGCATTGTTATCAATAACAAGACTTAACCATATTTGAGATAGTGGCAATAGACTTAGTAATTACTAGTGTCAACCTTGATAATGATTTTTTTTGTTACATTGTTGATGATGATAATATTATTACTAGTGTCAACAATAATTGTTGATCTTTTTGGCGAAAGCAAATATTGATTTTGGTTCCAATGGTGAGCATCAGCTTAGGTGGTGACAAAAGTCATCAACGATTATTGAGAATAGACATTAGCTATCATTACATACAGTTATAGATTCACTTTTCTATGATTATTTTCGGCTCTTTCAAGTATCATTGAATGTGATTATATATTTATAGAGCTACATTCTAGTTATTTTGATCTCAAATGAAAACACATTCAAATGGCCCATGTTGAATCCATTTGCTCTTGTAAATATGATAAATGTCTTAGTTTTTAGATTATTTTTAAACTATAAGAATTTATGATAGTAGAATTAGCTCATCAAGATACATGCTTTGATTATAAGCATTCAAGATTCATATAACATTCGGCTCTTAAATATTTTAACAAGCTTTTAACTATGTTTCAAAATACTTTATTTAAATTCATTTAGACTTGAATCAAGGTATTCTTGGTGTCTCGAATTTATCTCTTTGAGAAATTCTTGTTAACTATAAGTTCATTGAAAATCGAATTCAGGAGGATCACAAAGTTAAATCTAAAATTATTTAATTTAAATATTTAAATGTTTTGAGATTTGAAATTGTCATTAAGATTCACATTTAACAAAATAATTATTGCTGGCTTATTAAATATATCAATATTAATTTTTATTTATTGACATTTATACTCTTCATCAATTTATTATTTAATTTAAAGAATGTTACCTACTTGTACTATCTAATAATGACTAGCAATTTATTATTCTCATCGATCCGTGTGATGCAAGAAAGTCTTGCTGTGAGGAACACCAAGAATTTTAGACGAGGAACTCTGTTGATAAAGAAGATAGCCTTAAATTGCATTGGATTAGTTACAATTAATGTGAAAATTGATTGAAAGTATTTTTGGAACAGCACCTTTTTGTCCCCAGGTATTGAGACCACTCTATGAGACGAATGAGTAGGTTACCTTCCAAGAACAAAAGTCGGTTTGTAAGTAAAGGAGTTCATTACTTCGCTGATACCGTGCTGTATAACTTTATCTTTGAAGGGAAACATAGCAACAAAAAAAGAGTGAATTTTTTGTACTGTACATAGCGACAGAAGCTTTAAATTTGTGGGAACAACAGCCACTCTTTAAATTCGCCGCTGTGAAAATCTATTAAAAAAAAAAGGCCGCTGACATCTTTCTTCATCGACTAATATCAAACCTTTAGATGATTTTCATTTTCACAAAATATAGAGATTATAAAAGAGGAATTACAATTTTACCTCTTTCGTCTCTTTTAAGTAAAAGATTATGAAAATTTAACATTCTTCAGAGTGTTGGGATTCTTCATTAAAGTCTATTTAGATTTATATGTGATTTAGTTTATCTAATTCAAATGAAACTTTCCTACAAAATTAATTCAAAGTATCGAGCCGAGTATTTTAAATGCTGAGGGGTAGCGTCTTTCCATGTCCCGTGAAGGACAGATATAAATATTCACATCAAAATTAATGTCTTTCCATGTCCCTGGAAGGAAAATGCTCTGTGGTTTGCGTATAGAACTTTGGTTTGTTGATAGGCCCGTCATTAACGAGTAGTCTGCATGGCAACGCCTATTTTCAGTATGATCCCTTCGGATTTAAACAGAAATGATGTATTGAAGTATTATGCACCAATATATAAAGACAAACGAACCTCTGTGGAAGTATTAGAAACTGTTTGAGCCAAACAAAATTGTTGTAGCGAGAGAAAAATGAAAGCGTTTCAAGGATTGAACCATATTAAAGGCCATATATGATTTTGGCTTCTCCAAACTAACAACTATTGCCATATCTTTAATTAACAAATTATCTCAGCATCCAAATATTGATAATGCAGAGAAATGAGTTATGTCTCCATTTAGTTTGCTATTTATTTTGTGATAATTTTAATTTTTTAAATAAGAATAATAGTTTATTGGGAAATATAATGGCAAATGTAATTTCTTAAAATACTTGCTTGTATATTAACTTCTACTATAATTAATTTGTGAAAAAAATGCTAATTTTGTTTAAAAAACAATTGATTTTTATAGGGATGCACCCATTAGAAAAGAATATGATCATTATCTAAATTAAAAGAGGCATAAGAAAACGTTTCCACCAACTCAAAAAACACTAATCCATAAACAATGCACAAGAAAGAGAACAGAATAATTGGTTAATAATTGAACATACCTATTTTAAATTTCTCAAAATTGACTACCTAAAGAATGTTGTTTGTTTGTGGCTAGATTTATGAATGATTGTTAGGTTAAGTAGTGAACACTTTTTAGATTGTTCAATAAATAAATTATTAAATAAATCATTATATGGCATTTTTGTGACCAATTTTCCACCACACTTGTGTGTTGTCACAAAAGTTTAGTAAATCAAGAGTCTAAGTCCTAAATCCCCATGTTTCTTTTCCTGTCTTATTTTGACAATAGTTTTGTTACTCGCTATAATGACTTAAGAATTGAAGTTGATTGTCAATCAGTAGCCACCTCACACTTACTTTATTGGTATTACTCTCTTCAGGAGTGCATCTATGTCTAAATTAGTGATGACTACAATCTACAAAGCTTTAGGATTCCCTAGTGTGATTGCTTTGATGACCTTATACACGAATCAACAACAACCTCATAGCTCCATTAGTGATTGCGCACTAATGATATGACCTTATGTCTATAAACCTCAAGAGGCACCATGTTTGACTCCACCATCGTGCTTTTAGCATGGGAGAAACTCCTCATAAAAGTCAATCCATAAGTTTATTTATTAAAAAGTGTGCCATTGCTAGTTTATTTAATAATGTTGATGCATACTCTTAATAATGATAATAAAGATAGAGATGGCTTTGGATGAGAGTTATCATTTACTTAAATTTGGATCTTTGATTGATCCCATAGTTTTGGATGCTATTGAAGATTAAATTATTGTATGTAGTGTTGACCTCATTTTTGAATGAGTGATCATTCAATCTTACTATTTAAGTCCTCTAATCTTAGATTATGCCCTTTCTAATTAAACACCTCGAACACTACACTTAGCAACTAGGTTCATAACTAAACCAAAACCAAGTAAAAATTTGAAATCAAAACTAAAATCAATATCTTAGGGCAAGAGTTTAGGTCAATAGTGAACCCACTAGAACTTAAACTAACCCAATTAGACTAAGTGAACTCAATCAAATCTAAACTTAATAAACTTTAAAAAAAAAGTAAAATTAAATATATTTGAATTGAAATCTAAATTCAGTTGAGCCTAAATTGAGGTAATTTAGATGGTTGACCCAATTGACCCATTTAAGCTCAAAATAATCTAAGTCGAAGAAAAATCAAATAAAATCAAAACAAGTAAAATCAAATCAAACAAACAACATATAATCAATATATAAATATAAATGAGCATAAAACTGATTTTAGATGAGGTACTAGGAAGTTAATCAAGGTATTTGACCTAGGTTAACCTCAAGTGAGTCCTACTAAGTCAAAAGCCAACCTATCAAATTTTGGTCAAATTGAGCCACTCCAAGGGCTAAAAATCATCACTTGAATTTATTCAAACATAAAACTAAATTCAATTGAGGCTCCAATTGGCAATCTATAGAAGTATATATAGCCAATACACATCAATTCAAACGGTCTAGACTAAGAATGTTATAGTTTTTTTTCTTTTTTATGAAATTCATAAATTTAGATTTATTATGATATAAATAAAATTTAAAATCAAAATCAAAATAATAATTTTTAAAATTTTTATCAACTGAATTAATTGACTGAAGTGCAAGTTAGATGAATACTTATAGAGTTCCGTTCTCTTCAAAAAGTCTGATTTCTCTCATATTTAAAAAATATTATTTTTTCAAAGGTGGGAAATGAAACTCAATTATTAAAAATTAGTAAATTATTGCATTAGAGCCCGAGGTGGAGGTCAAAAGTGAGAGCTACCAATACTATTGTTATTCATTTCAGTTATATAGTAATAGTTTAAACTTTAATACATAATATCATTGTTATTCATTTTAGTTATATAATAATTAAAGTTTAATTAATAGTTATAAATAAGTTTTGGATTTAGAGGCTGTTTGGCTAGTGTTAAATGAAATGCATTGTATTTAGTTTTACGCATTTTTCCCTTTTTTATTATTTGGTTGGAAGTAAAATAAACAAAGAGAAAATTTTGCAGTATTTCAAATCCTGTGATCAACATATTTTCCGTGACCTTTAAATATACTCAAAACGAGAGGATTTTAAATCACCCCGTTGAGACAAGGGTTTACATGCTGAATTTCCATGACGCTATGGCCATAGTTTTGAGTTTTCTTTCGTTTTTTTTCTTTTTTTTTTCCGTTTTTTTAGAAGTTCTCTGTCCTTGGTTGGAAAGGCGCAAGAACCGCTAGAGCAATGAGAAAATTAATTATAATTTAATTATAATTTAATAAATATAATTATGTTCATTATGAATTTGATAGTTAACTAATTCATGATAAATTTTAAAAAATAAAATAATGATTAATTAATTGAATAAATAATTAATTAATGTTTAATAAATAAATGCTAAACCATTAATTGATTTAATGAAATTTCCTATTAATTGATGCTAAACCATTAATTCAATAAAGAAATCCTTGCTCTCTTCCTCTCTCTCAAAGTCAACATGTCAGTAAAATACATTAGGAAAGGCAAGAAGAGGGTAGCTGTTAGTGACACTAATAGGTTTGTTAGTATAGAGACGGAAGAACCATACAACCACGCTCTCTTACACTAATAGATTTAGTTCATTTTCATTATAATGATGAATACAAATAATATCTTCCATTGAATTACTAACTAATTTATTTTTATTTTTTAACCCAGTAGTAAATTTTATTTACAATTTATATATATATATATATATATATATATATATATATATATATATATATATATATATATATATAAATATATAATTTAATAATTTAATTAATGAAAAAAATTACATAACTACTTTATTATATATAATAATATTCAGAATACAGGTATTTACTTTATTTTATATATACCCAACCAAACAGAAAAAATAATTTTTATATATTTATTTTACATACAATCAAACAACTGTAAAGTATTCAGAATTCACTGTATTCACTTTATATTGTATTTATTTTACATTACATTTCTTTTTCAGCCAACTAAAAAGTCTCTTAGATGACATGTAATCAATTCATCTCATTTGTCGTTTATCTTATAATTTTTCTAACTATATTTTGAGAAGAATAAAACTTTCTGAATTATATTTCTAAAAATAATATTATTTCCCATGTTTAAAGGGTGGAATAGAAATTGAGATTATTTTATCTTTATCATTATCTCAAATAGTATTTTTTTATTATTAAAATAATATAATTTATATATTATTACATAGCATTATATATGAAGAAGCTTAGTATACAAAGATAGGGCAAATTAGCATCATAATAATTATATGAAATTGAATTTGTTTTAGGTCATATTCATATTCAAATCTAGTTTATATTAACAATAAACAAACTATGAATAAAGTATGTAAAATATAAGATAATTAAGCATTAAATTAAACATATTTAGGTTGTTAATAAGTTTGTAGAGAAATTTTTTTATTTAAGAAATAAAATTCATTGCATACATTATTCATTTGAAAAATTAATTTTTTAATTTGTTGATATTAAAGCATAACTTTTTAAGAAAATAAAATTAAATATAAATTATTAGCAGATAAAAATATCAAATCAATTTGACAGACTTATGACTGCCAGACGTTTACATGTCCCACATCAAATCTAATGGACAAAAAATCCCACCTTCTCACCGACCTAAACTTTGGAAGTAAGCCACCATCTCTTAGCTCAGTTAGTCTACGAGTGATGAACAATTCAAATCTCTGGGATGGAGCACTATATACAAGGAAAAAGCAGACGTCGTGTGGGTGATGAATGCTACGTGAGATTAGTTATAACGATATCTCCGCCCATAAGATGAATGAGATATTGGATGATACCCATTAAAAAAAAAAAAAACTTTAGAAGTACCAACAGGAAGCCATTTACTACATATAATCGCAGAGCATCAATTGGGAAAGGCTTTGATGATAGTACAATATTTGGACTATAATGAAAAAGTTATTGAACTCCTGTGAAATCAAGAAAATGTTTCTTAAGAATTATACAAATTTGATCTGTATCTATATAATTTAACATATAGTATTAAAAGAATATGAAATATGATTATTTTTAAAATCACGTAAGCATTAATAATTTTAACGTAAAGGATTATTAAACTTTATGCGAATCATATACAATAACTTCAAATATTTTTAGTTGACGTGAAATAATTTAATGCACAGAAAAGAAGAAGATACCACTCGATCTTTATATATCATATGAGTTTTCTTTAATCATATGATCGAAATAAATGGTTTTTTTTTGTTAATCATATAAGAAGCTGTTACCATCTTGTGATCTCCTATTTATAAATTTCAATCAAACTTCAATATAATTAAATAAATGACTAAATGCAATGATACAAACAAAATTAAAGAACATAGCTTAATTTTTCTTGTTATAACATTATCTAGCGCTTATCAGCTGATAACTATCCAAGCATTTAGGCTACCATTGTTGACTTTCAATTTAGAAATCAGATCACTGAAGATGAATGTTTTCGATGAGTTCATTATTAGTACGTAATGATTTTTACAACTTCATGATTTCATTTATTAAACTTGATGGGTAATTATATTTTTATTCTAATGACTTGAACTTATATATATATATATACAAAATTTTATTAAACGGCTTATTAAGATGAGTCCAACAATACTAGAATCGGGTCAAATCAAACATAAAAGCTATACATAAAAACTTTGAGATATTAATTAAATGATCAAATGACTTCCAAATTTGACTGATCGATCTGAATCTAACGAGCCTAAGATCAATTAAATTGTTGGTCGTTTGGATGATCAAACCATCAAAAATTATCTATGATTGATGGAATCAATATGAACCGTCAGATGAAGTATTTTTAGATTTTCACTACAGTCGCCAAAAGCTCCTCTTAAAATCCTATAAATAAGACTTCATTCTTGTCATGAGAGGAGTAATCTAGAAGCGAACTTTGGAAAAAGATGTGAGAGAGAAGTTCAAATCAGTCACTACTTATCGATACCTATTATCTATTATCAACGATAATCATTACGTTCTCAACTATCACTATATAGTTGTTGTGACCTGATTCAGGAACTTCCACCATCTTGATTCCTCAAATACAGTCTTGTAATCCCATTATAAAAAAAGTTGAAGCTTGTAACTATTTGGAATATTTTAGTTTACATGATTTTCCCCTTTTCAAGGGTTTTTCACATAAATACTCTCGATTTTCTTATTCTCTTTTCAAATATCTATGTGAGTGCTGAATTTTCTAATAAAACTAAGGCATAAAGTTTTATTCTATCACTACTGGTTTTCTAGCACGTAACACTTTTGCACTATTTATGGGAAGGAGATTCTCATTACTTCTTCATCATGGCAAATGATCAAGTTCCTCGACAAGATCAAAACCACCTGCCCAGTGGAACACTTCGTACCTTTGAAGAGCGCATACGAAGAATGGGAGAACATCAAGCTCAAATCCATCAACTCTTAATAGGAGCTCGACAACCGAGAATGTCACACAAACTAAAAGAAATATATCCTATCAACAACATGATATAGTTGATTTTATTGCAAAAACTTATGAAGAACTCTCTCACAATAATATGAAAATTCTCCCATACATCATTCTAATATGGATCTTGACTGTAATGCCAGCACAATTCATCCTACTCATACTACTCGACCAACTTTGAATCCCCTTACCTCTTTGATGGGATTAAATCACCCAATTTCATGGAGACATCCTCTGAAGTTATTCAAGAAGAAATATGATGCCTTGTTCGAGATGAATTTCCTCTAAGAGATAAATAATTCATCCTTTATGAGAGTATTCAAAAATCTTCTCATTTGTATGATATGGTTCTTCAACAACTGATCGCGATGAGATTTAAACTATCTAACATTGAATCATATAATGGAACATCTGATCCTTATGAGTACATCGATCATTATAAAACTATTATGCATATTCAACAAACCAATAATACTTTATTGTGCCAAGTTTTTTCCATCACTCTTAGAGGGTAAGCTCGTCTATAGTTTTACTCCCTCCCTTAGGGGATCATTTGTAACTTTGTCTATTTGGCTAAACTCTTTATCGAACAATTTATCTCAAATCGAATAATCATCAATGACACTTCTCATCTTTTTAGAATTCATCAAAATAAACGAGAAACCCTTAAAAATTATTTTCGAAGATTCTATTCTGAAGCTCGTCAAATTCCATGAGTAGATCTAGAGCTACTCCAAGGTGTCTTTCCTGGAGGTCTTCGACCCGGGCCTTTCTACTCTTCACTAATGTGAGATACAGTACAACCTTACACAGATCTTATTCATCAAGTAGAGGCACAAATTACTGCTAATAAAGTTATTACTGCTCATAGAAGATAATTTGAGAATAACTATAAGCGTAAGTACACCTCAGAAGATGTTACAATCGTATCTCAAAATAAAAAAGAAAAATATTCAAAAGATCGATGATATTACGAGACTTTTAGTTGTACTCCATTAAATACGTCTAAGATGGATATCATAATGGAGATTAAGAATTCTGAATATCTCAAATGGCCAAAATCATTGAGAAATCCCAACGGAGGAAATCAATCACAATATTGTCATTTTCACCGTTCGAAAGGGCATTCAACTAAAAGCTAACTTCATCTGAAGGAAGAAATTGAATGTTTAGTCAGACAAAGACATCTGGAATGTTACTTGTTGGAGCAACATATCATCAAAAAAAATATCAAAGGAATCATAGTAAAGAAATTGTTGGCGTTATTGAGTAAAAAGTATCACTAATACTCATCTAAAGAAAAATCTCACCAAAACAATGACTAAAAAAAGTCAACTTTCTTTTAAAAGATTTTATTTTTCAAATAAGTTTTTCTATCAACAAAATCTCCTTTTGTTGCATTAAATAAAACCCTTAAAAGGCGTCCATGAGGAAGCCTATATGGAAAGCTGATAGTGGACAATGTACTCACCAAAAAGATCTTATGAAGGTAAGTGGTATACAAAGTCTTCACTGATAACCCCTGGATAGCACGCCCTTGAGGAAGCCTCGATGGGAAGCTAGTAGTTGACAGGGTCCTTACTAGAAAAACTCCAAGAGAACAAGTGGTTGATAAAATCTCCACTCACAAAAAATCTCAAAAGGTAAAAGCCTTATAAAGTACAGGTACATCAAAAATCTCAGAAAGTCAATGTCTTAGAAAGTATAAGTACACCAAAAATCTTAGAAAATAAAATCCACACAAGATACATGTATACCAAAAATCTCAGAAGGCCAATGTCTTATAAGATGCAGGAAAACTAAAAATCTCAGAAAGCAAAAGCATCATAAGGAATATATACATCAAAAACCTTAGAAGCCAACATCCTCAAAAAAGTATAGGTATTACAAATATGACCCAATTTTTGTCATGAGAGGAGGAAGCTAGAAGCGAACTTAAGAGAAAAATTTAGAAGTTCAAATCGTCATCCGATCATTTGTCATTGCAGCTTATTGTCGACATTTCATGACAACCGTTCTCACTACTAATATATAAGCTTATCTAATTTAAGAACTCCCATTGTCTTAATTCCTCAAATACAGTCTTGGAATACCATTATTATAAAAGTTGAAACTTTGTAACTCAAATATATATAGTGGAATAATTTGTTGAGCAAAGCCCCGTGATTTTTCCCACTTTTAAGAGGTTTTTTTATATAAAAATTATGGAATTTTGTATTCTCTTTTTAAATATTTGTGTGAGTATTAGATTTTTCAAAAAAGCTAAGACATAAAATTTTATTCTATTACTACTAATTTTCTGGCACGTAATTATATATATATATATATATATATATATATATATATATATATATATATATATATATATATATATATATATATATATATAACACATCAATTATTTATTTGATTTCTTGAAGAAAGAGAAAAAGAAGTTAGAAATGTGACTCCCAACAAATTTGACAGGAGTTATTAGCTGTTCTTGGTCTCTTTCAACAAATAGTGAAAAAAAAAAACTTCATCAATTTAAGATTTACTTGCATAACTTACATAAATAAAAGTAATATATCAACAAAGATAAGAACTTCAAATTTCATTATAATGCAATGAATTATAAAAAGGAATAATTTCATATTATATGTTGACATCATGGAAGAAAATTCTAATAATATTTCGATGCGTAGAATAAATTAAAATGGTTTAACTTAATAAATTTTTGAACCCACAATACATGACATAAATTTTGAGTCTCAGAAAGCTAATATACGTGAATTAACAAGAATTTTATTTATATATTGACTTATATATTTTTTATTTTGATTTTGAAATTAATTTAAATTTATTTTCTCACTTAGAATTTTGAACCTGGTTTTAAAGATGATCCTTTCAAAATAAATGTTGAGAAAAGAAGATAAATAATTGTCCAATTTTTTTATTTAAATAGCCACTATTTTTATTTGTTCTATATCTACAGATACGCAACTAGAAAATAAATATTGAACAAAGACTAATATTTATAACCTAGTTTTTATGAATGCCAATAATAGAGTTCTAACTGTCTTAGCTTTCTAACTAAAAAAAATTGACAAACTTGTCATCCAAAAAATCTATTATTAACTGTACAGTTTAATTTTATTAACTATCTTATTTAAGAATTGATCTTAATTTTAAAGAATAATTTCTACCACAAAGTTCTGATTGGAGGCTATTATAAAATTTTTAATGGAAGCTATCACGATGTCTACAATAAAGATTAAGGACTACAAAATCTTTCAAAAGTTTATTAACAATTATTGTTAGAAGCCAAATCCTCAACTATAAAAACCCAAATAATCATCATTTATAAAGCATTCCACAACAAGAAGCAATAACAATAGGAGAGAAAGAGGAATAGAGTGGAAAGAAGTTCCATCCGAGAATGAAAAGAAGAAAATTTTCCTTAGTGCTTTTATCGGGGTTCTTCTATCACTTTCAGAAGGAATAAGCATTGCTAATTTTAGTTATAATAAGAGAAGATGATATTAATTATTGTAGAAAATAGTTCTTATTTGTAGACAAAAAGAGCTTTTGGAATAATAACAACATCTATTCCTCTGCATTTAGCCCTCATCTTTATAAGAAGTGTTTGAATTTTCTTTAGTTAGATCACAAGATATCTTCAATAACATCTCTAATTTTATATAACATGTAAATCTTTATATACTCTCTTTTGAAGTTTAGTGAATAATATGATCTTTGTGGACTATAAATGTAGCCTTAAGTTGAATTATGTTCTTTTATATGGTGCTTAATTTATTTTATAGTTACATTATGGTTCATCATATTAACCCAAGAGTTAAGGAACTCTAATATTTTTTAACGATTTGTATCAGAATAATGTTATGAAAGTATCATGATCATGAAGTTTGAGATTGAAAGTTTTAATGTATAATAAAAATCTCAGCCTTTGAAGAATCAAGATACATGATATGTTTGTCAAATGAAGACTAAAACACTCATAGGGCTTGATATGATGACTAATATCAAGATTAAAAAAAATATATAGATAGATGAAAATACCCACTAATCAATTCAGTTATATTTTGTAGATAAGGTATGAACAGAGAACTTCATGGATATAATTGTGGAAGGTTATAGCTCTAATACAAGCTTTGGACATAGCAAAAAGTTTCTCTAATATATTTCATGAAAAATAAATACATTATATTTCATGAATGAAATAAGCCTATTAAATTATTGTGGCTAGTTATAAAACCCTAGAATTCAATTTGGAGTGCGTTTACTAATGTCATTGTCAAAATTGCCTACTGTTAGCATAACATTTCATTGCAAAAACAGTCACAAATAATCAGCTACTTATAGTGTTTGTTCACAAAGAGTTTTATCCACAAAAAAAATTGTACTTCTGTTGAAAAAGTGTAAGAAAGGCTGCAAATAAGTTTAACTAAACAAAAACTCAATAACTTTTAAAAAATATGATTGTTGATACAATTTTAATTAATCGGAATATTCTTTAAAAGTAGGATTAAAACTCAATATTATCTTTGAAAAAAAAACTGTAGTGACTATTAATTTGAGGATTCACTGAATGTTAGAGCAAATAAATAGCTTAAATCAACCAATAGGTAATTAAGACTATCTATTGGGCACGGTGCATAAACTATCATAAGCCAACAATTCTGTAAAATTTCTCTATCTGGCACAGAACTAGAGCTATATAACTGTATAACATATCTGCATCGCATGTAAAAAAATAAGTTAAAATATTCTTTCTAAATCCATAAAAGCACAAAAAAAACCCTCATATTTAATCTCTTATGATAGTTCATGTAAGAATAAAATTTGTATATTATTTATATGCTTTTAATCGCTTCCATCCGAAAGCTTTTACTTAAATTCTCTGAGAACAGCTCTTTGTCACATGTTCTTTATTCTAAAGAATATGCTGTTTTTTTTTTTTCAAAAGCTAACTCTTTTTCTTTTTTGATGAAAGTTCTTCCAATGATTCTCTAACTTTGAACCAGTTGTTACTCGAGCTTCAAATAGATCAGGACTATGTTTAAAAAATGGAGAGCTTTTGCTCGTTTCCGTTGATCAAAGAAAAAAATAGTTTCATGTATTAGGGTCAAATAAGGTCAAAAATGTAAGAAGACAATTACATGAGATAAAATTATAATAGACTAACAAAAAGAACACTGTGGCTTAACCTAAATTGGACTCAGAGACCAAGTATATAGACGTGCAAATCTTAAGGTTACTACAAGACCATTTAAGTGGGTTGCGAGGCACTCAAAAATTCAATTGACTACAACAAATCATAATGAAAAATATTTAATGCAACTTCTCAACATTGTTGGATATGCGCACTGTAAAGGCAAAACCTCAAGAAGATATCCAAGGGAAAATAACAGCAGAATAGAAGAAGGATAACTCAAATACAAGCGCGCCATTTGATCGACCAATTTTGAATGATATATCCTATTCATTTAAGAAAATTAAAGCACATTTATTTCATTTTTCTTATCTGCTTTGCCTCAGTAAACAAATGTTGCATAAAAATATGGGCATCTTGTTTATATGCTATGTTAATTATTAAAAAAAGAAGTCTTTAATATTTACCTTTTAAAAAATAAATTTGACTGAAATTCATAAAAATATATTTTTTATAAAATTCTAACATATCAAACCCTAAAAGGAATCCACTCCACAAAAACTAGGATCCTTAAAGCACGAAACTGAAAGTTAGTCCACAAAAACTAGGATCTCTCTCTCTCTCTCTCTCTCTCTCTCTCTCTCTCTCTCTCTCTCTCTCTCTCTCTCTTCTCTTTCTCTGCCTGGCTCCATTAATCTCCTTCTATAATTAAGGAAATAGTCAGGATATGGGGCAGGAACACTAATGGTAATGGGGCTTGAAATTTCCAACTTCCAAGCTGGAGAACAAGCTAGCTAGAATCTTCACGTCATTGAAATGGATATGTGATCTGTTGATCCATATGTGTCATAAGTCGCAGCCTCAAATTCAACGGACTTGGAGGTGACAATGCATAGTGCGACTCAAAATAAAATATCGTCACCGAAAATGGTTGAATCGAAGAACGGACTTCGCCATCACGTTCAGAACGTCGAAATTGATCAAAATATAAATATTGCAAAATCTAACAAGCAACTAATTAAGTGCTCGAGCTATCAATGTGTCGACGCGCATATCGGAGTCTGGAAGCTGCAATGATAACCAAACGACCTCCGTTCATAAAATTGATTGCGTCATTAGCTTCAAAATATCAAAAATTATCAAATGAGACCATCCACACTCAATTCAGACGAGTCTGTGAAAATGTCGAATGATATGAAGTGATAGTGCGCAAATCGAGGTTGAAATGCACAAGACATCACCAAGATCAACTCAAATGACCTCCGATCAACGAATGGACTTCGCCACTGGGTTCAGAACGTTGAAATTGGTCATGATGTAAATATTGCACAACTTGATGATCAACCGATCAAGTGCTCGAGTCGTCAACGTGCCTACACATATATCGAGGTTAGGAGGCACCGATGAGGATCAAACGACCTCCGTTTGTGAAATTGATGACGTCATTGGCTTCGAAATGTCGAAATATATCAAGTAAGACTATTCACACTCAATTCGAACGAGTCTACGAGATAATCAAGCGGTCAAAAGCGGTGACGCGCATTTTGAGCTGAAATGGACTCAATTTGATATCGACTCGAACCAAATGGCCTCCGATTACGAAATGGACTACGCCATTGCGTTTAGAACAACATAATTACCTTGAATTTATATATATATATATATATATATCTATAGGGGTATTTTATTGCCACAAAAAGAGGGTTACAAGATCCTTAAAGGGGATAAACTCGACTACCAACAGTCTGATCACCTAAGGAGTAAATCCCCTAAGTACATCCAAAAGCAAAAGAAGACATTAAAGCAATCAAAAGATACAAGATGATTAACATAATAAGCTAAAGGAAGATTAAGGTCAATGCTCTGGAGGATGTGAGAATTCATGATAATATGGAGCAAACCTGCAAGAGAACAAGAGAGAAGGGTTACATTTAGAGATTAGAACAGTTAAGGTAACACAGACAAAAAGATAAATGAAAACAATATAATCGAGAATGATAGTAAGGGTGATAGAAGGCTGTCAGTCACAAGTTGGGATGCAAATATGAGCATCCAAACTTTAGCGAAGGGTTACATGACATGAGCTACTACCAAAAAAAGGGGGAGTCATCCACGATCATAGCCAACAAACTGAGGAGGTAACACCAGGTTGTTGATAGTGAGCTTTCCTACAAACCTAAACAAAATCATATCTAAAATAGAGGAAATTGCTGAATGATAATTCAAGAAAAGTATCATCAATATAGTCATCGACATGAGAATACATAAACATAAGAGAATGAGCCATCTTAGCCAGGACCTCATGAAAAGGCATATCCAAGAGAGAAAGCAAACCAGCATATAATCCATCCACAAGAAAACAACAGAGGAGACAACTTGCTGATATCCTGTTAATCAAGTCAATGAGCCTATAATTAACACCATCCCAAACATATGATATATAAATGAAACTTTCAGGGCAAGAAACAACCCCCTTTTTAATATTCATATCAGTAAATGGAAAAAAACAATTGTAAAGGAAGGCAGCATAGCTCATCACAGGAAATGGACTGCAACCAACCAAAAATAGCACCAAGTAAAGACAGTTAGAGCTACTGCTCCAATGGCAGTATTCAGGACCAAAATTTGGATAATCCAGCTCAACAAACAACCAAGAGAACAAGACAGCAAAAGGCAGCAACTGTCCATAATACCACTCTTTCAGAATAGACAGCGCATAAGACTGCTCAAACCTAACTGAGCCGAGATGGGAATAGAGACAACAACGGTGTCAGATCACAACAATCGAGGAGATGAAGCATAGACATAAACAGGGCATTCGAAAACCAACTAGCACAAAGCAGTAATGCAACATTGGAACCCACTAGAAGAAAATTCAACAAGTGAATTGAGATGAGTATCAACATTAGAGTCCAGAAAAAATAAGACAGCAGGTAACCAAGGCAAAAACCAGCCTAAACAACAACGGTTAAGACAACAACATCCAAGACAGGAGGGGACAGCAAGATGGCCATAAAACCTCTCAATCAGAGTAGACATGGCAATAGTTAATAACCAAATAGATAGAGCATAAGAACAGTTATCTTGAAGGCAGCAACTTAAACAGAAATCACCAAAAAACATCACCATCAGAATAGCAATGTCAGAAATAGCTTGCTGAACATAGGAGTTCAAGTAATTCCCACCAAAGTAAACCGTAGTACCCACAATCTCGAAAGGCAAAATTTAAATCCAAGTAGTAACTCCAAAGCTGAGCATGGGAAACAAATTTAGAAACAAGATTGACAGATGGCCTAGGGTCCATATCGATACAACTAAGAAAGGAGGCATCAACAAGTTGATCATAGGAAAATCCATTAAGAGTAGGCACTGCATAAAATGGTTCCCATAATAAAAGAGAAGAATTTTTGCTAGAATCATGGTGTAAAGACAAGATATGTGATCAAAAAAAGACTTATAATAATACAAACAATTGGATAAACGAGAATCAGAAAACATCCATAAATCACAAAAATAGCAATTTGGAAGCAGGTCCCAAAAAACCAATGACTCTCTATCCAGGTCAAAAAATACAGTCTAGTAGCAGGGCACATAATTAGAAAGTAAACACAGTAAAAAATAAAAAGAGATGCAAACATGGTAACCAGATCCGGTAGAGAAGTCATCCAAAAAAACACATTATCTTGGGCAAGCGAAAAAGATTGACCAAGGCCCCAATCTCAGAAACATCCTGCACAAAAATGATCTGCTGAATAAAATAGCCAGAAATAATAAAAACTAGTTGAAACAAAATCATGTAAGCTAAATTCTAATATAAGGAAGCCCAGTCTTATCAAGGTTAACCAAACCTTGCAAATGTTTAGGGAGAGTAAGATGATCAAAAAATATTATGTCATTCAATTTAGCACCTAAATTAGCAAGATAATCAGCACATGCATTGCCTTCCATACATACATGAGTGATTTTATAACAAAATTGAGAAAGAAGAGATCTAATTTGCTTGAGTAAATAGTATAAATCAGAATTTCCAGATTTATTGGAGTTCAAGAGGTCAATTAGCAGGAGAGCATCCACCTCAATCCAGATATTGAGCCAACCTTTCTGGAGGCAAATCTGAAGAGCATTATACACTGCCATAAGTTCAGCAAAGGGCACAGAGCAAGTATGAAGAGGATAAGCAAAAGCATAGAGGACGTTTTCGGTAGAGTTTCTGAAGATTCCACCACAGCCAGAGGCAATATGAGATACAGAGCCATCAGTATTGATTTTAATAACATTATTATGAGGTTTGGCCCAATAAACGATCTTGTCATGTTTACAACTTGCTTGGGCCGGCAATTGAAAACCCAATTTAATAGCCACAAAATTACACCCTTTGAAATGCTTATAATTAATAAGATTAGCATTAAACGGATCACAATTTTGTATTTAGTTCTAGCAATTATCTTCATGTGATTCATAACAATACCATTGTGTTTAGCATCATTTCGCCATCCATATAAACCAAATAATAATAATAGCAGTAATGACTTTAATGTGACCTTTACTATTATTTTCAAAATAAATTTTAAGGAGCTCATATATTGTAAGAGAACCATGGAAATTGGCATTGTTAAAAAGATCATCATACCAAAGCCAAAGCTTAGATGCAATGGTCCCATTAACAAAAAGATGATTTACATTTTCAATATGAAAGCAACAATGACATTTTGAAGGTAAATGAAAACCTTTGCCCCACATCAAGGAGTCAACAGGTATAAAATTTTTCAAAATATGCCAAATTAGAATAGAGTAAGAAATAGGAATATTATTATGCCAAAGTTTAGCATACACTTTAGAAAAACCAAGGGCTTCTTTAATGTGAAGCCAAACGTTTCTCAAGTTGAAATCTCCATTATGAGAGAGCTTAAAGAGAATCGATCACGATTGTTAGGGTAATAGATATATTATTAAGTTTGTCTAAAATAGATGGAGGGATATACTCAATGAGCTTAGAATTGTTCCACATATTATTCTCCCAGAATGATTTAACTTTAATGTTATCAGTAGAATGGGAAGAAATTAATTCATCAATGGGCCCACTTCCAATCCAATTATCTTGCCAGAAGAAAGAGTTGCCAGAATTAATGCCCCAAGAAATTAAGGATTCGGCCTTCCATTTGATTCTACAAAGTCTTCTCCAAACCGGAGAGTCTCTCGATTTGTAGAAGCAATTAAGAGGGTGCTTTTCTTGGCAATATTTAGCAGTCATGAAGTTAGCCCAAAGGCTATTGTTACTTCTAAAATTCCACCAAAGCTTGTAGGAAAAGGTAGTGATGGTATCCCTAATAGTCTTGCAACCAAGACCACCTTCCTCGAAGGTGCCACAGCTTTTGTGCCAAGAGGTCCAGTGCATTTTTTTTGAAGAGGTGTTAGAACCCCAAAAGAATTTGTTAATAAGCCTCAATCTATTAATGATAAAATTAGTTGGCACAATGGTTTGAATGAGATATAGAGGTATAGAATTGGTGCTCTTAATCAAGGTAATACCACCAAAAGAGAGTAAATGATATTCCCAAGAAGAAATATGATTAGAGATTTTTTGGATTAATTCATCGAAAAGATGTGATCTTTTATGACCTTTGAAAAGTGGGGCTCCAAGGTATTTAATCGAAGATGGTGTTGCTTAAAATTAGTGGTCCTCGAATATGGTTAATCTATTAATAGTGATTTTAGAAGAAGGTATGAAGCTTTACTTTTGTTAAGAAAAAGGCCACTTTTCAAATTTATTAAGGAATTTCGTAATAGTTTTTATGTGTGAAATAGATGCATTACAAAAGATGATAAAGTTGTCAACAAAACTAAGATGAGAAACAGGAATACCACCATGGGTTTTATAAAACATGCTAGGCTTATTATAGAAAAGATCATTCAAACTCCTGGATAAATAATCAACATCAATAATAAAAAGAGAGGGTGATAGGGGGTCTCCTTGTCTCAAGCCATGATTTGAAGTGAAGAAGCCTGTGGACTCCTCATTAATGATAATAGAGAACCAAGCGTTAGTGACACAATTTTAATGAGGTGAATAAAAGTATCGAAAAAAAAGAAGGTGAAATTTTAAATAGAAAATCCCAAGATAGGTTGTCAAAAGCTTTAGTAAAATCAAGTTTGAAGACAATGTTTCCACCTCGATAGAACATCAATATCATGAATCATTTCTTGGGCTAGAGTATATTATCGATATAGCTCTACCTTTCATAAAGCGTTTGATTTGGGGAAATAATATTTGGCGCGGCTAATTCTATTTGTGATTAGTTTAGCAATTAGTTTATTAAAGAAGGTGCAAAGGATGGGTCTAAAGTCACTCAAGTTTGGTTAGTACTTTTAGGGATAAGAATGATGGAAGTACTAGAAAAGGCTCTAGGAAGAGGGTTGCCATCGAAAAAATCAACATCAAAAAGATCAGACTTAATAATGGGCCAACAATGTTGAAAGAATTGAGTTGTAAATCCATCAGGGCCAGCAAGAGTCCGAGTTCATGTTGTTGAGAATATCACCAACCTCAGATTCCATTGGGCGCAATGTAAGTAATCTATTTTGATCAGAAATCATAGAGGAATCGGTGAGGGTTGGAGATAGCATTAAGGAAGGTTGTTGTTTAATAAATTTTAAAATGATTGCCGAGATTCTTTAATATCATTACTATCGTGATCCAAAGCCATTATCATTTTTTATTTTATTAATAGAGTTTAGGACTTTCCTTTTTTTTGAAGAGAGCATGGAAGTACTTTATGTTTCTGTCGCCATCATCAATTTGTCTACTAGTAGCTTTTTGATGCCAATATGTTTTCTCCATATTCTGATACTTAATCAAGTTATCCCTAGCTTCATTAAGTTCTACATGTTGGTTAGAATCGGTGATGACGGCTTCTTCTAGAGAGCAAACCAGTTGTTCCATATTTTTGAGATTAGCAAAAAGATTTTTAAATTGATGTTTATTCCACCAATTAAGGGTTTGTTTGAGTCTTTTAAGTTTAAGCCAAAAATGAATCATACCCTTAATGGAATTGTCAGGATGAATGGGGGCCATCCAATTTATAGAAACAACATTCATGAAATCATTATGTTGAATCCACATATTTTGGAATCTAAAAGGAGTAGGAGAAGGTCTTCTTATGGGAGGGTTTTAGCGAAATTAAGAGGAGCATGATCAGATAAAGTTACGCTCAAGTGCTCAGCGAGGTATTAGGCCATTGATCAATCGAGGAGTTAAAAGGGTACGATCTAGGCGTTGCCAAAGTCTGGAGTTATTCCACATGAAATTAGAGCCTGAAAAGCCAATATCATTAAATTACAATCAAGAATCATATTAGAGAAATCTTCCATGGAATGAATGTTAGGGGAGGAACCTCCCTTCTTTCCAGATGCAAGAATAGTGTTGAAATCACCCCAACTAACCATGGTTTGTTAAGAGGAGGCAAAAGATCTTAAATTATTCCACGGGATGTTCCTACCCATTGCATGATGCATAAATAAAAGAGCCCAACACTGAAAATTCACCCAATGAGATATGGACATGAATCAATTGGTGATGGTTTTCAAGGATAGTGATATTGACTAATGAATTCCAAAAACACCAAATTTTATTGCTAATATTATGGAAGGAATTCTGAAATCCAAGTGCTCTAGCAACATTTGCAATCTTAGAAGAGTGAATAAGTGGTTCAATAATAACAAGGAGGGATATGTTATGAGTGCGACAAAGGCTTCTTGATCGGACATTAAGAGTCCCAATACCACGAATATTCCAAATAATAAAATTAATCATAACAATGATGAATAAAAATAAATTGATGAATGGAAAATAAAGATCAAGTAAAGCATAAGAGTATAGCAAAAGTAATTATTTTGAGGATTTGAGTTATATCTAGTGGTTCTAGTTGAGTGAGTGGAGCTTCTAGCATTTTGGGATTTCTTTTGTTTAATACAGTTTGAAAGGGTCTTTCAATTATCCAAAGTGTCTCCATCAAAGTGAATAATTTGAGATATTCATAGTGGTTTGTATCAATCAAAGGAATTGTGATAGTAATTTCCCTTCTTAGTATGAAATCGTTGAGTAATTAGGGTAGCATGTGTATCATTCTGGGGGATAGGGTCAGAAAAAATTATTTCATTCTCATTTTCTGGATTATTTGATAGATTTTTTTAACATCAAGGGATCATCATTTGACTTGTTTTGCTGGGATCAAAAGCGGTTTAGAGATTGTTTTTTGGATCACATCCTCATTAGGGTTCTTATGCCCTGGTTCACTAGAAATAAGGGATAGGTTAGATTGAGTCAACATATTATCATTAGGAACAATGATAGGTAAGTTTTCAATAGCCCCTCCACAGATCTCATCATCATGATTTTCAATCATCTCATGTTGTATCCCATTGTGCAAATCAGAAGATAATGAAATATTGGGATTATGTGCGTCCTTTTGATTTATTTTAGGCACATAAGTCATTTTGATGGGATGTTCCTTTGGGAGGGAGGTATTAGTGGTGACAACTTATTCTTTTGAGATGTGGGTGTAAAATAAAGCATTAGAGTTTTCATGACCATGGATTTTGCAATGGGTACAAAAATAGGAAAGTTTTCAAATTCTACCTTTTATATAGACTTTTGGAACCAATCCATACATCTTTTGGGATATTTTTTAGTAATATCAATTTAGACTAATATCCAGCAAGAGGGGATCTCTCGTTGATTGAAGTGGAAATATGGCCCCATAAATAGCACTTGATGAGTAACAAAATGGATACATGTTAGGCAATGCAAGCCAAATTGGAACTATTGGGGATTCTTCTTTGACATCAAAACTAGGTGACCATTTAAGAAGTCTCATTTGACAATTGTAAACAAGATATGAGGCGTGCAAAGACCCGTGAATAATCTAGATCATTAGGCAGTTGAATTAGAACATGCACAGGGTTGATTAGTCCAACATTGAAAGCACCCGTTAATTTAAGGCTATGGAAGAAAGGCCAGAATCTTATCAAGTGGTCTCCTTAATGAGAAGAGAAAATTCAAAAGCTTAGCTAATTTTTCCACATCAAGTCGAACACATCACGTAGGCATTCCAGGCGGTAGAAATTAAATTCTGAAACAATAGGAGAAGAAGTTTTACGGATAAGCGCATCCTTGAAGGATTTAAGCGTGAACTGCGAGAGGATGAAGGATCGAGTACCTTGGAGATCAGAAGCCCTTATCGGCTCCTTCAAAGTCGAAGCGCTCGGATGTGCGGAAAAAGGCATTTCATCGATTAGAAGAAAGCGTTACCCGATTAAGCGGTCCAGCAGGGGTATTGGACGAGATCATAATCAAAATCACGGAGCCGCAAGGAGAGAGGAGCGAAAATCGCCGATGTTAGGGGTTCTTCTAGCGTGGCAAGAGAGTTGTATATATATTTAAGGTATTTAATTTGAATTTTAATCATGTTTTATAATGAATGCAAGAGTTCAATTGAAGCGCTAATTAATAACGTTCACTTATGCAGTGTTCATAATCCGGTGGCGTAAGATGTGATCAAATATCTTATTAGAATTTTAGATTAATATTTAATTGATTCCAATTTAGCGCGTGTAGCCTTTCGCATTAAAATTTGCGACTTTAAATCTTTATGTCCACCACATACATGTATCTAAGAATGCCTTTAATTAACTTGTTTTGTTACGATGTGTTAATCCGTAGTAAGGTATTTTAGATCTTATTCAATTATTTAGATAATATTTATTTGGTTGCATCTTGTTCATAGCTCATTGAGTTCTTTAAGTTTCATAAACTTAGCCGTGATCCAAAAAGCGACTCATTCTTATTTAAGGACATTTTGATTTTTTTTTGTGAGTAGGTTTGGCTTTGATTCATCATTTTTTTATCTAAGTCTAATTTAAGCTTATTAATACTCTTATTTAATCATATTTAAGCTTTGTGTGAATCCAAATTTTAGCCTCCCGTCGCGTAGAAACGTCGAAATTTCGGCCTTCCGTCATTCTACTAAAGCGTAACGTCGATATCTTTGCGATAATGTCGTGATCTTCTGTTAATTTCTTGGATGAGTCTTCAAACACCTGCGTAAAGAGCGTATATGTAGGTTTATTCTTTGATTTATCATTTTCAAATAAGTTCAATTTATGCTCGTCAACACTTTTATTTGATTTTGTTTAAGTCTCCCATTAGTCCAAATTTTTGGCCTCCGCATCGTCTGCGTAGGGGTTGCTTTGAGTCTATTCGGCTTCTATTGCATTGAGATATCTTTGCGACATGGCCTAGTCTTCTATAGCTCTCGAGCATAGCAGGGTCTTCAAACACCTGACGAAGGAAATTCTCAAGTGTCCCAAGCTTGCCCATTGCAATTGCCACTTGGTTCATGTAATTAGTGACATTATCTGAACAAGGATTAGTAGTAAAAGAAGCAGGTGACAAGGTATCTGTAACAGACTGCTGTAAAGCTTCCATTCCCTGAGAGAGAGCATCTTCAGCTTGCTGGGATGACTGCTGGAGATTGCATATACCTATCAGTTGTTGATCTATTAATGGCTCCAGGTGGCTCACAAGCATCTTAAGCAGTTCGGAAGAATGAAAACTGCCCAACCACATTAAACATCTTTTAACAGGTGTCGTCCACAATCCCAAAAGCATGTGGAAGACATCAGACCTGGTACCGATGCTTTTGAGCTTGAAGACAACATCATAGTGCGCCATTAAACCATCAACAAGAAGTCTCAGCTCTTCATCATCTGCTTAAGAATTTAAAGCTGATCTCATATCACTTATTTGGTTTTGATGTTGCTCTAGCCATCGAGCATACTCCATATCAAATGCGAAAGCACCATTTACTCCAACTAAAAGACCATGATTTCCCAAGTAACTACTAGCACTGAGCATACCCGGCTGCCTTGCTCATTGTAAATCCTATTCTAATTGAATCAGCTTCAACTGACTATTTTCTAGATGATGAACATATGCCTTTTCCTCAGCCAGCTTTTCTTTGCTGCTTCCCGATTTTGTGCTAACTGCCGGATTATTTTATCATCCACTGCTTTCTCCATAGACACGACAGAAGATCCACAGACACACGACCACCAGCACCATACCTGCCACCGTCACCGCTGGTAAATCTTTCATCTATTAACTCACGGATTCTATCAAAGGGGTCAATGCCATCCAGCCTGAGATCTCCAGCCACCATGGCTGACTCCGCCAGAACTTTAATTATTACAAGTTGAGATGCCATACATGCATCAAGATTTACAAATGCAACATGATTCCCATCAGGTTCAGCGACAATAAAAGAACGAGCTTTCGACCTTTCTCAAGAATCTCTGAAACAGGAACTGTTTCGCGAGCAACTTCTTGAAGAACAGGATCCTCGTACAACATAACCCGATCTATGTAAGGCAGAACCCTCTGCTCAAACTCCTTTTCATCTTCATTAGCCTGGAATTGTTGGAAGAAGAGAGCCTCCTCCTCTGCCTGCAGCATCCACGCCATTTCCTCGTCGGATTGCCCTAATTGTTGTATCGATTCCACTTTCTCCTCTACTCCATCTTCAATTGACGCAAAGCGGAGCCCCTCCAAGATAACCATGAGATCAGATTCTTCTGTGACGACAAGATCTCTTTCCCCCGCAGTAAGCTTTTGCTCATCGGGTGGAACTTCGAGCCATCATTTCTTCATTTTTCCTCGCTGCCTCTTCCGTCTTCCTTGATCCCTTCGATGAGCGCGCCCGTGTGAAGGGAGATCGAGAGGGCTTCGGCTGCGGGAGAAAGAGGGAAGCTTTTTCTCATTTTTCGGCTCCCCATAGTGAACGCGAGATATGCCACGCTCGATTGAGATTTTTTTTTTAAACTTGCGAGTGGATGATGGGATAAGGTAAGGGTGATGATGTGGCAGCTCCTTATTGGGCAAATGTGAGGTGGAAGCATGGGAGTGGGCGGCTGCAAGTTCCAAGACATTAATCGGATGTGATTAAGAGATAATTAGGTAGATTTATCTAGAAATACATGCTAATTTTAACAAAATTTTAAGTGCGATAATCTTAGTCAAATTATATATCTATTATAGGTATTTTCAACATTCTGGACATAATGTCATAATCCGTTTCATGAATGGAGATCTGAAATGACTTCAAAGATCGAATTGTGCCACTTTCATTTCAAAATGTGCATTATCGCTTCGACGGATTCGCGACAAACTCATCCAATTGAGTGAATAGTCATTTGATAGTTGACATTTCAGTTTAACGCGGCCGTACAAACGGCGTCGGTCAACATCGCCGCATCTTATGTCTTCGATATGCACGTCAACACTTTGATAGCTTGGGTGCTTAATAAATTGCTCATTAGATTTTGCAATATTTATATTTTTGATCAATTTCAACGCTCAACGCGTGACTGAAGTCGTCATTGAGGAGTTTGATCATTTTGACGCCCAGGTGTTTTAAACTTGGAGAGCGAAGTCCATCGAATTTAACTGAGGCTTGATTTATGACATATGAGGAGGTCAATAACGAACGGGAACATCGCCAATGCGTAATTCTTCTTCGATTTTCTAAATAAGGATGAATCCAAATTCTAAGGATGAATCTAAGGATGAATCCAAATTGAGTTTAATAACTCTCATATGAATATAGAAATTTTAGTAAAGTAAAGCAATAAACACTAAAATTGACATAGCCCATCAAAAGTGAGGTAAGTTGAACATAATCAAGTTTGGAGAATTACAAAAACTCAACAAGTAAACTAAGAAAATGTTAAAACTACAATCTAATTCAAAATGCCTTCTTACCAGACGCAACTCTTTCAGCGGGTATGTGAAACGATATTAAATCCAATTCTACAAAAATTATAAGGCTTCATTTAATCAAAAATTGAGAGATTTCATCCTAATTATGATTTTCAAAATTAATGATTTCATTAATTAAGTGAAATTATCTAAGCTATAAATATCTGCATGTGCTCGGACATAGAGATTTAAAGTGCAAATTTTAATGTCTAAAAAGACTGCGTAACCTAAATTGGAATATATTAAATATTAATCTAAAAAATCTAATAAGATATTAGATCAATTTACAATACATTTTTCGTTATCAGATCTGCAACTCTTTGTACAAGCAGACAGAATGAGATACTAAATCTAATTCTATAAAAATCATAGGGCTTTCTTCAACCAAAAATCTAGGAATTTCATCCTAATTATGCTTTCCAAAATCAATGATTTCATTAATTAGATGAAATTAGCTAAGCTAAAAATTTATGCATGTACTCGGACATAGAGATTTCAAGTACAAATTTTAATGTCTGAAAAGGCTACGCAGGCTAAATTGGAATCAATTAAATATTAATTTAAAAAATCTAATAAGATATCAGATCAATTCAAAACGTCTTCTTCGCCACTGAATCTGCAACTCTTTGTACAAGCAGACAAAAGGCGATACTAAATCCAAATTTACAGAAATCATAGCTTCCTTTAATTAAAAATCAAGAAATTTCATCATAACTATGATTTTTAAAATCAATGATTTTATTAATTAGATGAAATTAACTAAGCTATAAATACTGGTATGTGCTCGGACATAGAGATTTCAAGTGAAAAATTTTAATGTTTGAAAAGGCTGCCCAGGTTAAATTGGAACAAAAAAAATCAAAATACAAAATCAATCTCATAATTCAAACATAAAATAACCTAAAATTACTATATACCAAGAACCCCACACACGCTAAATGCTTAAATGTGTTTGAGATTGCTGGTTATTTCTGCTTAGTCTTGGGATCAGTCTTGTTAACAAAACCTAAAACCTATAATATGAGTTTCAAAATATTTGAAAACGATTCTATTAGGTGACAGTAGATCTAATCCTCTGTTAGCAGCCAAACAGAGTTGACAGATCTAAATCTCTTAAATATATTCAAATTAATCAATTTTTCAAATCAAATTAAGTAGCAATTTGAAACTGCTTAAATGGAATTCTATCATTAAAAACTTAAATCAAACTCAGCGATCCACCTTCCAACTATTTGTGGTAATAACTCTAGCTCACAAAGGAGCCAATGTCAAATCAAGTGTTCGCTATGTTCACTCTCAATTAATCTCACACCAAGGATGTAGCGATCCTCGCTTTGGCCAATATGCTCACTAGTGTAGTACACGAGTCCTCGATTGGTTTTCGGGCCGACTCATTATATTATTATCACGCCATATCTTCCCCAATGGCTCGCCTTTGAGTTGTGAATCATGGGGTATACTTGATAGACAAATAACCCTCCGTCAAGGTAGACTTAGCTCTGACAAACACCACTCCAGTGCACAAGGATTTTTTGACTATAACCCATGTGTATGAGGATCCTAGCCGAGTCACCTCCTCTCACTTAAGACAAGAGACCATTGGATTACGGAACCATGGGATCTAGATCAAACACATCATCATTCTCCCAACCATCCGATTTAAGCTAAAATGATGAATTTCATCATAATCTAAATTCTGAAACTTTGCATGCTGCTACTATATGCTATGCATTAAGCAATCTAATGAGGAGCCATAATTGAAAGTTTTCTCTCACTAATAGGGAGGGGTAATTAACTATAGGGGCTTGCGCCTATAGGAAACCTAGAACTAGATCTAAAGTTCTCACCAAATGAGGAAGAAATCTGGGTAGTATCTTATCTACTATTTCAAAATTACAAGACATTTAATCATCTCTTCAATTCAAAAAATTGTCGAGTGGTGGCAAATTTGAGCCCACATGATCAGAGCAATAACCTGTAGAGTATAAATTTAGAGATTAAGACTATTTGTCTTTTGCCTGCACAAAGATATAGTGTGGTAAAAATAAGCACAAGATGTTTTCGAAATGTTTATTAGTGCATGGAGTTCGCGCTTCACTTGTTCACGTGCACACCTCCATGTGCAGAAGGAAAAAAAATTTAAATCGCTGATAAAAATTTGGTTGAAACTTTTAAATGTAATTCAAATTGATCGTAATAATTAGTAATTGATACGTCCTCAGAAAATTAATCTGATCAAGCACGAATCTCAAGGCATTTTTAGAAACGCGATCTAATCACCAGCAAACTTACTTAACCGACGCCTCGATGAGACGAACATAACAACATCAAACATAGATCCGAAGCCAATCGACTCGTTATCGAGCATAAAATGGATCCCGATCCGCCAAATGGTCACAAACGGACATATTTATAGTCGATCGAGGCTCGCCAAGACGAATCCAACGAATCCAAGATCACCCAATTCGACATCATTAAGGCACCCATCATCAAAATACACCGTCGATCGAGGGATCGCTGTCGTCCGATGGGAGTGGTTGGAGTTTTCCACGAATTTACAAGCTCGCCACTCCCAAAATCTAGAGCTTCATTCTCACCTTGGGACCGACTGAATTTGCGACCGTAGAGCTCGAGAACCACCGCCGACCGACGCCGACGATCTATCATCACCACCACCAAGTGTTCAAGATCGAGCTCGCCAGAGATCGCCTGTGGGACTAGAAAAGACCGCACCGCTCTTTCTCCGAAGATCAAGAGGTTGCTCCTAAGATCGCTCGCCGCTTTTGGGAAACTTCTCCTTGGGTTGGAGTTGACCGATATTGCTCGGAATATTGTTTCGGCCCCTGTAAACACCTTCTTCTCCGAACTAACGAGAAGCAAGGACAGATCTTTGAACACATAGAAAGTTCTAGATCGGGCAAGGCCCCGTGGTTTTTCCCTTAACGGGTTTTCCACGTATAACCCTGTGTTCATATCCCCTCGCCAGTGTGTTGATAATTTGTGAGCTAGAAGATCTCGCATCTACCTAATAAAATTCTAAGACGCAACGCTTACCCTCAGTGGAAACATTTCCCCATTGCTATATCTCCAATATGATTGGTTGTGGTGAGGGTCCGCCCTCTTTGGAAGATCGCTCAAAGGATGGAGGATTCCCCGAACGTTCTTCGACCGCGATGAGGACCCAAACGTTCCAACACCGGAAGAGCCCGCCGTGTTCCGACGCCCCATAATCCGTGATTTTCTTCCGAGAATGATTACCGGAATGCCGGATCAAGTAGAGAACCCTTGGCACCACATCCGATGTCGAACTTCGATACCGCCTACTCACCGAATGGCTCACCAGATGGTGAAACTCCACGCCATCTTATACGCTGATGAACTACGAATCGATGCAGAAGAGTTCGAACATCAATGATCCATTCTCCGCCGCTTCTTCCAAAGCTCGTCCCCGCCGAGATCATCTCAATACCCGATTCGCGAGATTCAAGCTTCCCAAAGATGGACCCTTACGATGGCACAACCGATCCAGACGAGCATATCGATCACTTTCAACGATCATGCACATTCAACGCATAAATGACTCGCTTTGTGTCGTATTCCCGAACTCAAAGGACTCTGCATTCTTGGTTCTATTCGCCGCTAAGGGGTCCGATCATTTGGAGAGCTCGCCATTTTGTAGAAGCCTCGGCAACAAGAGAATCATCGTGATTCATCACATCTCTCCTAATCCGCCGTAACGATGGAGAGTCCCTCAAAGAATACTTCCGAGGTTCTCCTCAAGCCCTGATACCGTGAGTAGATCCGTAACTTTGAGGGCGGCTTCGGAGGACTCCTGATACTTATTCATCATTAATGCGGAGACCCCATTCCTATGAACTGGTCCAAATATAGAGGCACAAATCTCCGCCGACGTTATCGCTGCTCATCGGCATGCTTGAACCACCAAGCGGAAGAAGGTTCCCAAAGGTGATGTTCAAACATCTCTAAAAAAGAGAGGCAACCTCCCCCAAAACCTCCTCGAATGACCTCGATGACTCAATCGGGAGAGGAAATATACGCTCAACACGCCATGCAACATCCCATCCTTATTCAGAAGAGGATAGCGCCAAGTGGCGCCTTTAAAGTCTGGAATTGGAAATCAAGAGAAATTCGCCACTTTCACCGCAAGTAACACCACAAGAGTGCCACCAACCGAAGAGGAGATTGAAAGACTAATACGCCGTGGGGTATCTAGGCCGCTTTTATACAAAATCAACCCGCCCGCAAATGTCGGGGCAACCAGAGGAACCGCCAAGCTGAGAGATAGAAACAATTGCAGAGGGCCGTGTTATCAGCCAAATATTCATTGCCGCCTTCAAGAGGTGAGCCAAGAAGTCTGTTGACCATTCTATCACCTTTGATGATTTAGATCTAGAGGCTCCCACATCAAGATCCCCTGTCATCAAGGGTGGTGATCCATGCTTCAATATTAAAAGGATATTGATCGACAATGGGAGTTCGGTTGATGTTCTTTTTATTCCACTTTCCAAAGAGCTTCAACGCATCGCAATTTGATGGAAGGGACAATCGCCTCTTCCCGTAACTCTTGGAGAATTGACACAACCCACTTGATACAATTGTAGTCAAGTCCGAGTCCGATACAATGCAATATTTGGGAGACCTCTCCAGCCTATATTCCGCACATCTGCCTCACCTCAAGATGAAATTCCGACACCACCGGCATCGGGTGGTGGAATCAACAGATAGACAAGCGCGTTATATCAAGCAAGCCCATTTACGCCAAGAGAACCTCAACATCGAGAACTGACACGAGATGAGGATGCCTCGGAAGGGCTTCTCGCTTGAAGATGTAATTTGTCTTCCTATCTCGAAGTTGATCCATCGCAAAGGTGAAGGTGGGATCGTTGTCGCCTACCGATGAAATCGAATACGTAGATTTTCGCGAAAAATCAAGATATCTTTGCCCGGAGATCTCGATATTCGGCATTGACCCAAGTCATTACGCACTCCCTCAAAGTTGACTCAACCTACAAGCGGTGATGTAAGAAAAGAACCTTCGCTCAACGCAGGTCATAGAACAAGAAATCACCAAACTTCGGAAGTCAAGTTCATTCGAGAGTCTACTACCCCACTTGGCTAACGTAGTGTTAGTCAAGAAGGCCAATGGTTCCTGGAGAATGTGCATCGACTACACCGACCTTAATCGTGCATGCCCAAAAGATAGCTTCCCCCTTCCTCGTATCGACCAACTAGTTGATGCAACATCAGGACATCAGATGCTGAGCTTCATGGATGCCTATTCTGGCTACAATCAAATCAGGATGAACAAAACAGATGAGGAAGCAACATCCTTCCAAACAGATAAGGGATTATACTGCTATCAGGTCATGCCATTCGGACTAAAAAATGCTGGAGCAACATATCAACGCCTTATGAATAAGATCTTCAAGGATCTGATAGGGCACAATATGGAGGTGTATGTTGATGATATCGGTAAGAGCTTGGAAATATCACAACATATTTCGACCGCAGTTGCAGCTTTGACATTCTTCGACACTACAAGATGCGCTCAACCCAAGCAAGTGCATTTTGAGTTTCCTGGAAATTCCTAGTTTCATGGTCACTCGGATAGAGGCCAACCCCAGAAGATAAAAGCACTCAAGGACATGTCATCCAAGAACGATCAAGGAAGTCCAACGCTTGACTGGAAGGATTGCTTTATCACGATTCTTGGCCCGCCAGAGATAAGTATCTACCATTCTTCAAAATCTTAAGGGGTGCAGGAAATGGATTCCAGTGACGATGAATGTCGACGCTTTTGAGCAACTTCGAGTCTATTTAGCTTCCCCTATTATCAAAGCCTATCCAAGGAGAGAAGTCATATCTATCTTGTCGCTTTCTCATGCCGTAAGTCCGGTCGATACACGAGGAGAATTCATTACAACGACCCATTTACTTATGTCAAAAATCCTTTCGAATCAAGGACTATCCACTAGCAGATAAGACATATCTCTAGTATTCTCGACTAAAATGCGACAGCAGTGCCCACACCATCAACGCCTACACTCATCTTCCATTAAGAACTATTCGCAAAAGCGATGTATCCGGAAGGTTGATGAAGTGGTCGGTCGAGCTTGGAGAGTTTGACATCCATTTTCTTCCACGCCCCGACATAAAGTCACAAGTGCTCACGACTTGTAGAATGTACCATCCATCACCACCACAAGATCATTCATCACTCCATGACAAATCAATGGACATTATATGTTGATGGAGGAGTACTTCCTAAGGGAGCGAATTTTGCTTATCTCCCCAAGTAAAATAACTTTGAGTACCGACTAAAGTTCCCGGCCACCAATAATGTTGCTGAGTACGAGGCCCTCGTAGCAGGACTAAGGCTCGCCATTGATCAGGAGGTCCGTAACTTAGCCATCTACATTCACGCCAGTGGTTTCACGTTGAAGGAGACTTCGAGCACCCGCCATCCGAGCAAGCACCGCCTTTTGGCAAAGTCACTTCTTGCCGTAATCGAGACCCATCGATAACTCATATTCTAAGGGAGCGTAACACGGTGCATGCCCTCTCCAAGTTAGCCACAACATGAGATCTTTTCAAGAGAAAATACATAGAGGACATCCACTTTCCCAAGATTCGCGCTTGGGTGATACAATCTCGAGGACCCAAAAGAATCTTCATGGATTGACCCGATCATGTCCTTTCTTCAAAGCGGGCCTTGCCAACAATTCCACCGATGCTATCCGTCTCGAGAGAGCAATCGAACTTCACCATAATCGGTGATGAACTCTACAAGGTCCTTCTTAGGGCCCTACTTAAAGTGTCTACCACCTTCGAGGCTAACTATGCAGAGGTTCATTCAGAATTTGTGGTGAACATTTGGGAGGAAAAGCCTCGCCTCAAAATCATGAGGCAAGGTTTTACCGCCTACAATGAAGGGGACGATTGAGTTTGTAAAGTGTAAGTGTCGCTTACATTCCAATCTCACTCATACACCATCTCAGAACTCACCACAATCCAGCCCTTGCTCAATGGGGATCGATATAATGGGACCCTTTCCCATTGCCACGGGCAACGAAAATTCATAATCTTGGCGATTACTTCAAGTGGGTGGAAGTCAACTCGGCCAAAATCACCGAAACAAATGCCAAGCAATTTGTTTGGAAAAATATTATTTGTCGCTTCGGATTCCAGCAAAGATCATCACCGATAATGGGACGCAGTCACGTGAAAGACATTCACATCTTTCGCCAGAGTCGCATATCCGCTAATCCACACAACAGTATCCCATCCACGTAAATGGGCACCAAGTCACCAATAGACAATACTAAAAGGGCTAAAGACACGATCAACCACACGGGGCAATGGGTCAAGAACTATCCAATGTTCTTTGGGCTTACCGACTACATCAAGGACTCTACCGGAGAAACGCCATACAATCTGTGTTTCGGAACTGAGGCTGTTATTCCAGTCGACATCGGGGTCCCGAGCCCTAGAACCCATAACTTTGATGCCGACAGCAACAACGATAAGCTTCGATTCCATTTGGATCTCCTACAAGAGACCCGCGACATGTCAGCACTCCGAATGGCTTCCTATCAGCAAAGGATTGCTCGAGGTTTCAACCGAAAGGTAAAGCCACGACCAATATCTGTTGGGGACCTCGTCCTCAGAAGTCTCGACAGAAAAGGCCCACAACAAACTCTCACCGCTTGGGAAGGCCGTATGTGGTGGTGTCTAAAATCAAGCTCGCACGCTCAAGCTTAAGGATAGTATGGGGAAGACTCTCCCACGCACTGAATGCTACAAACCTCCTACCGGATATATCGCCTTTTTTTATTCTAGTGAATGCGAAAACATTATCATCGTATATTTGTTACAATTGTTGTATCGAATTACACATTTATCGATTTGTCCTTATTGTCCAACTTGGCATCAAGGTGTATCTATGTTAAAGTTCTCATACATATTGTGACTTTTTCTTACGCTTGCATTTTAAAACACCCGACTCAAGAGATACGCAACTATTGTTGTATCTCATTCTAAGATCGATGGAATTGACCGATCTAACAGTTAACATCAGTAACGCCTCGATAAATAACCTTGATAAGTTGGCAATCTATGCTACAACTTTCCATGTTAACATCATCGAGTAAAATACACAACCGATAGTCAAGAGGTTAGAGAACCTCTATAAATATATTGCAAGTTCATCGCAGTAACGCTCGATAAACAACCTTGGATAAGTTGGCAATCCTCATGACCGCCAACTTTCTCCATAACGTTAACATCATCGAAAACGCCCGATACACAACCTGATAGATCAAGAGGTTCAGAGAACTATAAATATATTCAGTTCATCGCCGGTAACGCCGATAAACAACCTGATAAGTTGGCAATCCTCTATAGACCGCCTACAACTTTCTCCATAACGTTAACATCATCGAGTAAACGCCCGATACACAACCCGGATAGATCAGAGGTTCCGAGAGAACCTCTATAAATATATTCCGCAAGTTTGTCATCAAGTAACGCCTCGTAATGATCTTAATGATCTACTAATCTTTATCATCGAGTACACTTTGACACACAACTCCGAAATATTCACAAACAATTTTGTGGATTGTTAATATTTAACATACAAGTACAATCAACCGTAAATAATATACAACAATACAGTTGCAACATAAAGGAACTACAACTACAGCCTTGATGGTCTCATCAAGATGATGAAGAACTATCCGAGTCATCCTCGCATCGCTAGAAGGGTGGGAAGGGCTAGAGAAAGGACCTCAACACTCCTAGCATACGCCAAGCTTTCAAGAAACCTCGATGAAGCCTTCATCAACACACTGCCGCTCCAAAGCCTCTACATCATACACGTGGTCTCTCGGCCTCAACGTGATCCTATGATACTCTTGTCTTTTGAAGTCCTCCGCATGTGATCCCCCGCTTCTACCCGAGATAAGGCGCCTCTTTTCTCTGAAAGGCGTAACTCTGCTTCTTGCCTCAAGACTAAACCTTCTCGAAAAGATCTTCGATCCTCATGCAACCAACCTCGTTCTAGCCTCCACTACTCATCCGAGTCCGCTTCAACTTCCGACAAAAAGAAAGAGAAGTCGCTGAGTCGCCAACTCGGTCCTGCACTCATCAAGTTGATTCTCCAACACGGACATCTCTTTACTTTCTCCACATACCGCTTCTTATATTCACCATGGAGAAACTTGACCTTCACGAACTCAATTCAAGACAATGTTCATTTTGAAGTCAAGTTCTTGCTTCTTCAAAGAAATAAGAAAAATTACGTTAAACACAAGGAAATGGGAAATAAAAGATGATGAACGCAAGAAGGATTGTTACCGCTTCTTCACTACCAGGAATGATTCAACACGCCCTCGTGAAGATCCTTGGGGACGACTACTGGCCAACTCATCTGTCACCATCACCTCTTCGCTCCTTTTCCTCTTCTCAAGTGGAGAGGTCCTTCCCGGGAAGAAGCCGAGGACGCTGGAGATCTACTGAAACCTCTTTGTTGGGCTTTCAACAATCGCAAAAGACGACCGCCGATGAATAAAAGCCCCGCCTCAACAAAGATTCCTCCCGCACAATCAATCTCAAATCGAAGATCTTCAATATTCTGGAATTTCAGCGTCCGCAGGATATCTTCATCACCAACTTGTAGGGGAATGGGTAAATCTCTCAGCTTTCTCCATTTCTCGAGAAGACCCTAGTCATTCTTCACAAAAGAATCTTGCCCAACTTGGGAGAGGATCCTTCGTCCGAGGTCAAGTCGACTCGCAGTGATGCAATACGTGGCATCGCAGTAAACTTGCACATCCGCTGGGTAATCAAGTCAAGGTGCCACCTCAAAAGACTATAAGTCCCATCACGACCCACGCTCGCCAAAACTGGAAATGCAAACCTATGTCGACAAAATGGCGATCATCTCGGGGGATGGGGGAAACCGCAATCCCGCCCAAACTCATCTCATAAGTGGTGAAATACCCCGGAGATTGGGCTCTATCAGACTTCTTCGGACACTTAAGAACCAAATCATTCGGAAAATAATATTTTTCCGGCACGATCAATGTGTCCCCGATCCACACCTAACCTTCGGCCCCTCCCATTTTAGAAGCTTCCCTCTCCGCTCCTACAAGGGGTCTGACCCTCTTCAAAAGATTATCACCCATCTACAAACAGCAACTCCCACATCGAGAAAAATTTCCAAGAAGAGTGCCCAAACTCCCACCGTGGGAGGGGCTATGCACTCTTGATGGAGATGAGGAGTGAGTCGATCCAAGAAGAGTGCCCAAACTCCCACCGGGGAGGCTATGCACTGCTGGTGAGATGAGAGGTAGAGGTCGATCCAAGAAGAGTGCCCAAAACTCCCACCAGGGGGAGGGCTATGCACTCTAAGAGGAGAAGATGAGAGGAGAAGGAGAAAGGAGAGGAGCTCTTTTCTTCTAACCCTGGGAGTGGCAAAACCCCAAAAAAAAAAAAACCAAAAAAGCATTCAAAACCCGGCTCACCCCAGGGCCCATGCTGTCTGGCGGCATAGCCTAAGAGATCGCTGCCCTTCTCACCGCCCCGCTCGTCTGCTGGCTGGCTACCGACCGCGCACTGGCTCAAGGCACTGCTACGCTGCCCGCATGGCCACCATGGCTCTGCGACGATGGCCGCCGGTGCGAAGCGCCATGGCCCGCTCACGATGGGTTCGCCATGCTCGGATGGCCGCCCCGCGAACCTCCATGCCGGCCGCATGGCGCGACCCGCGCTCACGCTGGCGCGACCGCGCCATGTGACTCATTCGCGAACCGCGGCTGGCCCGGCCATGGAGACCTTCGCGGCCGCGGCGCCATTCGCGGCTTACCTGGCCATCGCCAGCGCGGTCTCGTAGGCGCCATGTCCGAACGCTCGAAATGGTGTCAAGTGTCCATAACCTCAAAATATCACACTACATATACTGCGCTTGCAGACTTTCAAAGTTATAATATTCATGTGAAGATTTGTTGGCGGTTGATGGACTTAATTTTTGCTATTTTCAGTATATATATTTTGGATGACGAGATAATGTCACCCAAAAATAGTAACCGATACATCCTCGTAAAATTAATCGATCAAGCACGAATCTCAAGGCATTTTTAGAGCTTCGATCTAACACCATTTAAACTACCGATGAGACGAAACATAACAACATCAATAGCCGATCCGAGCAATCGACTCGCATCAAGCTATCGGAGAAAATGGATCGATCCCAAATGGTCAAAAAACGACATATTTATAGTCGATCGAGCGCTCGTCAAGACGAATCCAATCCAATCCAAGATCACCCAATTACATCATTAAGGCACCTGATCATCAAAATACGTCGATCGGGACGTCGCCGATGGGAGTTTCCACAATTTACAAGCACTCCCAAAAAAATCTATAGCCTCATTCTCACCTTAAAAGGACCTAATCGATTTGAAAGTGAGAGCTCGAGAACCACGATCGACGCCGACTATCTATCACGCCACCACCAAGAAGGTCAAGATCGAGTGAGCTCTGAGATCGCCTGTGGGACTAGAAAGACCGCTTCTTTTCTCCCGAAGATCAAGAGGTTGCTCAAGATCGCCTCGCCGCTTTTGGGAAACTTCTCCCAGGGTTGGAGTTGACCGATACACTTGAATATTGAAACACCTTCTTCTCCAACTAACGGAAGGACCAGTATCTTTGAACACAATGGTGAAAGTTCTGTATTTTTTTCCTTAACGGTTTTCCACGATAACCCTGTTCATATCCCCAGTGTGTTGGATAATTTTGTACATCTGATAAAATTCTCAGCACGCAAATAAATAATCAATTAACTTTTATATAAAGCATGAAGCTTTTTTTTAGAACTAAAATATACATCAAATTGTCCTCATATGTTTGGTTTATTCCCTGTCTCCGATTCTCTTTACCGATCTTCTGTTAAGACATAGAGGAGAGAAAGCTAAAGGAAGGTACGTCCATATCAAGGAGATATCAGTATCATTCCAAAGCTGGTCTCACTGACAAATAATGCATAAACAGTGCTATTCTAAAATAATTCAACTCTTCTTAAAAAAATTAAATAAATTACTATTTAAACCTCATTTCTATAAGCTCAAGAGTATTATTCACTTTCCATTAAAAAATTTGTATTCATCTACTTAATTAAATGCATATGTGATGTAAATTTTTATATAATTTTTTAATGAATTATAACATTTGTCTTGATATATATTCCATCCATTTGTCATTCATGCGAAGAAAACAAATGGATACAAACAATTTTCACTTACTACACTGCTCTCTTTGTTTTAACTGTGGAGAGTGAATATTCTTCCAAAAAAACTGTGGAGAGTGAAGGCAAATAGATGGACCCCAAAGTATGCCTTCGCATCGATTTGTTCTCCATTTCAGGCCTTAGCCTTAATATTTTCTCCCTCGCAGTCTGCTTGCTATGCATAAATGCTAGCTGCCTGGTGAAGGGCCAGCTGCCTACTTAATAACTAACTTTAGTGACAACCACTAGTTAATTAATTAATGTTCATTTCAATATCTCATAGAATATTTAAATATTTATAGAGTTTTTTTAAAGATAAGTAGTAAGTGATAAAAAGTTTATTTTGAAATGTTTCTTTAAGTTGGGCCTTAAATAGAGACTAAATTAAAACAAAAGGGCATTAAAATATTATTATTTTAATTGCTTTCTAATGGCTTGTTTGGAATTAATTTTATTTTATATTTATGTTTTCAATGTTTTTTAAATAATATATTTTAAGTATTTTAAAAAACATCTATCACAATCAAACATATTTTATTTTAAAACAAAATATAAATAACTAAAATAAAAATATATAAGAAAATATAAAAAATAAAAGTGATCGCAAACAGCACCTAAAAGTTTGATTCTTGTTAGATGTTTATTAGTGTTAATTTGGTTTAGATGTAATTCGTATTTTATTTATTTATTAATGTTTCTATCCTTTCAACTTAAGGATGAGCTCTTTTTATAACGGGCAACTGTTAATATCAAAATACATAATTTTTCGCTATTCTGATTTTATAAATATTGCACTTTATAACAGGTAGAAATTCATTTATAAGTGTTAGAAAATTTAAATTCACATGAATCCAAAGAAAAAAGTGTGAACAAATATTATGAAAAAAAGAGGAAAACCACGGCCTCAAGAAAGCTTCCACATCTCAAGAGTACAAGATCTTCCGACAACGGATTACAATTGTAATAAGTAATACAAGATGACGAGTTAAACGAGTAATGAAGACGTGATGTGCGAAGTTTTGACATTGACGTAAAGTTGAAAGAATTGACGCCGGAATCAGTGATGGCTCGCGGTGGTTTAACCGCCGAGTGGAAATTGCTTGGAGGATCTTGAGCTCTCTCTTTTAGCTCTTATTTGGCAGTATATGACTATTTATAGAGGGAGAGTGCCTTTTGTAATACATGCAAAACCATCCAATCACGTTGATGATTCCCTCATGATGTATTTTGTGTATTTGAATGCTCAAATGAAGTGAATAAGATCTTCTGGCTTGTTGAGCTCATCAAGACGCCGATTTGACTATAAACACTCATATTTAAGAGCTTTAATTGATCTCAAAGTGATACTTTGTTTGATATTAAACTTTGATTTAAGATCAAGATTTCTTAATTAGAAATTTGAGTCATATCAATAAGAAAATAAAATATTATAAAAATATATATATGTAAGCTCAAATCATATAATCGTTTAATTAAATTGATCAATCAAAACACATTTTTGAAATGAGTCTGCTAATTAATTAGAATCAGCCTAACAAAGCCCTAAACCTTCAAGGTATCGTTAACTGACCTTGGGCTTTATTAGGATTATTTTATCCATGTGGTGTGCAGTAAGAGTTAATTTAGGCATACGCACTGAGAGTAAATCGATGATAATCCTGTTAAGAAGCTACTCAGTAAATGTCGTAACTATGAAATGGTTGATTTAAATTTTGTCAAAATTCCAATTTAATTTAACATATTTTAAAACTAGCTCATTTATTACTATAGAGAAACAATAATAGTAAAGATCACACTGTAACATTTGTGGGTATCTTTCAATCACTTTTTGAAGTAAAGATCCATCATTTCAACAATTTTTTGACCACTTTGTTATGTTCATAGAAATCAAATGTTATTGTTTAGCTTTTAGCACAAACATATCATGCTTTAAGTATAATTTGTCAACTTTATGCACAACTACTTCTTTAATTTTTGAAGCATGGCACTTTAGATTTTTAGTATGATAATTTTCAACTTTTAATATTAAATTGCATCTTTTGGCATAATATATTTAAAGTTTTTTTAATTTTATTTAAAATGTTTAAATAAGATGTCTATTTATGTCAACTACCACTATAGCTCTCACACCTTAGATTGAGAATTTCTCAAATCTCCCTCCGTTATTCTCTCTAATCATGAAGCAGTTCTCTTTAATCTTTTAGGTGAAGAGCCCCATGAAGAAAGGATGGGTTGTGACTTCATTTCTAGAAAGGGGTATTAGCATAAGTTGTACATAATTCTTATATATTTACATATCTAACACCTAAACTTTCATATTTATATAAATAGCACCAAAATTTTTAATTTTACATAAAAAATAACACCATCATTACTTTTTTTTGAAGTGGAATGCACCTTTTCAAATATAAAAAAAGTATTATATTTGTAAATATCAAATTTTAGGTGTTAGAAACATAAATGCATAAGAATTGTATGCTATGTATGTAAATTTCCCTTTTTTGAAATTGAGCAACCTATATTTATGTAACTTTCCCCTTTATTTTAAACTATATATAAGTTTTAGATTTTTAAAATGACTAAAATGATGTTCTTTTCTTAGGTAGGGTTTCTCAATGTAGAATTAGAGGCTTTCATGATATATCCTTTTAGATTCAAGTACAATGCAAGGTTAAAGAAACCCTTATGATATGGATTTTATTAAGTGAAGATGTCATGATTTTTTTTCTCTATAGTTATTATAACTATACAACAACAATATTAGTAAGTGATATAAATGTGAATTCTTTTAAACTTAATCATAATAGAAAGTGTCATGATAAGAGGTAACACTCATATATGTAAAAACATTTAAGATTCCTCATTGATTATATATTAATGTACTTTTATTTTTAGAATAATGGTCATGAGTGCTCTTTAAACCTAAACATGTGTGGGTGATTTTATATTAATGGATTAGATCCCCTCTACATTCTTTTGATACAAGTATCATTAAGTCAATTCATATAAATCATAGGATTTATATGATTTATTATCCACTTTTTGTGTTTATTTATAACCAATCATTGTTACTTTCAATGACTTTTTTACACTAAGTTATTTGACACTCTCATTACAATAAATTATTATTAGAGTCTAGATTTAATGATCAATGGCTATGAAGTTTATGCCTCCTATAATATGAAGATGACCCATTTATTCACCATATGAATAATTATGGATTAGCAACTAAGCCTCTACAAAGTTGAAAATCAACTGCCAAGCTCCCTTCCACATGTTTGCAAAAAAAATAACAAATTGAATTTTTTATTTAAAATCCCAAGAGTTCCTACATATAATTTTCGTGCAAAGGTGCTTTGATGCTTACTAGTTGATCAACAAGAGTTTTGATTGATTGAAGGTATTTGGTAATTGACTTCTCACCCAGCTTGCTTGAGGCAATTTTTTTTTTAGAAAAAGTATGCCAGATCTCGATCTATTAACATACATTCGAGTGAGTTTGTCCCATGCATCTTTGGATGATGAGGCGAAATAAATATATGCCATGAGTGGTTCAGATAGAGAAGCAAATATGGTATGTAGTAAAAGTTGATTTTGTTGAAATAATATGGCGTAATCTGGTTGTTTATTAGAATATCACCTTGTATGATAGTGGGTGGAGGTTGTGGAATGTTCCATTTATGTAGGCAAGGAGGTTGTATCCTTGGAGTAAAGACAACTTGAGCTTGGCATGAAGAATAGTTTTTGGGTGTCAATTTGAGGGGATTTAAGCTGTAGGATTTATGAACACTGGATCAACTCGTTGGAGATTGATAGCTCTAATATCATATAGAAGTTTCATAAATAAAAATAGAAATAAATGTTGTATTTTCTTTATTTGAACTATTGCACTTAGTGCTCTATATATACATTATTTCAGTAGTATATTAGGTAAGTAAATAAGAGGGAAAGCAAATAAGGGTTGTCACTTATTTGTTCTTCATTACAAAATTAGAATCGACAGCTATTGAATGCAGTAATTGTAGTACGCAAGAATAGTAATGTGTTGACACTCAGTTCATCTCACCAAAGCCGAAACTGCTCCCGCCTTCTCTCAAACGAGCAATCATTCCCTCCACTTTTCCCCTAACCGCAAGAAAACTTCTCCAAGTTATCTATCTCCTACTTCAAATCGCAAGGAAACTGAAGCCCACTTGCTTGATTTGCTCGGTCCTCTTCCATTCCTCAACTGCAAGCTTCCGATTTCCTCCAATCTGTAAGGAACGCAAGGCACAGCCACTCCTTTCCCCAGATTCTCCTCCAGGTCGAAGGTCACGCTCGATTCCTTCCTTCCTTCCATTCATTTCGAACTCTCTCTCTCTCTCTCTCTCTCTCTCTCTCTCTCTCTCTCTCTATCTATCTATCTATCTCGCGCGCACGTGCGCATGCGCCCGTGGCTTTGTTGAACGAGCCTGTGGTTCTTCTTCCTCGTCGATTCGGAAACAAACCCACGGCTGAAGACTCAAAGTCTCGATCAGCCAATCCCACTATTATAGCAATTATTGTAGCAATTACTATAGAACTGAAAAAAAAAAATTTCCTCCATCCCTTCTATAGTAACCGCAACAACCACCTTGCTCTTAATTACAAAAGTATAACACAATGAGCTTGAATGTATGAAAGATTATATATATTTGCTTCATTTATATGCAGATGATCAAATATCCTATTAAGCAAATATATGTTTGAAGACTAATAATTAGGCTTAAAGTGTAGAAGATTCTTATGGTGTGACAGCCACTACCATTATAGAAGCCAAAAATTGTTAGATGAACCCTTATTTAAATTTCTAAAATTTGGGACTTAAAAAAAGAGGAGGAGAATATATATATATATATATATATATATATATATATATATATATATATGCTTTTATATAGGTGATTGGAAGCATAGTTATGCTATTAGTATAGATTGAAATTGACCAAGTCACCAACTACACGCATTGAGTGACAGAGAAAATAGTTGACGATGTAGCCCCTTACGCCAAGACGATCAATCGTCTCTGAAAATTTCAAATTTTTGTGACTTAACAAAAAAAATGATTTAACATTATGTTAAATATAAAATATAAAGTCCTAAAAAATTAAATTAGAAATTAAATATTAATTAACTTAAAATGAATTTGAAAGAGAATTGAGTACAAATAAACTTGAAAATCATATTTCAAATAAGAAAATAAGGATCAAACTCAAGTGAACCTATAAAACTTGAAATAAAATTGAATTCCTTTGATATACATGAACCGAACTCACAAGAGACTTAAGATTAATTTGAAGTCTAGTTACTAAATAAATATTAAACTTGATCTGGAGTTGAGGATAAATTCATATTAGATCTGAAATCTTTTTATGTGACCAAATCATATCTAATACCAAACGAAGTAAAGATCTCAATTGAATATTAAATGAAAATGATTAATGGTTATTCTAAATATCTAATATCAAATTGAGAATAAAGTGTGCAAAAAATTTGTTAGTTTTCTTATAGGCATAAATTCAATTAGGCAACTCATGATTACTCATAAATGTATCCTTTAAAAGAATCATTTAGATCTTGCGCTTAAAGTCAAGTTTGAAACCTAAGAGATTTGTTGAGTGCTATTTTCAACCTAAAGTGAAAATCAGATAAGCTTCATAAGAAATTCTCACTGAAACTAAATAACTTATTAGCAAGTATGGTCAAGACTTCTTAGAGAATAATTGACACATATTTGACAAGAGCTTTAATTTGGATAAACTTGCTTAATGAAGATATAATAGCTTGCTTGGGGAAAACAAAAAATTGAATGTGATGACTAATGGAGAGTTAAATGTTCATTAATAAGTCAAGCAAAGGTGAAATATTTTTTGAATTATAAATAAAACTTAGCTTTGTTCTTCTACACTACCGGATCTGCAATTCTTCGTACAAGCAGACAGAAGGCGATGCTAAATTAAATTCTCCATAAATTATAGAGTTTCTTTCAATCCAAAAATTAAGGAATTTCATTCTAATTATAATTTTTAAAATCAATAATTGTATTAATTAGATGAAATTATCTAAGTTATAAATACCTGCATATGGTCGGACATAGAGATTTAAAGTGCAAATTTTAATGTCTAAAAAGGATGCAGGCTAAGTTATAATTGACTGAAAAATATGAAATCAATCTCATGATTTAGAAATAAAATTATTTGGATTACTAAATACCCGCATGAGCCCCAACATAATGCTAAATGTCTAGATTCAAGTGTCTGAGGATGCTGCGCAAGTTGATTCCCGGCTTGGTCTTAAGACCGGGTCCGGGTTAACAAAACCTAAAAATCTAATTATTATAAGAATTTCAACTTATTAAAATATCTGAGAAGCTAATTCTATCATATGACAGTAGCTCTAATTCTCTATTTTTAAACTAATAGAGTTGACAGAATCTAAAATAATAATTAAATAATAAAAATAATACATCTACCCCGATGATGGTGTGTTGAATGGTATTTTTAACCGGAGGGGATACTTCCATCAAAAATATTATTTTAATTTCAAATTAAACTAACTCAACTTAAATGTCAAACCAAATATGAGATCTAATATGTTATTAAGCTATAAATGTCTCAATGAAATTCACTCTAAAAACTTAAAGCTGTAAATCACCGAATTTTACAGCAATACGTAACCGAACGAAGTACAAAACTCTAGCTTGCAAAGGAGCCAATGTCAAATAAAGTGTTCTACTGTATTTACTCTTAATTAATCTCATGCCATGAGAGATTGGGCCTGCCCACCACGCCAAGAAAGGCATATATGGGTGGATGTCGTGAGACACCACGGCCAAAATTTTATTTTCCAATCATGCCAAGAAAGGCATGTATGGGTTAGCATAGCATAACATTTCCCTACCATGTTGGAAAAACATGAGTAGATACTTATAGTAATAGATTTCAAGTTTGCATTTGTATATAAGTATGCTTGCATATATATTTAACAAAGACATAATATCTCACAAGAAAAGAAATCTTTCCTCCTTTCTTTTTTTTTTTGCCAAAATTTCAGTATATACCCGCATGGGGTTGTCATGAAGGCTGGTCTACCCATGCCAAGAAAGGCGTGTATGGGTAGATGTCGTGAGACACCATGATAAAATATTTGTTTGCCCACCACGCCAAGAAAGGCGTGTATGGGTTAGCATAGCATAATGAATTTCCCTGTTAATAAGATATCAAATGACAGAAATAGGCAAGTATGGAAGTAGGATTAAACTCAAAAGCCAATCATTCCTTTCTTCCTTTCAAAGGTTTTGCATAATGTATCATTAAGAATTGATTTAAGCAAGGCAACAAGAATGAAACCCATAGGAAATAGCAAGTAGCATGAAAACCCCTCTTTTAATTTCAGATTTCAGATTTCAATCTCATGTGCAAGAGACAAAACAAGTGAAATCCATAGGAGATAGTAAAGTAGCATGGCAAAACCCCGGATAAAAAATGATTTTAGCATGTATCATACTTCTTTAAAAGCAAATGATTCAATTCCCTCTAGTAAAATATTTTCAGCATGCATCATGCCTTTAGACAACAAGACAATAGATTTCTCCTTAGGTAAAAATATTTTTAGCATGTATTATGCCTTTAGAAAAGCAAATCAATGGATTTCTCCCTTTAGGTAAAACAATTTCAGCAAGTGTAATACCTTCGTACAACAAATCAACTAATTTTCCCCTTAGGCAAAGCAATTTCAGCAAACACAATACTCAAAAGCCAATCTATTCAATTTCCCCTCGGGTAAAATAATTTTTAGCATGCTTTATACCTTTCAAACAACAAATTGATTTAATTTCCCCTTAGGTAAAACCAATTTCAGCTATTTCCCCATATCCAAAAAAATTTTCAGCAAGGGAAACACATAGGTGCTCATAAAAAATAGCAAATAGCATAATATTTGGGCCATACATCATCCCAGTTATTTTCAAAAGATAAACATCACAAAATCGTGAATAATAATAGTATAAATTGAGATTTGGGCCATACATCATCCCAAATCTCTGGAGGAAACTTCTAACACAATCCCAAGCATAAGATATAACATTTTTAGTCAAAACCCTAATTTTCAAAATACCCAAACATATGAAAATAAGCTTAGGGTTAGAAAGAGACGACCTGAAGGTGTTGATTGCTAAAGGGGAAGAAGGAGAAGAACCCTCGGTTGAGATAGCTAGGGTTTCCTCAGGAATCAAGACTCAAAACTTCGAAAGGAATGAGACGATCAAACAAGGAAATCAGAAGATAGAGGCTTGGGTATGTGGAGAGCTTGACAGAACAAGGAGGAATAAGAGAGGGAGGGTCGCCTGAGGGAGAAAAGCCGAGAGCAGGGAGCTTGAATGAGAGTCAACGAAGGAGCCATGCGAGATTAGGAAGAATGACGAGAGGATAGACCTCGTTTTGGCCTTTAGGGCGATTTGATTGGTCGTTTGGCAAAAAGGGATTAGACTTTTCCTATTGGAGGCGGCGGCTTGGGTTAGGATTAAGGGGTTAAGAGAAATGAGGGATTAAATAGCCATTAATCATTCTAATTGCATTTTAATATTACTTTTGCATGATTTTATTTTATTTAATAAACTCTAGCAATATGGGTGTCAATCTTAAGTATTTCAGGTGTACCAAACGCAATGGCGTGATCAATTTTATGATCGGAGGTTATTCTAACAATGTCGGTCGAAATGAAATTAGATTCAAATTGTGCGACATCGTGCTCAAATTTATCGATGTTCACATACTTTGCTGAATCAACCGCAGAAGGCATCGTTTGATAGGTTTTGACATTTCGGCGATAACAGTGTAATCAATTTCACGAACGGATGTCATTTAGACATCGTCAAGGCTTCTCGACTTCGATATGTGCATAATTTCATTAAAAGTTGCTTTTAATTATTTGATTGGTTCTTAATTGATTTGATTTTTCCAATTAATTAATTTTAATATTTTTGACGCATTATGAGGAAAATTTTCAAATCAATGCAAGATTAATCAATTTTGATCGTGATTAGGGCATTTTAATCTCCACCTCATTTATTTAATTTCAAGTGTCACATAGTTGTAGGTCAAGCTCCATATATGATGCGATTCACTAGTCCTCTTCATTTGTGCCACCAAATGACACCATTATATTATGATCACGACTGTATCCTGTATACTCCTCAATGGCTCTACCCTTTAAGTTATGAATCATAGAGTATACTTGATAGGGAAAAAATCCCTCTATCAACTAAGATAGTTTTAAGCCTATCTCCTTAGATAAACACCATCCCAGATCTACAAAAATTTCTTGGATGACGTAACCCATGTGTTGCTGATAAGAATCCTTTGGTCAGATTGGGTCAATTATCTCTCTCACTAAGTAGACTAGGGATCACGACAGCCCGGGATGATGGAACCATGGGACCTAGACCGGGCACGTCATTATTCCCCTAGCCATCTACTTTAAGCTAATAATGATGAATTTCATAATCTTAAATTTTAAACTCACATGTTGTTACTATACGCTATGCATTTAGCGATCTAACGACTAGCCTTAATTGAAAGTTCTTTCTCAGCATTGGAAGGGGTAATTAATTATAGGTGCTTGCACTTTTAGGAAACCTTTAACCAGATCTAAAGTCCTCACAAAATGAGGGCAAAATCTTTGGGTAGTACCTTATCTACTATTCCATTTATCTTTTAAAAATTACACTGACACTAAAATCATACACTCTTCATTTGCGAGAGGTTGGTGGCAAATTTTTGGAGCCCATAGATTTTTGGTGACTCTGTTGGGCACATGTTTCTCTTTCCATCTTTGGCTAGTCATATAAATGCTATAGTAGCAACAAAATGCCTAAAAATTCAAAAATAAAAAATGGTGATTTAAATGTGTAATAAATTCAAATTACTAATGTATGAGACTCTATGCGAGTATATTTTTATTACATATGTAGAGTATATTTTTATTACACTATTATTTTGTTCTATAGTACCTCTGCATTTTGAAAGTATGAGGTGAAATAATAATTACTAATCCCCATCTTTCACTTGCGCAAAATGGATCTATAGAGCACTCCTTTTACTCTTCAGCTAGGGCATGGCACAAACATCTATTTAGTTAACACCATCATCAATACATGAGATGTTGGAGCTATAATTCAGTTTGGTAGCATGGATTTCTCAATTATTATAGCTACAACTCTAAAGTACCTACCCATGGTGCACTCATCCGAGGTCATGCCAGAATGCCTCAGTTTACTGAAGCTTCTACTAGTCATGCTCATCAATTAACTCAGCAACCAGCCACTGTTAAGGAGTTCTCCCGACAGAGAACTTCAATTTTTGAAAGACTGGGTCAATCTGAATCCCTTATGGTGAAAAGAATCGTCAGTGGGCATATTGTATTTTTAACACCTCATGGTACAACTACCTCACCAACTGAAACCATTGCATCTAGAATACATGAGTTTAAAGCTTCCTCATCATGAAGCAAATTAACTAGAAGGCAAAGAAGAAGAAGAAATTCAAAGCTAAGGGCTCAGCAGATCCCATTTAAACATTCCAATAAACAAACAATACTATCACCAGAAGCGAGTATTCCTACCCATAACAACTTTGATAGGTAAAAAGAAATAGCTCTACTAGTGAGGTGAAGCAGTCTTTCCGGACTCAACAATGTCAAGCTCCACCACCGTAGAGAAGACAACTTGAAACACTATCTGCTAGAATACACAACGTCCTTAAAGTATCCAAGGAAAGTGGCTTAATGAAAAGAAAATTTCAAAGGTCTGTGATGATTAAAAATATTGAAGCCATGCCTAGGAGGTTGCCATCTCTTCTAGTAACTAGTCATCAAGCCAAGTATGCTTCAAACAGTGAGTATCTGAGCGTGACACTTGGACTACATGTCAAAGAACCCATTGCCGAAAGGCCTCGACAAAAATGTAAGCAGGTATGGAGGCCAAGGCCCCGTGATAAAATTTTGAAGAAAGAAAAGGTGTGACATCTGATGCACATATTCAGAAATCCATGTCAAAAATAACTTATCAAAAGTGGATACTTAAAAGAAGGAATATTACTGACAAAAGACATGATGGTCGACACCAGAGAATCCTCTAGGAGATCTCATCATCAATCAGGTTCACCCCACGTAAGAGAAAGTTGACTATGATCGCATTCCCGCAATGGAAGAAATCTCTATTCGTTATAATGACCCAAAGATCCATTGGAAGCACCAATCAGAAGTTCATGTGCAAAAAGAAGATGATGAAGAGAACATTATGGAAGTGGAAGTCATCTATATGATCAAAGATATAGATGAACTTTCTGCACCATCAACAACAATATGAATCCAGGGAACCTAAACTTAAATTTGATGTTTATGAAGGAGAGTCTTCACAAAAGCAAGTAGAAGATTAAAATGAAAAGAAAGTTATTGGAGTTGAAGCTATTTCTATGGTTGAACCAGAAAATGATCAACCTTTACATGCTTTTACATTCGGTGTCGTCGTTCAGGCCTAGCAACAGCTATCCCTGCAAATGCATAAGAAGAAGGACAGTCAAGTTCTTCTCCTGAGGATGAGCAAGGACTAGAACAACAATAACAAATAGAGGAAGAAGAAGAGCTTGTACTTATTGATGTCATGGCGCTAGCTAGAGAGCAAAGATAAATGCAACATCAAATGGAAGTCAAAGATAAATAATTTGCACAGCTTGACACCAAGATGAATGGCATGATAGTACAAATGAATATCATGATGGATATGTTATAGAAAAATATCACATCAAATATAACATGTTTTGCTAATCAACAGATAGCTAATAATACAACCTCTATACCACCAGTCACTCTAATACCTCAAGTTCTTGTAACACATGTTACACCTAAAGGGAGAAGTGAAGTTAATCAGCTAGCTCATCAATCTATAATTTGGAATGCAGCTAGTGCACCAGAAATAGTAATAGCTTCTCAACTAGAAACAATAATTAATGGAAAGATAAAGAAAATATAGCTTCAGAGCAAGTTAAAAGTTGGTGAGTTAGGGTCACCCTTACTGAGCTGAATATGATCAAGTGTCATACCCGAAAGGTTACTCAATATCGAAATTTAATATTTTCAGTGGGTATGGTAATCCGAAATGACATCTATCCTAATTCAAGGCTACTTGTGGTAATCTTGAGGAATGATACTTTTGCTCTTACGCGGTTTGTCGACCTAATTTCAAGCTTTGGTGGTACAGAACTACCGAATGATTCAATCAAAATCTTTACTAAGCTAGAGACAATGTTCATGAAAAGGTTCATCAGTGCAACCGAGAAGATCACAATCACTGACCTTGCCTTGCAAAAAAAGAGAAAAGGTGAGTAGGTGACAAAATTCATAACTCATTGGCATAACTTAAGCATGAAATGTGAACAATAATTGGAGGAAGAACATGTGATCCAACTGTTAATGGGCAATATGGATGATAAAATGGCACCATTTTTATGTATGATATCAATCACAATATTCCATGACTTGCTTGATAGGGTGGCCAAATTTGAAAAGTTAAATCGCCCTGAGTCTGAAATTTATATAGATAAATTAAAGAGGAATAAGCCTTCTAATTCAAGAAGAAATGAAAATCATGCCGCTTCCTACAGCTCAAGTGGTGAAAAATGAGTAATTTATAATGTGGTGTTGATATCTTTTTTTTGAGCTCTCAACCCGTCCATCTTAGACATAAGACTTCTCTTAGACTTTAAGAATTCCTTAGTCTTAGGACACATCTAGTGATTTGGTGGACACTTAACCTAGCCCTTGAGACTTAGCAGAGTTAGCCATAGGAATAGGTTATGCCTTAGGGGTGTTAGGAAAATTTACATACCCTATAGCTTGAACCAACTCCACACTTCCTTCCTTTAAGTCAAATTTAAATAAACTCCAAACTCATATCAACTTCAACTCCAAATCAAATCAACAATCAATTCCAGCCTAATTGATTTTCTCTAAAGTCAAATCAATTCTAAATGATTGAAATCCATGATCAACTCTAAATGATTGAAGCTCATGATTGAAATTCAAAATTCAAAATCTTTCCTAAGCCCTTTGATTCCATCTTATAGACTTAGCTAAAATCAACTCCAAATCAATTCAAATTCAATAAATTTTCTCATAACCCATTTGTATTCTCATTTATATTTACAAATATAAATGAATTATAAATTTAAATATCTAAGAATCAATTCAAAAATCAAATCCAAATTCAATCAAAAATCCAACCTAAGCCTTCAAGACAAAATCTCAAACTTAGCCAAATCAAACTCAAATCAAGCCGAACCCTTAATTTTTTTTTCATGAGCCAATCAATCCTACAATCATAAATCCAAATATAAACATAAATTTCAATCATCAAACCAAAAATAAATTCAAAAATCAAACCCAAGTCAAACTCATGTTCACCCTTTGACTTGAAATCATCAAATGAATCAAAACTCATTTGACTCCAAATCTCTTACAAATGGATTTATATTTCAATCATAAATCCATGTGTGAGTTCAACCAAACTTGAATCAAGTCTTGATCAAACCAACTAAACCCAATTGGCTCACTTGATCTAAAGTGGCCAATTTGACCTACATGAATCAAAATTCAATTCAATCCAAAATCCAAACTTCATTTCATGTTTGTTGATCATCATAGGTTATCCAATTGTCATGAATTGGGTCAAACCAAGTCAACTTAGCCCGTTGACCAAGTCAACCCTTTAACCCACATGAACCCAAACTATCCAAATTATAACCTAAACCAAATTGATTGGAAACAAAGATACCAATCCATTTCAAATGATCAACCAAACCCAAACCAAGCCATGATTCAAGCCAATTTAGTCAATTGGGTCAAATTGGTCAACTTAGCCCAAATTGACCTAAAGGATCAAATTGGTCAAAGTCCAAATTAAATCCAAATTAAACCAAATTATGTGAAACCAATTGAACCAATATACTCCAAATAGTCATTTGAACTTGACCTAACTCTTGGTTTGACCCAATTTGACCAATTGGTCAACCTAACATATTTTGACCCATTTTGACCAAATGGGTCAAATTAACCCAAATTAAACCAAATGAACTTCAATAGACATGAAATTTGGTCCAACTTACTTTTGACCCATTTAAAATCTGTCCAAATCAAATTCAAAATCAAATGACCACTTTACCCTTGGGTCAAGGGCATTCCATGAGAAAAGGCACTTTCCCAAATAGTTATTTCTCTTCCTTGGCCACTTGGCACTCATTCATTGGTCCACATAGGCACCAAGGACACTGATTTTCTGACCCAAGGAGTGGTTGGGGTAGCTATGACTCATGGGGAGGTGAAATCACCTCACCTCTCCCATTGAAACACTTGGCATGAAGTACACTCACCTCCCCTTGGCAAGGACACCTCTTTGTCCTTCATGGCAGCCACTTTCCATGCCTTAGCCAACCATATAGAGCCACTTAGGTTGATTCTCTTCCATTCCCAACCACCCCAAGCCAAATGACATGAGTTTGGAGCCAAAATTTTAAACAAAAGTGGAGAAAGGCTCATTTCATTTCACTTTTCATTCTAAGGCTTCAGTGGCTGAAGGAAACCCTCCTCTCATTCTCCTCCTCCTAGAGCTCCCAAAAGCCATTAGCAATCATCCAATTCATTTTGGAGAGAAATACTCCAAAACTAAGGGGATTTCGGTGAGAAAATGATGATCAGTGGGGAAACTTCATTTTGACGTGAAGGCGAGGATCTAAGCTCAGTCCAATACTTCTTCTCTCACTCGATAGCACGCTCAAACCACCACCGCCGCCAAAAATCATCCCTGGTGAGGTAACCTTCAAAAATTGTAGTCGGCCTTAGGATCTTTCATTTTATGACAGATTTTTCATGATTTTTAGGAATCTACCCTAGATAATGCCACATTTTTACTTTAAATCATCCCAATTAGAAAATAAAATTTTTCTGGTGCAAATCAATGCGAAAACGGGTCTATTTGGATAAGTTTTCACTTAGAAATCATATTTTTTTCCTAAAAATCTTGAAATCATTGTTCATCGCCGGTGAGGGTACAATCGTCATCCAATCCCACGGTTCGCAGGATCGGATGGCTAGGATCGTGTGATTTGGGCCTTCGGACCACCTGATATGATCTGGACCATCCAATCACGCTTGTCGGGCGGCTCGGTCGTCATGTCGATCTCGCATCAGGTGTGTGATGATCGATATGGACCGTCTGGTCACTACGTGGTTTGACCGGTCTTTCCATCATCCGCGATGCGGTACCATGGCGAATGCGCAGCGCCGCTACTCCGCATGGCAACATCGCATCGCTTTTTCCTATTTAAAAATTAATTAAAATACCTAAATTTCAAAAATTTATAGAAATAAAATACTTAAAAAATAATGGCTTGTTTGTTTGTCTTTCAGGAATTCACCAAATAAAAAATCTGCAAATTTTACTGAATATTTTGAGCTTAATTGGACTTTTAGTAAAAATCAAAATTTTAATTAAATCATAAATACATGTTAGATTAAGTTGAAATATCGAGATATTAAAATTGATGTTAAAATATATCTACCATAAAAATTTCAAGTCAAAATGATCTCTATTGAAAAATATTAAATTTTGAGTATCAAATGATTTATTTTAATAAAAATAAATTCTTAAAAATCACTTAATCAATTGAAACTTCATAAATTCATAACTAATTGTAAAACATCCACAAAATTCAAACTTAGATTCATTTTAAAGATATTTCAGAGGAGAATCCATAAAAATTATTTCTAATTGAATTTGAATAGTAGATTGTCCTTCATTAGGGTTTATTTGAATACTTAATAACCTAATTACTCCCTAATGACTTCATTAAATAATTCCAAACTTTCCAGGCATATTTAGTGGGATGACTTCTGCCTCCACTAATTTTCTTGGAATTTATTAATAAGTTAATCAGAGATATTAATTAATGAACTCCTAATCACTCTCTTAATGTAATTAAGGTTAATTAAGCATATGAATAGTGGTTTAACTCCTTGATTAAGTTCATTAACTTTTTTTAAGTGATTAGGATATTTATGGAATGATTTTGGGATATTTTTCTTAAGCTATTCCTAAACCCCTTCCTTCCTTAATCTAAACTTAATTAAGGACTAATCCAATAATGACCTACTTAATTAACTTGATAAAATTTTAAAACTTCCAGAACTTAACTAATCCTTCTTGGGTAGATGCTTAGGTGTTCAATAACCAACTTAAGGAAATCATACCTAACCCACATGTGTGGGAAAGGTTATGAAAGTATTTAAATTAAACCCTTTAGCTTAATTAATCATAATTATGAGCCAATTGCATTAGGTACCTTTCTTTCCTAGGATGCATTGCTGATTTAAATTCTTTGTGGTTTTATGTCATACATAGGCTCATAATTATTTGATTAAATATGTTAAAGTGGTAAAGGTAAGGAGTAATTAATGAACTTAATATACACCTTAACCAAACCAAATCATAAAATTAATCTAATCACCTAAAAATTAAACTAAAACAATACACACGTGAGAATGGGTAAGAACTGGCAAACCTTCTCACACTTTCCTAATTCAAATCAAACTCAAAACAAAATAAAAGTCTCTTTAAATAATCTTACTTCATAAGATTATCTTTAGGAATTAATTAGAGTGAATGAAACTACATGCTTATATCATTTTATTTCTTTCCTAGCATACTAAATGTGTATGTCATATGAAAACCATGCATTCATGCTTTTCTAAAATCAAATTCAAAATGAAATATTTTCTTTATGTCAAATTGCATGTTTTGGAATAAAATAAAAATATGAGTGCTATTATCACTATCAAATTCAAAATTATTTTCAAAATCTATAAATAAAACACCTAAAATTGAAAGTGTGCTACTTATAGTTTATTTATAATCTTGCATGTGAATATAAAAATGTGTCTTATGTTTGCTTGCTTTCTTTCCTCTTAATATGGATTTGAATAAGATTTGCAAAGTGTATAGTTCTTTTAAAAGAACATAACACTTGCTTAAATCTATTCTTATGCTCTTCCACATTACGACTTAAGAAAGGTCCTTACACTTACACATATAAATTGCATAACCAAGTTCAAACATAAGTACAAACTTTTGCATCTTTCTTTTCCATTCATTTCTTTTGTACATATGCTTGTTTTTAAGGAAAGTGATATATTTGTTTGAACAACCCTGAGGTTGTGAGGCTATAAGTAGTCCTAAGTGGGTCTTGTACCTTACACCCCTAGTTAACAATGGAACCGTACTCACTTATTCCTTTCATACATACATGTTTGCATGTGAAAATATATAAGAAAACCTCTTTTCCACTCATTGAAAATCATGTATCATAAAGCATTCAAATTTTTTTAGCAGCTCACTTAGCATTCTCTTTCATGTATTTCTTTTTATACATACACATGTATTTAAGAAAAGTAAATATTAGTCTGGATAACCCTGGGGTTGCGAGGCTTTAAGTAGCCCTAAGTAGGTCTTGTACCTTACACCCCTGGTTAACAATGGAGTCGTACTCACTTATGTCTTTTATACTTGTAAATGTGCATGAAAGATTGGATAAAAGAATCACTCTCTCCTACTTAACAAAATCATGCATACATGAAACATTCCAAGTTTCCTTATGCAACCTCTCTTAGCTTCATCATTAAGGTGTGCTAAATACTTGCATCGCATGTATAGATATGCTTAGGATTCATTCATGTGCATGATACACATGTGGGAATGAAATAAAATGTTGTGTGTTTTGTGATAGTAATTAACTTTACTTAATCTTAAAATGCCTTTCTTTTTGAATAGGTTTGTTTAGAAAAAATCTAAACTTAGATTAATTAAAACACATAATAAAACATTCACTAAACAAAATTAAATATGAATCTACCTTAGAAATTACTTATGAAAGGAAGAAAAATTCTCTTCTCTTTTCCCTCTCTTTACAACACTTAGTAATTAATAGTAGGTTCATTCAAACCAATTCTAATCATCAAATAAAATCAATCCAAATCAACTAAACAACTTAAATGAGATCACCCTTCTAAGTTGAACCTTTTCATACTTAGAAAATCCTAACCTTAAAGCCTAGCTAAGCAAACCTTACATGGCACACACATTAGGCTAAGTCATCACTTCTAGTCCTATGTTAGGGTGGTGCATGGTTTGATGTTTGCTTTTATTTTGTGATGTGATGTTTTAGTCTGGATGTTAGGGTGTATGTGTGTAGAATGAATGGTAGGGTGACTTAGTCTAATCATTATTTTCTATAGGGGATTGTGCTTAAGGGGTGATATAATAGATAAAAATATAAATGCTTTTGTTATGCATATGCTTATACCCCTAAGCATAATCCAATAGGTTAGGTGGACTTGATTACCCATGTGTGAGGTGCTAAGTCCAATATACATGCTTGGGATTTGTATGGTTTGTTTAGCTAATCTCTATTTTGCAGGTGTTAGTTAGATTTATTTTTCCTTTTCATGTACTTCTTCAATTAGGATTTTGGAATGATTGTTATGGGGGATTAGGATGAGCATTGGTTATGAGACTATGTCTCATGTACATATGAAGCCTTTGGAGTAACCACCTTCCAACCATCCAAAAGAAGGAGAAAGAAGAAAAGAAGAATGAAGAAATGAAGCTTGAAGACCACCATAACATTAATTCCTTCCTTAATTATAATTAATTCATTTATGTAATCTGGGTTGTATAAGGGTAGAGCTCATCTACCCAATTTATTTTCGGGTTTGTGCGGTGGTGCCCAACCACATATGACCTTTTATTCTTTGGCATTAGCTTTATAAAATATTTCATATTTTTTTTAGCTTGTGTTTTAGAAATGGCATCCTTTCCCTAGTTTCTTCCTTGCTTTGATGTATGGCCTGGATAAGGATTAGGCTCTTAGAGAAAAATAAATCTTCTACCAAATTAATCAACTTAAAATTAAAAATAAATAACTCCTAACCTCATTTAAAGCTTAAGATAAAAATCAAGATAGAAGAATTACCAACCCCTTAGCTGGATGAGTATTTCTTTTACAACATCATGCACAACAGCATATTACTTCACTCTTGATTTGGATGGCTTCCACCTGTGCTAGATAACTTGGCTTGGCCTTTGAAATCTTTGGTGGAAACACTCCTCCCATCTTGCTGATTTTGGCCCATAATCTAATTTCTCATGCATTAGCCATGAAGAATCCTATAGCCTCAGTCAAATGATTGTCCAAAAATGAAAATAACATGCAATATGATTTGCATTAGATTTAGTCATTTGAAGCATGCCCTTACATGATCTAGTCTCTTTAGGGAGTGAGTTTTGGGACTTAGTCTCTTTCTAAATAAGTAGCAGCTTAGCTATCTTGCATAAGCATAAGACTTGCCTACATGTATATAAAATTGTAAGAGGAGTTAGTTGGCAGCCACCCCTAGGCGGTTGTTAGTCCAAGCAGTCAGGTGATTTGTCCTCTCTTGTGGAGGCAAACCGAATACCCATTTTTCATCTTAGATTTAGGTCATGCTTTTGGCCATTGCCAAAGCTTCTTAGATTTAGGTTCCAAGGTTGCTTCTCCCTTCTATGGGCCATGAGCATAAATCCTCACCTCTTAGGCATTTCCATAACCTTGTATTGTGGAATTATTAGCCCTAAACTTCTAATAAAAATTCAACTCAAACAAATAATTCCCCTCAATTTCAAAAATGTAAAGCCCAACCATAGGATAATTTTGGATGTTTACTAGGCATCCTAGTATCTTAAACATCCCCTACTCACCTCCATTTGGCTTCGATAAGAACTCCCTTCTCTTGATCGATCCCACTTGATTTGCCAAAAATAAACTAATCGATTGATAGCCCAACCTATTGAAATATTTGGAGACAACGATCATTTACCTTAATCGAGAGTATTCTTAAGAAATCCCCTTCATTAGGATGTAATTAACTTTGGGCTTGCCCCTATAGGGAACTTAATGAACCCGATTTAAAAAAACCTGCTTTACTTTTCCATGTAAAGTAGGGGAAGAATTTATGGTACATATGCAGACCCATAGTCTTTAGGAGTCTTTATTGAGGTGATTAGGTCTATTGTAGGGTGGTGACTTCTATCTTTCGAGATAGTATGCCTCTCTTCAATGTCATACCCGATCATCCTAATAAGAATATATGCAAATCTACGTGGTGTCTCAACTAAAAGGCGTATATTTCTATTTTCATTTATTCTCTTCAAAAGGATAGATGAATGCGGGAATATTTTCACCACAGATTTTTTTGGTGACTCCGCTGGGGAGGGTTCCTCTCTCCATCTTTGGTAAATGATCATTGTCTTTGAGTATTGATAGTGGATTTGTATGTTGGTATGAGTCCAAGACTATCCTTCTTTCCATTGGCACTTAGCTCATTTCATTCTTGAGTTGAGTTAGCCAACATCTTTAGGTTTTAGGACCGCATTCCTTGTTGGTCTTAAAACCTCCATTGGGTCCTCCAATGGGTAAAATGAAAAGATCTAAATAAAAAGAGAAAGTATTTTAAAGACTTCCTCCTTATCATTTTCATGATAAGGAAAGGTTCATCCTAAAATAATAAAACTTCAATAAGAACTTTGCTTTTCAAAAAGCACCTTTTCAAAAAATGCACTTAATAAAATATTTTCTCACAAATTTTTGTCACCCTCATTTAACAATTCCCATAATTGTTACATGTAGGAATTTTCAAAAATAAAACTGATAACATTTTTCAAAAGCATAAATGAACATCTTCTTTCAATTCACTTTGATGAAGATTTCATTTTCAAAATAAAATGAACAATCATCTTTTCCAAAAATCACAATTCTAATCATAAAATTTTTAAAAGCACACATGAATTTTCCTATTTAATATCACACTTATTGAATGGAAGTTTCATTTGTAAACAAAATTAAAATTTTCAAAATGAACACATGAACATCTTCATTTAATATACTCAAATTTATTAAATGAAGATTTCATTACCAACTAAAAATATCTTTTAGGAAGTCTCACTTGAACATATCTCATATATGTTTTAAGTTAGAATTCCTCACTTTCAAAAAAGCAACAATCACACACAAAACAAAAAAAATTCATATTTCAAAAATAAGATTGATCTCCATTCTACATACCTAAATTTGTTGAATGGAAGTCCCCTTTTCAAAAATTAAAACTTAACAATCATATTTGAAAATCTTTCAAAACACATTTGGAACTTCATTTAACATAGCCAAATTTGTTAAGTGAAGTCTCCAAATCTAAAATTCAAAATTTTCAAACACATTTAGAACTTCATTTAACATCCAAATTTGTTAAGTGAAGTCTCCAAATTCTAAATCCAATAAAATTTTTCAAACATACATTTGGAACTTCATTTAGTATAATGAAATTTGCTAAGTGAAGTTTCCAAATCCAAAAATCCAAAATCAACAATCATATTTTTAAAATTTTCAAACATACATTTGGAACTTCATTTAGCATAATCAAATTTGCTAAGTGAACTTTCCAAATCCAAAATAAAAAAAATCAACAATCATATTTTAAAATTTTCAGAACATATATTTTGGAACTTCATTTAGCATACTCAAATTTACTAAGTGAAGTTTCCAAATCAAAAAAAATCAACAATCATATTTCAAAATTTGGAACTTGATTTAACATATCCAAATTAATTAAGTGAAGTCTCTGTTGACATCATTTTGAGGGTGAGCTTTCAACCCCTCCATCTTAGGCATAAGATCCCTCTTAGACTTTAAGAGTTCCTTAGTCTTAAGACACATCTAGTGATTAGGTGAACACTCCAACCTAGCCTTAGAAGACTTAGAAGAGTTAGCCATAGGAATAGGTCATGCCTTAGGGGTGTTAGGAAAATTTCTTACCCTTAGCTTAAATCATTCCTCACTTCCCTCCTTTCAAGTCAAACTCCAAATCAATTCTATTTGATTTTATCCAAACTCAAATGAACTCCATGATTGAAATCTATGATTGAAACCCTTGACCAAAATCCACCAAAAATTCCTAAGTTCAAAATTTTGCTTAAGTCCTTAACCCCCCTTTTAAGGACTTAAACAAAATCATGATTCAAACTTACTCTAATCTTTGAGATTTTCTCATAATTCATTTATATTCTCATTTATATTCACATATATAAATGCAATATAAATTCAAACCCATCAATTCAAATTCAAAATTTCAAATCAATTCATGAAAATTTTCTTAAGTCCCTTTAATTTTCCACTCAAAAATTAAATTCTAAATTTAAAATCCTTGAAATTCTCCTTAAGTCATTGGCTTTCTATTAATGGACTTAGCCTAAACTTTGATCAAACCATTTCAAACTCATGGGACTTTCTCAAAATTTATTTATATCCTTGTTTATATTCTCATATATAAATGAAATATAAATATAAATCAATCAAATCTAATTCAAAAATTAGATTTCAAATTAAAAATTTCCTTAAATCCTTTAAATTCTGTTTAATGGATTTAACCTAAATCATGATTAAACCACTTCAAATTCTTGAAATGTTCTCATGATCAATTTATATTCTCATTTATATTCACATATATAAATGAAATATAAATTAAAACAATCAAAACCTATTCCAAAAATCAAACTCAGATCAACTCAAAATCCAATCTAAGCCTTTCAAGTCAAAATCATGAACTTAGTCAAAGTCTTTTCAAATCAAACCAAATCCTTGATTTTCTTTCATGGTTTAATCAATCTACAATCATGAGCTCATATATAAATCCAAACTTCAATCAAACAATCAAAACCCAAATTAAAAACCAAACCCAAGACCCCTTCATATTCTTCTTTTGAATATGAAATTTTCAATTGGATCAAAACCTATTTGACTGCAAATCACTTGTAAATGGATTTATATTTCAATCATGAGTCCATATACATGATCAACCAACTTCAAATCAAGCTTTGACCAAGCCATTTGACCAACTTAGGCTCACTTGGCCCAAAGTGACCTAAAGTACCTTTATGAGCCAACTTTTGATCCTAACCAAATTGTATTGAACCAAACTCATATATCTCGCTCATCATGCTCAACTATCATCATGGGATGATCAATTAATCAAATTGGGTCAAACCAAGTCAAATCTAAGGGTTGACCTAGTTAACACTTAACCCAAAATGAAACCTAACATGACCAAATTCCACCATTGGCCAAATTGTTTGAAACCATTGATCTAAGTTCACTCATGAATTATGTTTGAACTTTACCAAGCCAACATTTGAGCCTAATCTAGCCCAATTGGCCCACTTGACCCAAGTTGACCCATTTTGACCTAAAGGGTCAAAATGTGTCCAAACTTGATCAAAGCCAAATTTATTGAAATCAAAGGGTCAAGTCCATCCTGAATCACTTGTGGAACTTGACCAAAACCTCAATTGGTCAACTAGACCTAACCTAGCCCAATTTACCTTAGACCCAACATGACTTAAAGGGGTCATGTTGAACCAAAATTGAACCTAACCCAAATTGATTGGAAACAAAGATACCAATCCACTCCATATGACTAACCTAACCTAAACCTACCCTTGACCTATTCAAATAGGTCAAATGGATCAAATAGGTCAACTTGACCCATTTGACCTAAATGAAGTCATATGAGCCAAAACTAAATATATACCAAATTGAATCAAACCAAAGCCACCAAAACATTTCAAATGGTCATATGAACTTGACCCGGTTTGACCAATTTGACCAATTGGTCAACTTGACCCTAGTTGACCCATTTTGACCTAAATGGGTCAACATGAGCCAAACCTCTCAAATGGATTCCAAATCCAATGAAACTTGGCCAAACCTAGTTCCTCCACATACCATGTCCAAAGTGGAAAAATAGCAAAATGATCATTCCACCCATAGGCCATAGAACAAATTTTGGCTTAACCCATGGGTAATTTGGTCATACCCTCTTCACAATCTCTTGAGGCTTTTCTAAAAGCTCAAGGGGACTTAGTGATGAGTGATGCACCCAACCCAATGAGTTTGAGTCAACCCATTTGGTCCCTAGACCAAACTCGACCCCTTAGCTTAAAATTGAATTTTTCAAATTCCCTCTTAAGCTCAATTCAAGCACATGGGAAGTTGGCAATCCATTCCTTGGATCAAACTGACCATGTGCATACTCAAAATAGTTAAAACAAACTCTCCAATCTCATCAATTAGATCAAAATAGCATGGACATTGTCATCGATCCTTCAAGGGGGAGATATACTCCCAATTCACTTCTATTTTCACACACTCAAGGTCGATTGAAGAATAGGAAGCCAGGGAGCCATTGAGGATTGATCCTAAGCCTCCTAGAGCTCTTCCCATTTTATTCTTCTGGGCTTTTGAATGGTGAAAATAAGGGAGGTAGAGTAAATTACCAACTTCTTCTACACTAGATTTCCTCCCAATTCCTCCTACACACTTCTTCTAAGGATCAATTCGAGTGCACCCAAGCATCCATTTGAGTTCCCATAGTAAGGAGAGCATCAATTGGATCAAAGCGTAAGGAAGTGAAGTGGTGTTGGCTCATAGCAAGCCACTCAATCCTAAGGCCAGGGAATTTCAACAGGGCTTCGTCTCCACCGGACGAAGCTACCTCATCTATCTCAAGCATCGGTGATCACCTCTAGCGAGGTATGGAATTTTTCGATCACTAAACTCAATGTGGTGAAGAGCTTCATGAAAGAAATTTTCATTTCATCGAATGTTGACCCTTAGATTTGTCGCTCTCTATTTTTAGATGGTGTGGGTTGATTTTGGTTTGATTCAATGCTAGAACGAGCTTGGATCTTCCCCTTGATCATGGACAGTCTATGTTGATCAATGGGAAGAACTTGGGTCATCTCAGCCTTCCATCCGGGCATTTTAGATGGATAGTTGAGATTATTTAACACATTCAGAAATCCATTTATCTATTTTAAACTGCGTGGGGATCCTCAACCATTTGATCTTTGATCAAACGATAGAGAATATAAGCGTGTGTGCCACCGCCGCCATCCATGAGATGACAAGTTAAGTAACCCCCTCACAGCACGATGCATGTAAAGTGCACTAACCGCCACACATCGCGCCGTGAACTAGGGATTAGTTAGGGATTATTAAAAATGCATTAATTAATTCCTAATTAATCTAGAGAACTTTAAAAATTTATAACTCTTCATAGAAAATTTAGAAAAATATGAAATAAAAACCCATGGATATATAATTAAACCTAGAACATTTTATTTTAATTTTGATGAGTTTTAATTATGATTTTCTAGGAATTTGTGTTTTATTGGAAAGTATATTTTGCTAATTAATCTTTGATTAGGCCTCTGATTAATTCCAAATTTCTTAGGTAAGTTTTAGGGGATAACCTCTCCCTCCCCTAATTTTCTTGGGATTTATTGAAGCCTTCATTAGAGTAATTGCATATGGTTTCCTTAATTACCCTTCTTATGTAATTAAGCATAATTAGGGTATGCTTAGTGGATTTACCTATGATTAGGGTTGATTAAAGTCAGATCCAATAAGTAGGAGATTTATGAAATAATTTTGGGGCATTTTCCCTAAGCTATTCCCTAAACCCCCTCTTCTTTCCTTAATATCTTCTTAATTAAGGGTTAATTCATTAATTATCCCCTTAATCAATTTCTCAAAAAAAAAATACTAAAAGGTTTTAGAACTTAATTAATCTACTTTGGGTAGATGCTTAGGTGTTTAATAGCCTAAGTTCAATTAAAGAAATCAAAATCCAATTCACATGTGTGAAAGGGTATTTTGAAATTACTTAAGATAAACCCCTTAGCTTAATTAACTTTTAATTTTGAGCCAAATTGCATTTGGCCTTTTCATTATTAAGTGCATTAAAAATTTAAATTTCTTGTGGGTTTTATGTCATCTCATTGGCTCATAATTATTTAGTTAATTCTTCTAAAGTGGTGTAGGTAAGGGTTAATTAAGTTACTTAATTCATACATTAACCTAATCAACACATAAAAATGGATCTAATTATATAAAAATTAAACAAAAATACAAAACACATGTGGGAATGGGTTAGGAATAGTAAACTCATCTCACCTTTTCAAAATTAAATCAAACTTCAAACTAAACAAAAATTACTTTGAAATTCACTTTGATTTATTCTAAATTTTCTTATTATATAAGAATGTCTTTAGGATTTAAGTGAAGTGAGTTTGTTTACATGCTTTCATTGCTTTGAATCTTTCCCAACATGTTAAGTTGTATGCCATGTGATTTTATACATTCATAATTTCATTTTTTTAATTTTAAAATGATATTGTTTACTTTATGTCAAATTTGCATGTGTTGGCTAAAGTAGAAATATGAGTGGCTATTATCAAATTATTTTCAAAAATACATAAATCAAATATCAAATCTAAAAGTGTGCTACTTATACTTCAATTATAAGCTTACATGTGATGGATTATAAAAGCATGTTTAGCATAGGTTTCCTTTTTTTCTTATGTTGGTATAGTTTGGAATAGGAGTTAGTAACATGTAGGGTTCATTTGAAAAGAACCCAACACATACTTAATTCCATACCCTATTCATCCTTATCTATACTTGCATGCATAAATTGCATAAACAAAAATGAATCCATTAAACAACTTTTGCATTTTCCTTTACTATTTCATTTCTTTTATATACATGTTTGTACTAAAGGAAAGTGGAATATTATTTTGGAAAACCAAGGTTACGAAGCTTTAAGTAGCCTTAAGTAGGTCTTGTACCTTACACCTCTGGTTAACAATGGCACTGTACTCACTTATGCCTTTCTTACTTTCATATATGTATGTGAAAATTTAGATAAGGAAAACCTTTTCTACTTAAGAAAAAAAATCATGCATATTCAACTTCTAAATTTTCTTAAATGGATTACTTAGCATGCAACATAAAGTGTGTTAAATACTCTCATTTTCATGTATAGATATGCTTAGGGTCCATCCATATGCTTGATATATATGTTGGGGAAAGAAATGAAGTAATGTGTGTTATGTGAATTTTGATTCATTTTATTTAATCTTAAAATGCCTTTTTTTAATAGGTTTGTTTAGAATATATCTAAACTTAGGATTAATTAAAAGATTTAATCAAAACATTCACCTAAATGAACTAAAATATGAACCTACCTTAGAAAATTACTTAAGGTTAGGGAAGGAAAGAGATGTTCTCTTCTCTTTCCTTCTCTTCATAACTTAGTAATTAATTTTAGGTTCCACTTAAACCAAATTAAAATATAAAATAAAACCAACCCAAAATATTTAAACAAATTAAATGAAACCCTCCTCTAATTTGAACATGTTCTTCATACTTAAAAAATTTAAACCTAAAGTCATAGCTAAGCATACCACATAAACCTTCAAAGCACGCACATTAGCCCAAGTCACCACTTCTAGCCTTAGGTTAGGTGAGTGCATGGTTTGGTGTTTATTTTATTTTGTGATGAATGTTTTAGACTGAATGTTAGGGTGTATGCTCATAGAATGAATGGTAGGACGTGCTTAGTCTAATTATTCTTTTCTGCAGGGGATTGTGCTTAAGAGACGCTATCATAAATAAAAATATAAATGCTTTTGCTTGCAAGTGCTTTATACCCCTAAGCATATTCCATAGGCCAAGTGTAGTTAGTCACCCATGTGTGGGGTAATAAGTCCAATATACATGCTTGGGATTTGTGTGATGTGTTTTAGCTAATCTTTATTTTACAAGTGTTGGTTAGATTTTCACTTTTCCTTTTTCATGTAAAAATTTGTATAATTAGGATTTTGGCTGATTGTTATGGGGATTAAGATAAGCATTGATCATAAGATCCCATTTTATGCACCATATGAAGCTTTGGAGCATCTACCATCCAACCATCTGAAAGAAGAAAGATGAAAGAAGAATAAAGCTTGAAGGCCCTCATAACAATGAATTCCTTGCTTAATTGTAATTTAATTTATTTGTAATCTGGGTTGTATAAGGGTAGATCTCGACTACCCACATTTGATATTTTTGAGTTTGTGCGGTGGTGCCCAACCACAAATGATCTTTTTTTTTTTTGCGATTAGCTTTATAAATTGATTGATGATTTATTTAGCTTTTGCATTAAGTGGCATGATTTTCCTAGTTTCTTCCTCGCTTTATGTCTGGCCTGGATGTGGATTAGGCTCTTTAGGGAAAAATAAATCTTTTATCTAATTTAACAACTCAAATTAAAATTAAACAACACATAACCTCACCTTAAGCTTAAGTTTAAAATCAATATAAAAGAATTAGCAACTCATTAGCTGGTTAAGCATTTCTTTATAATATCATACACAAATGCATCTTATTTCACTCTTGATTGGAGGGCTTCCACCTTTGCCAGAGAACCTGGCTTGACCTTTGAGGGCCGTGGTGGAAACTCACCTCCTCCCTTCTCACTGATTTTGGCCAATAACCTTCTTTCTCATACATTAGTCATAAAAATACTATTAGCTCAAGTCAAAATATATGTGCAAAATGAAAATAAAATGAAATTTAAATTGTATTATATTTAGGTCATTTGAAGCATGTCTTTTTACATGATCTATTCTCTTTAGAGAGTGAATTTAAGGACTTGGCTTCTTTCTAAATAAAAATAGCCTAGTTATCTTGCATAAGTATAAAGGCATGCTACATGTACTTAAAATCATAGGAGGAGTTAGTTGGTGGCTAGCCCTAGGCGGTTGTAAGTCCAAGATGTCGGGTGGTTTGTCCTCTCTTATGGAGGAAAATTAGTTACCCATTTTTGCCTTAGATTTAGGTTGTGCTTTTGGCTCTCACCAAAGCTCCATAGATTTTGGTTCTAAGGTTGCTTCTCCCTTTGGGGCCATAAGCATAATTTCATACATCTTAGGAATTTCCTTAATCTTGTGTTAAAGAATCTTAAGTCCTAAAATTCTACTAAAAAATGCAACTCAACTAAACTAAATTAATTTCTAAAATGAAAAGCCAAACTATAGGATAGTTTGAGATGTTCGCTAGGTTTCCTAGCATCGTGAACATCTCTTGCTCATTTTCCATTTTGGCTTCAATAATAACTACTCTTTTGATCAATCCCATTTGATCTTCAAACACAAACCAATCAATTGATAGTCCTTCCTTATTGAAATCTTCAGAGACAACGATCATTTACCTTAATCGAGAGTTTTCCTAAAAGATTTCATCCCTTAGGATGTAATTAACTATGAGGGCTTGCCCCTGTAGGGAACTTAATGAATCCGGTTTAAAATAAACCCTTCTTTAGTTTTTCATGTAAAGTAGGGGAAGAATCTCTGGTACATATGCAGACCCGTCATCCTTAGGAGTCCTTATTGAGGTGATTGGTTCCATTAAAGGGTAGTGACTTCTGTCTTTTGAGATAGTACACTCTTTCCTTGATGACGTATCCGATCACCTGAATAAGTACATCTGCAGATCTGTGTGGCATCTTACCAAGATGAATTTTTATATAGGTGTTGCCTCTTTCATTTCTCCCCATAGATTTGAAAGGTGACTCCTCTATAGGAATTTATCTCCACAGTCTCCAAAGTCAAAACCAAAATTTTCAAACACCTTTGGAACTTCTTTCCTTAGCATACCAAATTTTCTAAGGAGAAGTTTCCATTTTTAAAACCAAAAATGAAATCAAAATTTTAGAACATTTGGAATTTCATTTAGCATACTCAAATTTGCTAAATGAAATTTCCATTTCACAAAACCAAGTGGGACTTCATCCTTAGCATACCAAATTTGCTAAAGTTGAGTCCCCACTTTCAAATCACATCAAAACAAAATAAAACATGTAGAATTCCCTTAGCATACTAAATTTGCTAAGGATCCTACCCTTTTTCAAAAATCAAAACACCAAAAAAAAAAAAAATGAAACACTTTGGTTTTTCTTAACATACCTAAATTTTCTAAGGATCCCATTTTCAAAAATCAAACAAAACACACTTGGATTCTTCACTTATCATACCTAAATTTGCTAAGTGAGAATTTTAAATTTTCCAAATTCAAAATAAAATTCACAAAAAGAAACACTCACTTTCAAAATACTTCACTTAGCATACCTAAATGTGCTAAGTGAATAAAATTCTAAAACAATCAAGCAAAAACAAAATCAATTTGATTCTTACTTTAACATACCCAAATTTGTTAAAGGAAAGGGTCCTCAAAATCAAAAATTTAAATTCAAAACAAAACATGAACCTATGGAAGCATCCTTATCAAAAATTTTGAATTCATATTTCAACATACCTAAATTTGTTGGAGTTGGATTCATATTCAAATTTCTCTTTCAATCAATCTTCTCAAATCCATTTGAACCCCACTTAACACTTCCAAGTTATTGGATGTGGGTTCAAATTTTCAAATTCAAAATTAAAAATCTATGGAGAATCGATACAAGTTCATTTCTCATTGTAGATCTTTATCGATATGATTTAGTTTAGGTCTATTACAGTTGTTCAAATGGTCGGTTCTCAAAAAGTTGTCTTTACCTTCCCCCATGATATGGATCTGGCTTTAGATCAAGTTGACTTCCCCCGTCTAGACCACACCCACCTGATTCACTTTGGTCAGGGATTTGAGGGGGCCAGGATCACTTGTGAGGAAACTCCCCTCACTACAGTTAGCAAGACCAAGGTGATTGGGCATAAGCTAATCATCAGGATTGACTTACCTTCTGATTTTGATGTCTCCTCGCTGAAGAGAAAAGCTAGTATACGACTTGATTATAGCGTCTAACTATGCACGGCTTCAGTTCACCCTAGAGTTGCTCATGTTGCCCCAGTGAGGGCTAGTGCCTTACCATATGTATCCTCTAAGGGTAAGGCTCACCGGGTTTCAGGGCTTGCCTCCCCTATATTTGAGTATGGGTCTAGCTCACACTCCTCCCATCATACCCATATCCAGCATAGGAATAAGAATCACATGATCAAGCAGTACCACACCCGGATAGCTAGGGAGCTAGAGGCAGTAGCTCGATTAGTCGTGGATGAGTCTCCCATTGTCATTTCACCACTGGTTATAGAAAACCAATTCCATCCTCTCTCTAGATCAGATAGAGAGGATGCTTGGAGGATCCATTCATAACCTCCTCCAGTAGTGTAATTTTAGCCGATTTCCAAAGCGGAGGTGGTATCTCGCCTCCGATCTATTTTAGTAGGTGGAGCATCTAGATGCTCGAGTTCACTCGTTTGATCTTTGATCTTATCCCCGAGTGGGGAGGCAAATTGCCGATAGGGCATGTGATAGCCCACATTGCTTTGAGGAGCAAGAGGTTCAACCGTCTGCTTCTACTTTGATTGATTTTCTAGCTTGGCGCGCTACCCGTGCCGACCATACTGATAGTATCCTTCTCACTGGGACCAACCATCACAGGAAGGTGGTTCTTATGCACAAAGAGTTGATGGTGTCTCCACCCCACTACCCTCATCCTCCATCGCTAGTAAAGGTTATAGCATCTCCCATTCCATCTAAGGCCATCAAGGCCGCATCCGGGGAAATGCGCACCCCGTTGGTGATCTATGGACGAAGGATCAACCCCTTCTACACCACCCATTATGGTAGGGACGAGGTTTCATGCTTGACCTTCTGCTCTAATGGTGCTACAAAAGGAGTGGGGACCCTTAAGCATCGTGGTTGTCCCTTCACCAACTCCACCCATATAGTCGGATGTGGAGATGGTGATAGTTATTATAGATATTCTAGATGACAGTTCAGCTGTGCCAGCAGTAGAGGGACATCCTAGGATTTTTACCCCTCTTATAGCCAATAATAGTGAGGAGTGTCATTCATCCAGTGAGTACAGTCCACATAAGATTGACTCTCCAGTGACAGGTGAGGTCCAGTGCCTCTCAGTGCACAATAGTGATCACACCGATCAGCCGAGATCATGTGTTCTCATTCAGATTGATCATTCTCTCAAGGAGATAGTAGCACATTATCTTGTAGAGAAGAAGGAGATTTTGGGGTATGATTGGTCGGATGAGGAGAAGGTCAGCTTCAATCCAAATGAAGATGATTTGTTGGGAGACTCAGCCGAGGTCTGTATGGTAGATACTGGAGGATCCCTCCTCAGAGAGCATTATACAATGGAAGGTGTTGAGCCTGAGCAAGAAGACATAACCCACTTGAACCAACACCTCTTAGCATAGATCAAAAAGAAGGATGAAAAGATATAAAGGATGAAGAAGAGGCTTGAAGATCTATTAGCAGCTATCTTAGCATTGCAGAACCAAGCCCAGCAGTTCATCTTACCATAGCTGAGACTAGTCAGCCAAAGTTGGTGCATGTATTAGACCCAGCCAAAACTTTACCTCCGGTAGAGCAAGGTGACACTAGAATGTATAGGAAGCTAGTGGATAGTACCTCCATACAGGAAAATGATATCAAGTCCATGGTTAAGCAGCAGGTGAAGGAAGCATTGGCTCAAGCCAGGAGAGGATCATCAGTTCTAAAGGGTAGACCCTACCAAGAATAAGTTGATGCAATCCAATATCCCAAGGTCATGCCACCTTCCTTCAAGAGTTTTGATGGTAGTGAAACGAGGCATCATATTGCACACTTCAGAGCTAGTTATTGCAACGCTGGTGGTAGTGACACTTTAGTCTTCCATCTCTTCGTCAGTAGCTTAGCAGAGATAGTTTTTGATTGGTATGTTGAACTTTCCAATAGTTCAGTAAATACTTTTTCTAAGTTGGTGCAACTCTTCATCAAGAGGTTTTTTGGAGCTTAGCAAAGGTTCACTGTTGGTGATCTCATTGTGGCTCAACAAAACCATGGTGAGTCCCTTATTATTTACATTCTCAGATGACATAATTTGAGTATGAAATGTGAACCACAACTATCTGGACAGCATGCCATCGAGATTCTACCTAAGAATATCCATGGCTCGGTCGCCTTCATGCTCAAAGGTTTCACCATCAAAACTTTTGAGAAATTAATCAACAAGCAATTAGCTTACAAGGAGAGGTCAAACAGTTACCTTCTCTAGATCTACCAGTAAAGCCAAAGTCATAAAAGATATATGAGAAGAAGCCTGGGGTAGTGATAGCAATAGATAAGGGAAAAAAGACAGCCAGAGAGCAGTTTGAGAGACCTCGTGCTCCACAGCCGTACTTCCACCTCCTCAACCACCACCGAGGTAGCCCTACTGGCCTCCACAATAGCCTCCATGGCCAGCACCTCCACCTCCTCAGCCATACCATCAGCAGTGGTGACACACATAACTTCCACCAGGTAGCTACCATCCACCTACTCTTATGGATAAATTAAGCAAACCATACTCATTTAAGAGGGAGGTAGTTAGAAAAATCTTTAAGAATCTCTTAAAGAAACCTAACTTTCAGCTGCTAGAACCTAGGAGGAGGAGAAAAGGTTAAAAGCAATGATTAACTTTTACCCTACCACCGTATGCTAGGTCATGTTATGGAGGATTGATTTACATTTAAGGACTAGCTTGAACATAGCTTCAAGATCGGTGTTACTGTCATCCCGAATGAATACCTTATGGAACAACCATCTAGTTCCATTAGGGTAATCCCTCGGCATGACTATGATCCTTCTAGAACCAAAGAAGGTTGGGATATCTCCTTATCCAAAACCTCTAAAAAGATTGTTCAAAAAATCAAGAAATTTTCCTTGCAGGTGCCTGAGTCAGTTCAAACCTCCAACATCAAAGAAGGTTTGCAAGTTGTCCATGCCAGCTCGAGAAAGGGGGAGCTCAGCAGCAGCAGCAGCTTGTGTCGGCCCGAGATAGCCTAGTAGCATAGCCACCGACTTAGTCTAGTCTCCACCCTACAATTTTAGCTTCCACACCGGTGACTTCTTCCACTCCATCTAGCTTCTCTTCTTTTACAAGTAGAACTCTTGTATCAGCGGATAAGGGCATTAAATCCCTTACCCCACTCACTTTACTTAATTTTTTACTTTATACCAAATAATTCTAAGAAATTGAAGAATAAAGCTAATTTGAATTACATCTGCGTCACTTCTGATGGGTTGTCTACTTCTATTCTTAATGATAATTCTTCAAGTCAAAATAACTATAATAATCTTGATCTTTCTCTTTCTGATTCAGAGTTGGATTTTCCTATTATGAATACTGTGGGTTCACCTCTTGAGATAGATTTGGAATCATCCGATTCTGAGGGTCCCATAGGAGAAGCTGTAGGTGAGCCTGATGTGCAGGTAGAACCTTCCATTACCCTGCCATAAGAGATCACCGAAGTCAACCTCCATAGTAGAAAGGTTCTACCTCTTAGGGAAGCACCACAAGATAGAGGGAAACAAGTCATTGGTTCAGTGGATCGAGAAGCCCCTCCACATGATGCTCCACCCTTGGATATGGTTGTGGAGGATAAGCCCAAGGTGGACTACAATGTCCTCTCTCACCTAAGAAAGTTTTCATCTAAGCTAAGCATATATGATGCCCTTATCTTATCCAAAAAGATGAGGGAATCATTAATCAAGCGATCCTTGATTACGAGATATGCTTAGTTTTGGCCTATTGGAGGAGGCACATTATTCCAGAGAAGCTTAAGGAATCACTTTCACAGAAGACCTTCTTCTGGGGGACTTGGAGCACGACTGTCCCCTCTACATTACAATTGACATGAATAGATTCAGACTAGCCAGAGTTCTTGATCCAGATGCATCGGTGAACATTATAAGTCTAAAGACCCTTGCCTATTTGAAGATTGGCATCTCCACACTCCGAGGAGATTCGATGATGTTGAGAGGATTCAATGAACAAGGTGAGTGGGCTTTAGGTTCTATTGTGTTACCTTTGGAAATAGGTGATTAGAAGATTGAAGCCAAGTTTTTTATAATTGATTCGAATACTTTGCTCACTACTTTGCTCGGTAGGCCTTAGATACATCAGAATAAGATAATTCCATCCTCCTCATCAAGTCATAAGTAGAAGGATGGGATTGTATTGTGTCAAAGGAGATGAAAAGCCATTTTCAGTTAGAGAGGTTGAGATATATGAGGATGCAACCTACTATCTTCCTCAAAACACCCTTTCTTGTGAACTTGGACAAAATTCAAATTCAAAAGAAAAAGAAATGAAGAAAAGAAAAGAAAAGAAAATAAAAGAAAAGAAATGAAAATCCAAGTGAACAAGAAAGAGAATTGAAGAAGAAATAGATCAAGATATCACATTCCACCACAGCTTCATTCCATCATATGGACATGTGGGTAGATGACTCAACCTCACAGAGGCGAGGTAGAAATAGAGGTAGTTCAGGTGGAAGACCCCTGGTTGGCCATAAAACCAGGGTTCCAGCTTCAGGAGTACCCCTACTATTCACATAGACTTGGAATCCAGCTGAGGATGAGTCTAATGTGATTAGTATACCGCCAACCCTCTCTGGGGTTTCATTGGAGGTGACACTCAAGCCAGCGATGAAGACGGCCTCCAAACAAAGCAAAGTATTTGAATAGGTTTATGTAAACTATCGGCAAGAGGGGAACCTTAGCTCTAACCTCACTTTCATCCAAAAGTTGAAGGTTTAGTAGTTAAGGAAGCCCTAAGTCTTTCAATGATATGAAGCCAAAGAGATTCTTTTGGGATCATCATCTCAAGTTAAGTTGATGTAACTTAAGGATGATTTAAAGAATTAATGGAATTACCATTTGACTTTTACTCACCTTGTGTTCATAATCTTATACAAAAGGTTTGGTTCCTCACACATGGTCTGTAAGTCGAGTACTTTGAAAAGTTATGGAATAATACGTAGGGAAGCACAATCAAGAGACTGATTGATATAGGTCGATGATGATGATTTGCGCTAGTTGTTACCAATCATTTGGAGTCCGATAGTTCTTTCACACAACACCAACTCTTATGAGAATGTGTGTTTAGAAACAGATGATCTAGATGATCTCCAAATCAAAGATGCACCCAATTTGAAGAGGAGATCCATTCAATAATTGACAAAGCTTAAAGAAATCAACCAAGAAGAAAATCCACCATATACATTAGTTCGCTTCAATGAAGAAGAAACCAATGACTTAGTTAGGCTATCACTGAAGTTTAAAGACTACTTGCATGGAGTTATGAAGAGATGCTGATTATCTCGACATAAGTCCACAAGCTAGCAATAGATCCTAATGCTACCCTATTAAGCAAGATCCTAGACGCATGTGATTAGAAATCAAATAACAAGTCATTTATGAAGTCAAGAAATTGATCGATGCTGGTTTCATCAGGGAAGAAAAATATCCTACTTGGTTAGCCAGTGTCATCCGCTTAAGAAGAAGAATGGCCAAAATATATGTCGATTTCAGGACTTAAATAAGGCATGTCCTAAGGATGAGTTTCCTTCCTATACCGTAATTAATGGTGGACATTGCCTCATCTCATGCAATTTTCTTTCATGGATGGGTCATCCGGCTATAACCAAATCAAGATGTCCAAGATGAAAAAAAATACTTTGAACCCGATGAATCTATTATAGGGTCATGCCTTTCGCCTTAAAAAATGCCGGTGCTACATACCAATCCATGACGATCTTCAATGAACTCATCCATCATCGTTGAGTGCTATGTTGATGATCTAGTAGTCAAGAGCAAAGAAAAGGAAGACCATCTCTTTGACTTGAGAGTATGAAATTAAGATAATATAACCTCAAAATGAATCAAGTGTGCATTCGAGTAGCTTAAAATTCTTTGTTGTTGACACTGGAATAGAAATAGATGAAAAGATTAAAGCTATCTTAGAAATGCCACCCCCTAAGAGTTTAACTCAACTGATCTTTCCAAGGATGGTCATATATCTAAGATGCTTTATTCCAACCTATTGGGGAGATGCAAGCCATTCAGCACTTGTCAAAAGGCGTTCAAGTGGGATGATAAGTGTCAATGCCTTTGAAGATATCAAGTTGATAAAGTTGGTAATTCTAGCAACCCCTATCCCGGTGCCACTCATCCTCTACACCGCATTGGATGACTCTCTTGCTCTATTGGCCCAAGCCAATGATGAAGGGAAGGAGAGTGATCTCTACTACCCCGCATCATCTATTCCTATAAAGTGAACTATCCACCTATTGAGAAACATTGCCTAGCTTTGATCTTTGCCTCCCAAAAGCTACGACACTATATGCTTTCTCATAAGGTGAACTTGATTTCCAGAACTAATCCACTACGGTATCTCATGACATGGCCAATGCTATCTAGATATTTGGCAAGATGGTTCATGATTCTCTTGCAGTTTGATATCACATTCATACCTCTGCGGTAAAAAAAGAAAGCACTAGATTTCTTAGCAAAGACACACTCCTCACGATTCTTTGCTTAGTGATGATCTCGATGAACAAATCATGAACTTAGGGAGGTCACAATCACCGATGGGAGATGTATTTTGATGGTGCCTTCTTTTCATAAAGGGGAAGCATCCTGATCTACTCTTCCAAGAAAGGCAAGGGTAGGAATAGTTCTCTAACTCATCATGATGTGATGAGATTCTCATACTATCTTTCCAACCCCTCACCAACAATGAAGCCGGTATGAGGCTTTGATTATCTGAGTTAGCCATCACAAATGTCAAGAGCATCAACATCTTTGGGATTCTCTTGGTCATCAAATTTGTCCTATAAGGTTCTTAAGCCCAAGCTTCGTCATTACCATGAGTATACCATGAAGCTGTTGGCACAAATCCCTGAAGTTACCATCTAAAAGGTTCCCGAGTAGAGAACGTAGTAGCGCATGCTTTGGCTAAACTTGCCAAAGAATTTGCATGTTCGGAAGATGAGTCCATTCCAATAAGGGTCTAAAATAGACAATTCCTATCCCTTATTGATGCTAAACTCATCGAGACTTTCTCTTGAAGGGGAGGTTGTCATAATGGATAAGGATTTGGTGAGGCAACCATTCATAGATTATTTGAACACAATAAACTACCTCAAGAAAAGTCACAAGCCCATCGTGAAACAGAGCTCTCTATGCTCATTGATGGCACCTATCATGGCCCTTTGACCAAATGTGGTTACATATGACAAACATGAAGCCCATGACATTATAATTGAGGTACATTCAGTCTAGGCATCAATAGAAGATGAAGATGAAGATCAAGAGACTAGGATACTACTAGCCTTCAATGATTATAATGACATGGATGTAGCTAGAGATGCCATCATAGCAGGTGGTCCTCCACCAACCACCCAACATTCTACACTACATTTTCATGGCCATTCGAGTGTTGGGGTTCCGACATTATGGGACCTATCGATCCTCCTTCTTCCAAGGGTCATTGGTTCATCTTAGCTGCCAATGACTACTTTTCTAAGTGGGTGGAGGCAATCCCACTAGAGGTCACACATGATGTGCTTTTTTAGAACCATATTGTATATAGGTTCTCGATGAATTATATCGATAATGGTACATTCAAAAGCAAAGATCAATAGCTTCTAAGACGATAGATTGGAGATACTCCACCATCTACCCTAGAGAAAATGGCTTAAGAAGCATTCAACAAAACTCTCATCCAAATACTAAAGAAGACTCTTGACAAATAATAAGCAGTGGAATGAGCAATTGTTGAAGCCTTGTGGGCCTGCAACCTCAACTCACCTACCCTTTTCCTTAGGGTGGGTCGCTCAACCTTTAAGTTCAACTCCCATCACTAAGGATAGCATTGGGTAGCAAGATCACTATAACAAAATGCAAAGTTACGATTAGAAGAGCTCAAGGTTTGAGGAAAGACATGCAGAACCTCGAGTTGTACAAGGCCAAAATGATTCAAGCTCACAACAAGTCGGTCCGCCTAGTCTTTCCAAGGAGAACTTGTGTTAGTCTAAGGAGACCAATTTTTGCCATCAAAGATGGGAGGCAAGTTTGAACCCACTTGGGAAGGCCCCTATGTCAGAGAAGGCCTACCAAGGAGGATCTTATCGCCTTATTGATTAAAGGGGAACACCGATGCTTCCAATTAATGGGCTCTATTTGAGAAATATTACCCATAAAAAATCATGTTTGAAAATAATTATCAATCAACAAAAATTTGATTCCATTTCATCAAAATCTTCTCTTGAAGCATTATTGCTTATCTAATCTGCCATGACGTATTGGTAGGTGTAAGAGTCCCCATGGCATCCTATCCCTTTTCACAACACAAACACAATCTCGACACTATTATAGAAATGAGAACCCAAGAGTCATCCTATTTTGATTAGCATAACTAAGTTAGGTGTGAGAGAACCCAAGCGACATCCTTTCTTAATGGGAATCCAAAACTGCCATCCATGGCATCATTTCATCAAATAATCTAGCGTGTTTAAGGTATGTAAGAGAACCCGTGAGGCATCCTATTCCCTTTAACATACATAAAATAAACACTATCTTTTATCTCAAGCTATTGAAAGTGGCCACTCATTAGCTCTAGGTCGGTCACATGCTACCTCGCTAGTATGTCACCCCTGGTCACTTATTTGGAGGATGTGAGTCTCGAGCTTTCTTCCTAACTTGACCATTACAAACCAATGAGAGAGCTTGTTAGTATGGTAGACTTCACGTAGCTACCTCTTGTTGATTTTATTTTAAGAAGATGTGAGTCCCCGTGCTTTCTTCTTGAACTAATCATCATGATCTAACTAGGAGTATATTTGAAGTTTAGGATAAGTCCCCAGAGGCTCCTTTCCTCTTGACTACATTTGAGTTGATATAAGTCCTCCACAAAGATTCGCCCTAGTCACCTGTGACGGAACAAGACAAACTATCCCAAAGAATCAATCCTACCATAGAGGATGTGAGTCCCCAAGCTTTCTTCCTAGGCAGATTATTGCAAATCGATGGGCACCTTAGGTTGGTTGATGTTCGCTATGCTAACAAATGACTCACCCTGGATACACCACTCTTGATGTGAGTCCTCGAGCTTAAGTTGGACACAATACCTATTTGATATATGACTAGCCATGTCATCTTCTCTGGTTTTGGATTAAGCCCTTAGTGGCCCTCCCCTGGCACTCTATTTGGATCACGCCCCAGACCCATTTAGACACTACCGGGTTACTTTTGGATTGACAATCCCCTTTCCTAGTAGCCACTGTGGTTGGAGAATTTATTCGGATGCAATCCTTCCTTGGTTCAATAAATCAAGATAGTCTAGATAATATAAGCTCCTTCTCGTTTGATCCCTCAAACTAACAGGTCCACGATAAAATAAACTAAACAAACAAAACAAATTTGTGGATTAGAATTCAAGCCCCAAAGGGCCCCTTTTCCCAAGTGCATCCTATCTTTAGGCAAGGTCGAGAACTCCCTATAGAATTGCCGACTACCGAGTTGAGATAAATCCTGTACTCACTCATTCACCTTAGGTCGGGTTCAATCTATTTTGCCACAAGCGTGTTACCCGACATTCCGCTTTGAAAGATATAAGACTATGATGCATTCTTTCTAAGATGGTCGTGAAACCGATGAGCCCTAGTCGGGTTTGATTTGTTGCCCAAAGCAACCGATCACCCCAATGGTATTTTGTAGTGGAAGATGTGAGTCCCCAGCTTTCTTCCTTGAATTGATCATTGCAAATCGGGCACTCTTTGGATAGTTCTCCATCTCCGAAGCTACTCCCTTGGTTAGTAAATCTGAGATAGGTCTAGGTTGATATAAGCTCCTTCTTAGTGTGATCCATCGCAAATCAATAGAATCCATCAAAATAAACAAATTTAAAATAAAATTAATCTTGACTATCCTCGATCTAAGTCCTCAAAGAATTCACCACAATACCCCTAGTTCAATTTGTTGCCCAAAGCAATCGATCACCCTGGTTCTTTATTTTGGAAGATGTGAGTCCCCGTACTTTCTTTCTAACTTGACCATTGCACATTGAAAGGCATCCCCTTGGTTAGTCCTTATGGTTGGTAGACTACCCTTTGGATTAGTAAAGGAAGTTAGCCCAAGGCCACCCCTACTTAGTACAGTGCCGATGGAATCCATCAAAATAAGCTAAAAAATAAAATTAATTTTAACTATATTTAAGTTGATTTAAGTCCCCCAGAGGCATTCACTCAATAGTCAGCCCTAGGTTGGGTTCAATCTATTGGCTTGCCAATGGATCACCCCAGAAACTGGTCCCTACTTTGAAGGATGTAAGTCTACTATACTTTCTTCCTAGTACAATTGCTACATACCGAAAGGCATCCCTTTGGTTGGCTAGTCCTACTATGTGTTTAGTAGACTACCCCTTTGGATTGGTAAATATGAGTTAGGTCTAGGCCTCCATGGCTTTTACTCAGTACAGTCCATCGCAAACCAACAGGGTCCATTTCAAAATTCAAAAGTAAAAATTTAAAATAAAATAAACAATCAATCAATCCAAATCAAACCTTTTGCTCCTCCTCAGTGAAATGTAAATCTTTCTAGTTCCCAAGCGGATCAAGAATTCTAATCCCTCAGCAGATTTCACAACCTTTCTTCAGTTTATGGATGACTTGAGCTCGCTTCCCTAGTGGAGAGTTCACTTGTAAATCCCCGCTGGAGTCAGAACAAACATAATTAAATAAACAACAAATTGATACAAACCTAACCCTCTTCCCTAGTGGAACTTAACAAATCAAATCAAATTTCTCCTTAGTGATACTCAAATCAAATCAAACCTCTCATCCCCTTGTGGATGATTTGAACCTGTTTTCCTAGTGAAAGGTTCACATACTCTATCCCTAGTGGATTCCTCCTTCCCTCTCTTATGTCCTCGACATAAGAAGAGCCACATTGCACTATGCTTTGGGTTCCTTCTACACCTCGGGTTAGGAGTAGATTGTCTCTGTTAGTGCTTGTGATAATTTAGTGTTGTTGATCATTTTGGTCAACACCAATACATGCAGTGTTCCTAATCACACACCATATTAAGGCCTTTGTTGACCTCATTTTGGAATGCTCAATCCCTCCATCTTAGACATAGACTATACTTTAAGAATTCCTTAGTCTTAAGACACATCTAGTAATTAGGTGGACACTTAACCCAGCCCTAGAGACTTAGAAGAGTTAGCCATAGAATAGGTTATGCCTTAGTGTTAGAAAATTTTCCTCCCATAGCTTGAACCAACTCCTCACTTCCTTCCTTTAAGTCAAATTCAAATAAATTACAAATTCATATCAACTTTAACTACAAATCAAATCAACAATCAATTCCATCCTATCATTTTTTCCTAAATTCAAATTCATGATTGATATCCATGATCATATAAATCAAGCTCATGATTGAAATTCCAAATTCAAAATCTTTCCTAAGCCCTTTGATTCTATTATGGACTTAGCTCAAATCAATCAAATCAATTCAAATTCAAGAAATTTTCTCATAACATTTATATTCTCATTTATATTCAAATATATAAATGAAATATAAATTCAAATATCAAAATCATTCAAAAATCAAATCCAAATTCAATCAAAATACCTAAGCCTTCAAGTCAAAATCTTGAACTTAGCCAAATCAAACTCAAATCAAGCAAACTTGATTTTCTTCATGATTCAATCAATCCTACAATCATGAATCCAAATATAAACATAAACTTCAATCATCAAATCAAAACTAAATTTCAAAATCAAGTCAAACTCATGTTCATCCTTTGACTTGAAATCATCAAATAAATAAAAACTCATTTGACTCCAAATTTCTTACAACTGGATTTATATTTCAATCATAAATCCATATGTGAGTTCAACCAAACTTGAATCAAGCCTTGATCAAACCAACTAAAACCCACTAGCTCACTTGACCCAAAGTGACCAATTTGACCTACATGAATCAAATTCAATTCAAACCAAATCAAAGTGATTGCCAATACAAACTTCATTCATATTTGATCATCATAGTTAACCAATTGTCATGTATTGGGTCAAACCAAGTCAACAGCCATTGACCAAGTCAACCTTAAACCAAATGAACCCAAACTAGCCAAATCAACCTAAATCAAATTGATTGAAACAAAGATACCAATCCATTTCAAATGATCAACCAAACCCAAACCAAACCATGATTCAAGCCAATTTGGTAAATTGGGTCAAATCGGTCAACTTAGCCCAAATTGACCTAAAGGATCAAATTGGACAAAATCAAATTAAATCCAAACTAAACCAAATTAATTGAAACCAATTGAACCAATATACTCCAAATAGTCATTTGAATTTGACCCAACTCTTGGTTTAATCCAATTTCACCAATTGGTCAACCTAACCCATTTTGACCCAAATGGTCAAATTAACCTAAATTAAACCAAATGATCTTCAAATGACATGAAATTTGGTCCAACTTACTTTTGACCCATTTCAAATATTCCCAAATCAAATTCAATGTCAAATGACCACTTTACCTTTGGGTCAAGGGCATTCCATGAGAAAAGGAATTTTCCTAAGTGGTCATTTCTCTTCCTTGGCCACTTGGCACTCATCCATTGGTCCACATAGACACCAAGGACACTAATTTTTGACTCAAGGAGTGGTTGGGTCAGCCATGACTCATGGGGAGGTGAAATCACCTCGCCTCTCCCATTGGAACACATGGCATGAAGGACACTCACCTCTCCTTGGCTAGGACACCCCTTTGTTCTTCATGGCAGCCACTTTCCATGCCTTGCCAACCATATGGAGCCACCTAGGTTGATTCTCTTCCATTCCCAATCACCCCAAGCCAAATGACTTGAGTTTGGAGCCAAAATTTTAAACAAAAAGTGGAAAAAGGCTAATTTCACTTCACTTTTCATTCTAAGATTTTAGTGTTTGAGGGAAACTCTCATTCCTCTCATTCTCCTCCTCCAAGAGCTCCCAAAAGACATTAGCAATCATACACTTCATTTTGGAGAGGAATACTCCAAAACTAAGTGGATTTCGGCAAGAAAATGATGATCATCAGAGGAAACTTCATTTCGATGTGAAAGTGAGGATCTAAGCTCAGTCCAAGGCTTCTTCCCTTACTCGACAACACGCTTGATTCACCACCACTGCTGGAAATCATCCCAGGTGAGGTAACCTTCAAAAATTGTAGCAAGATCTTTCATTGACAAGTTATTCACAATTTTAGGAATCCACCCAGAAATTTTTACTTTAAATCATCCCAATTAGAAAATAAAAATTTTTTGGTGCGAATCGATGCAAAAATGGGTCCATTTGGACATTTTTTTCACTTTAAAATCATATTTTTCATCCTAAAAATCATGAAATCACTCCACCGGTGATACCGCCATTCGATCTGCCCGCAAGATCGAGCTTCAAGAGAGATCAGATCGCCTTCATCTTCGATGCAATGGACCATCTAATCGCATGGATGAGGATGGATTGCACGATGATCACTGCTTGAGATCAGAGACCCGGACCGTCAGATGAAGTCTGTGGAGAACTGGTCGCTGGTTTGAGCTTTCACCCATCTACACCATGTGAGAGCATGCCACGCAAAGCCAGATGATCGATGAATGAATTACCGCGACCATCGCCATCGCATGGTTTTTCAAATTTAAAACATTAATTAAAATACCTGAAACTTTAAAAAATCATAAAAAATAAAATGCTTAACCATAAATTGCAAATAAGAGCTCATTGGATTCATCTTGGAGAAATCAAACCAAAATCCCCAAATTTCACTAAATATTTTGAGCATAATTGAATTCAAAATAAAAATTTATTTAATTAATTCAAAAAAGACGTTAGATTAAGTTGAAATTTTTAAATATAAAAGTTGATGTTAAAAATACACCTACCATAAAAATTTCAAGCCAAAATGACCTCTAGATTAAAATATATTAAATTTTGAGTGTCAAATGATTTATTTTAATAAAAATAAATTATTAGAATTCTTAAAAATCACTTAAATCAATTGAAACTTCCTAAATTCATAATGAATTGTAAAAAAAATCTAACAAATACAAACTTAAATTAATTTTAAAGATATTTTGAGTAAAATATAAAAAATTATTTTAATTGAATTTGAAGAGTATTGTCCTTAATTGGTTTATTGAAAACTTAATAATTACTCTAATGACTTCATTAATTAATTCTAAACTTCTTAAACATGTTTAGTGGGATGACTTTGCCTCCCCTAATTTTCTTGGAATTTAGTAATTAGTTAATGAGGGAAATTAAATAATGAACCCTTAATCTCTCTCTTAGTTTAATTAAGGTTAATTAAGCATGTGAATAGTAGTTTAATTTTTTTTAATTAAGTTAATAAACTTTATTTAAGTGCTTAGGAGGTTTATGGAATTATTTTGGGATATTTTGCTTAAGTTATTCTCTAAATCCCCTTTCTTCCTTAATCTAAACTTAAAGGGCTAATCCACTAATGACCTACTTAATTAATTGATGAAAATTTTCAAAAACTTTCAACATTAACTAATGGGTAGATGCTTAGGTGTTCAATAACCTAAGAAACTTAAGGAAATCATACCTAACCCACATGTGTGGGAAAGGTTATGAAAGTACTTAAATAAACCCTTTAGCTTAATTAATCATTAATCATGAGCCAATTGATTAAGTATCTTCCTTTCCTAATGCATTGTTTTAAATTCCTTGTGGTTTTATGTCATACATTGGCTCATAATTATTTGATTAAATATGTTAAGGTGGTTGGTAAGGGGTAAAAGTTAATCTACCCTTAACTAACCAAAGAATAAAATTAATCTAATCACCCAAAATTAAACAAAACATACACACATGTGGAATGGGTAAGGACAAAACCTTCTCACATTTCTAATTCAAATCAAACTCAAAACAAAATGAAAGTCTCTTTAAATAACTTTGATTCTTTAAATAATCTTATTTCATAAGATTGTCTTTAGAATTAATTAGAGTGAATGAAATTACATGCTTATATCTTTATTTCTTCTTAGCATGCTAAATGTGTATGTCATATGAAAATCATGCATTCATGCTTTTCTAAAATTAAATTCAAACAGAAATGTTTTCTTTTTGTCAAATTATATATTTTAGCTAAAATAAAATTATGAGTGGCAATTATCACTAATAAATTCAAAACTATTTTCAAAATCTATAAATCAAATACCTAAAATTGAACGTGTGATACTTATAGTTTATTTATAAGCTTGCATGTGAATATAAAAAAAGTGTCTTATGTTTGTTTTTTTCTTTCCTCTTTAATATGGATTTGAATAAGATTTGTAAAGTTTATAGTTTTTAAAAGAACATAACACTTGTTAAATCTATTCTTAGCCCTTTCATATATGACTTAAGAAAGATCACACTCTACATATAAATTGCATAACCAAGTTCAAACATAAGTACAAACTTTTGCATATTTTCCATTCATTTTTTTTTTGTACATATGTATTTAAGGAAAGTGGTATATTAGTCTTGACAACCCAGGTTATGAGGCTTTAAATATCCCTAAGTAGGTCTTGTACCTTACACCGGTTAACAATGGTAGACTCACTTATGCCTTTCATACATACATGTGCATGTGAAAAATGGATAAGAAAACCTTTTCTACTTAATGAAAATCATGCATCATAAAGCATTCAAATTTTCTTAAGTACTCACCAGATTATCTTTCCATGTATTTCTTTTGTACATGCATTATGTATTTAAGAAAAGTGGTATATTAGATCACAAACCCTTATTTTAGGCTTAGAAGTAGGTCTTGTAAATTTTAAAAGTAGGTCTTGTACTTTACACCCCTTTACAACACTTAGTAATTAATAGTAGGTTCATTCAAACCAAATTAAATCATCAAATAAAATCAACTAAAATCAACTAAACAACTTAAATGAGATCACCCTTCTAAGTTGAACCTTTTCACACTTAGAAAATCTAACCTTAAAGCCTAGCTAAGCATACCACACAAACCTACATGGAACACACATTAGGCTAAGTCACCACTTCTAGTAGGCATGTTTTGATATTTACTTTTGTTTTATGATGTGATGTTTTTGTCTGAATGTTAGGGTTTATGTACATAGAATTAATGGTAGGGTAATTTAGTCTAATCACTATTTTATGTAAGGTATTATGCTTAAGGGATGCTGTAATAGATAAAAATATAAATGCTTTTGTTGTGCAGGTGCTTATACTCCTAAGCATAATCCAATAGGTCAAGTGGACTTGGTTACCCATGTGTGGGGTGCTAAGTCCAATATACATGCTTGGGATTTGTATGGTTTGTTTAGCTAATCTCTATTTTTTGGTAAGTCGATTTACTTTTCCTTTTCATGTAATTTTGGAATTAGGATTTTGGAATGATTATGGGGATTATGAGCATTGGTTATAAGACTATGTCTCACATGTGAAGCCTTTGGAGTAACCTCCTTCCAACCATCCAAAAGAAGGAGAAAGAAGAAAAGAAGAATGAAGAAATGAAGCTTGAAGACCCCCATAACATGAATTCATTGCTTAATTGTAATTAATTCATTTGCAATCCAGGATGTATAAGGGTAGAGCTCGACTACCCAATTTATTTTTGAGTTTGTCCGGTGGTGCCCTACCACACATGGTCTTTTATTCTTTTGCATTAACTTTATAAAATGGTTGATTCTTTGTTTAGCTTGTGCTTTAGAAATGGCATCCTTTTCCTAGTTTCCTCCTTACTTTGTTGTGTGGCCTAGATGACGATTAGGCTCTTAGGAAAAAATAAATCTTCTACCAAATTAATAAACTCAAAATTAAAAATAAATAACTCATAACCTCATTTAAATCCTTAGCTAAAAATCAAGATAAAAGAACCCCTTAGCTGGATGAGTATTTTTTTTACTACATCATGCACAACAGCATGTTGCTTCACTCTTGATTTGGAGGGCTTCCACCCATGCGAGAGAACTTGGCTTGACCTTTGAGAGCCTTTGTAGAAACACACCTCCCATCTTGCTGATTTTGGCTCATAATATAATTTCTCATGCATTAGGCATAAAGAATCCTATAGCCTGAGTCAAATGATTGTCCAAAAATAAAAATAATATGTAATATTATTTGCATTAAATTTAGGTCATGAAGCATGCCCTTACATGATCTAGTCTCTTTAGGAGAAAGACTTAGTCTCTTTCTAAATAAATAATAGCTATTTATCGCATAAGCATAAGACTTGCCTACATTTAAATTGTAGGAGGAGTTAGTTACCACCCCTGTGTGGTTGTAAGTCCAAGTAGTCGGGTGGTTTATCCTTTCTTGTGGAGGCAAACCCAATACCCATTTTTTACCTTAGATTTTGGTCGTGCTTTTGGCCCTCGCCAAAGCTCCCTAGATTTAGGTTCCGAGATTGCTTCTCCCTTCTATGTGCCATAATCATAAATCCTCACCTCTAAGGCATTTCCATAACCTTGTATTGTGGAAATATAAGCCCTAAACTTCTAATAAAAATTTAACTCAAACAAATAATTTCCCTCAATTTAAAAAATGTAAATCCCAACCATAGGATAGTTTTGGATGTTTACTAGGCTTCCTAGTATCCTAAACATCCCCTACTCACCTCCAATTGGCTTCGATAAGAACTCCCTCTTCTTGATCAATCCCACTTAATTTGCCAAAAATAAACTAATCAGTTGATAGTCCTACCTATTGAAATCTTTAGAGATAATGATCATTTACCTTAATTGAGAGTATTCCTAAGGAATCTTCCTTAGGATGTAATTAACTATGGGGGCTTGCTAGGGAACTTAATGAACCCATTTAAAATAAATCCTACTTTACTTTTCATGTAAAGTGGAGAAGAATCTCTTGTACATGAAACCCATAATCCTTAGAGTCCTTGAGGTGATTAGGTCAATTGTAGGGTGGTGACTTCTATCTTTTGAGATAGTACACCTCTCCTCAATGTCACACCTGATCACCCTAATAAGAACACCTACGGATCTACGTGGTGTCCCGACCAAAAGGCGTATATTTCTATTTTCAATTATTCTTTCAAAAGGATAGATGAAGGTGAAAATATTTTCACCACATGTGGATAAGGAAAAATAGCCAATGTACAATGATGAAAATGGAAAGAAACCTATCCTTTCTAATCTACAACCAAAATTGGTATTGGGAGTCAATGATAAATCTCAAACTTTTTCAGGTGGTGGGGAGTGTCCAAAATAAGCAATCAGAGATTATGAGTGAATGCGGCCATCTCTTAAGGCAGAGATGAACAAAGAATATTTTGGGTTAATAAATCTCTTATAAGGAGTCACCTTTCAAATCTACAGAGAAAAGAAAGAAGAGACCTTATAGAAATTCATCTTAGTAAGATGCCATGCAGATCTGTAGATGTACTTATTCAAGTGATCGGATACATCATCAAGGTATAATGTACTATCTCGAGAGATAAAAGTCACTACCCTTTAATGAAACCAATCACCTCAATAAGGACTCCTAAGGATGATGGGTATGCATATGTACTAGAGACTCTTCCCCTACTTTACATAGAAAAGTAAAGCAAGGTTTATTTTAAATTGGGTTCGTTAAGTTCCCTATAAAGGCAAGCCCCCATAGTTAATTACATCCTAAAGGATAGGATCCTTTAAGAAAACTCGATTAAGGTAAATGATCATTGTCTCTAAAGATTTCAATAGGAAAGACTATCAATTGATTGGTTTATGTTTTTGAAGATCAAATGTGATTGATCAAAAGATGGAGTTATTATCGAAGCCAAAATGGAAATAAGTAGGAGATGCTCACGATGCTAGGGAACCTAGCGAGCATCACAAACTATCTAATAGTTTAGCTTTACATTTTAAAATTCATTTAGATTTTTTGAGTTGTATTTTTCATTAGAAATTTAGGACTTAAGATTCTTTAACACAATATTAAGAAAATTCCTAAGAGGTGAGGAATTATGCTTATGGTCCACAAAGGGGAGAAACAACCTCAAAATATAAATCTAGGGAGCTTCGGTTAGGGCTGAAAGCATAACCTAAATCTAAGGAGAAAATGGGTAATTGGTTTGCCTCCACAAGAGAGGACAAATCACCCAACAGCTTGAACTTACAACCTCATGGGGGTGGTCACCAACTAACTCCTCCTACGATTTTAAATACATGTAGGCAAGTATTTATACTTATGCAAGATAGCTAAGCTATTTTTATTTAGAAAGAGATTAAGTCCTTAAACTCACTCCCTAAAGAGACTAGATCATGTAAAGGTTATGCTTCAAATGACCTAAATCTAATGCATTTCAAATTTCATTTTATTTCATTTTTGGACAATCAATTTAACTCAGGCTAATATAAATTTTATGACTAATGCATGAGAAAATGGATTATTGGCCAAAATCAGCTAGAAGTTTAGGAGGTGAGTTTCCACCATGACCCTAATTGGTCAAGTCAGGTTCTCTGGAAAAGATGGAAGCCCTCCAATCAAGAGTGAAATAAGATGTTATTGTGCATTATATTATAAAGAAAGAACTCATCCAACTAAGGGGTTTCCAATTCTTTTATCTTGATTTTAATCTTAAGTTTTAGGTAGGTTATGAGTTGTTTAATTTTTATTTTGAGTTGTTAAGTTGGACAAAAGATTTATTTTTTCCTAAAGAGCCTAATCCACATCCAGGCCATACATAAAGCAAGGAAGAAACTAGGAAAGGCATGCCACTTAATGCATAAGTTAAACAAACATCAATCAATTTATAAAATTAGCGCAAAAAGAATAAATAGCCATTTGTGGTTGGGTACCATCGCACAAACTTAAAAAATATCAAATTGGGTAGTCAAGTTCTACCCTTATACAACCTAGATTACAAATGAATTGAATTACATTTAAGCAAAAGTAATCCATTGTTATCTCTTTGGACCTTACTTTGAATGGTTGAATGTGGATGCTCCAAGGCTTCACATGGTGCATAAGATGGGATCTTATGACCAATGTTCATCCTAAACCTCCATAACAAATCATTCCAAAAATCTTAATTATATAGACTTTTTCATGAAAAGGAAATGCATAAATCTAATTAACACATGCAAAATAAAGGTTAGTCAAATCACACCACACAAATCCTAAGTATGTATATTGGACTTATCACCCCACACGGGTGACTAAGTCCACCTGGCCTACGGATTATGCTAAGGGGTATAAGCACCTACAAGCAAGAAGCATTATATTTTTATTTATGATAGCACCCCTTTAGCATAATCCCCTGCAGAAAAGAATAGTTAGACTAAGCACGTCCTACCATTCATTCTATGCACATACACTCTAACATCCAGTCTAAAATATTCATCACAAAACAAAACATAAAATCAAGCCATGCACCGACCAAATCTAAAGCTAGAAGTGGGGACTTAGGGTAATGTGTGTGCTTTGGAGGTTTGTGTGGTATGCTTAAGTTAAGACTTTAGGTTTGAATTTTCTAAGTATAAAAGACATGTTCAACTTAAAGGAGGGTTTCATTTAAGTTGTTTAGTGATTTTGGGTTATCTTTATTTCATATTTTAATTTGGTTTGAGTGAAACCTACAATTAATTACTAAGTGATAAAGAGAGGGAAAGAGAACATAACTACTCTTTCTTTCCCTAATCCTTAAGTAATTTCTAAGATAAGTTTCATGTTTTGGGTTCATTTAGGTGAATGTTTTGATTAAATCTTTGAATTAATCCTAAGTTTAGATCATTCTAAGCAATCCTAAGTTTCAAGTTTTCTTTCTTCTTTCTTTCTTTCTTTTCTTCCTTTCTTCTTTGGACCTTACTTTGGATGGTTGAATGTGGCTTCACATGGTGCATAAGATGGGATCTTATGACCAATGTTCATCCTAAATCTCCATAACAAATCATTCCAAAAATCTTAATTATATAGACTTTTTCATGAAAAGGAAATGCATAAATCTAATTAACACATGCAAAATATAGGTTAGTCAAATCACACCACACAAATCCTAAGCATGTATATTAGACTTATCACCCCACACATGGGTGACTAAGTCCACCTTGCCTATGGATTATGCTAAGGGGTATAAGCACCTGCAAGCAAGAAGCATTTATATTTTTATTTATGATAGCACCCCTTTAGCATAATCCCCTGCAGAATAGAATAGTTAGACTAAGCACGTCCTACCATTCATTCTATGCGCATACACTCTAACATCCAGTCTAAACCATTCATCACAAAACAAAACATAAAATCAAGCCATGCACCGACCAAACCTAAAGCTAGAAGTGGTGATTTAGGGTAATGTGTGTGCTTTGGAGGTTTGTGTGGTATGCTTAAGTGAAGACTTTAGGTTTGAATTTTCTAAGTATAAAAGACATGTTCAACTTAGAGGAGGGTTTTATTTAAGTTGTTTAGTGATTTTGGGTTATCTTTATTTCATATTTTAATTTGGTTTGAGTGAAACCTACAATTAATTACTAAGTGACAAAGAGAGGGAAAGAGAACATAACTACTCTTTCTTTCCCTAATCCTTAAGTAATTTATAAGATAAGTTTCATGTTTTGGTTTTATTTAGGTGAATGTTTTGATTAAATCTTTGAATTAATCCAAAGTTTAGATCATTCTAAGCAAACCTATTCAAAAAGAAAGGCATTTTAAAATTAAGAAAAATGAATCAAAATTCATATAACGTACATTACTTCAATCTTTCCCAACATATATATAACATGCATATGGATGGGTCCTAAGAATATTTATACATGTAAATGAGATAATTAACATAATTAATGATGCATGCTAAGTAATTCATTTAAGAAAATTTAGAAGTTTTAAATGCATAAATTTTATTAAGTAGAAAAAGGTTTTCTTTCTCCAAAATTTCACATACATGCATGAAAGTAGGAAAGGCATAAGTGAGTACAGCGTCATTGTTAACCAGAGGTGTAAGGTATAAGACCTACCTAGGGATACTTAAAGCCTTGTATCCTCGAGGTTTTCCAGACTAATATACCACTTTCCTTAAGTACTAACATACATATAAAAGAAATAAAGTGGAAAAGAATTTGCAAAAGTGTATTTAATGGTTTCATTTTGGTTTATGCAATTTCATCATGCAAGTGTAAGCACTCCTTCTTAAGTGAGAGCATAAAGATGAATAGGGTTTGGAATTCAGTAAGTGTTGGGTTCTTTTAAAATGAACCCTACATCTTACTAACCCATATTCAAAGCTATGCTAACATAATGAAAGAAAGAAAGGCTACACTACACATGACTTTATAATATACCACATGCAATCTTATAATTAAATTATAAGAATAGCACACTTTCAGATTTTATGTTTCATTTATAGATATTGAAATTACTTTGGATTTAGTAGAGATAATATCCACTCATATTTTACTTTATCCAACACATGCACATTTGACATTAAGTAAACAATTTCCTTTTAAAATTTTAAAAAAAAATAAAATCATGGATGCATAAGTCATATGGCATATAATTTAACATGTTGGGAAAGATCTAAAGCAATGTAATCACATGAACAAACTCACTTTACTTAATTCCTAAAGACTTTCTTAAAGAAGAAGAAAACTTAGAATAAATCAAAGTGAATTTCGAAATAATTTTTGTTTTATTGAAGTTTGATTTAATTTTAAAAGGGTGAGATTAGTTTTGTTCCTAACCCATTCCCATAGGTGTTTTATATTTTAGTTTAATTTTCAGATAATTAGATCCATTTTTAAGTGTTGATTAGGTTCAGATATGCATTAAGTGATTTAATTAACCCTTACATACACTACCTTAGGAAAATTAACTTAAGTAATTATGAGCCAATGAGATGACATAAAACCCACAAGTTATGTACATTTGCAATGCACTTAGTAATGAAAAGGTCTAATGTAATTTGTCTCACAATTAAAAGTTAATTAGGCTAAAGGAGTTTAGCTTAAGTACTTTTAAAACACTCCTTCACTTATGAAAGGGGGTTTAATTTTCTTAATTATACTTAGGCTATTGAACACCTAAGTATCTTCCCATAGTAGATTAATTAAGTTTTGGAGATTTTTTAGAATTTTTGAAAATTATTTAAAAGTGTAATTAATGGATTAACCCTTAATTAAGATGGGGATTAAAGAAAGAAAAGGGGGTTTAGGGAACAGCTTAAGGGAAATACCCCAAAATTATTCCCTAAAACCCCTATTCACTAGATCTAACCTTAATCCAACTTAAACATAGGGAAAATCCACTAATTACATTTTAATTACCCTTAATTACATGAAGAGGGTAATTAGGGAATGAGCTAGAAATTTCCCTAATCAAGGCCTCAATAAATCTCAAAAAAAAATTAGGGGAGGCAGAGGTCATCCTTTAAAATGAACCCTAGAAATTTGAGATCCATTAGTGACTTAATTATAAAGTAGCTAATTACCATTACCAAAGAAACCTAAATTCACAGAAGAATGGGTATCAAAATGTATTGAAAATAATTTTAAAATATTTTAGATGAAATTATCTATCCAAGGTATTTTTCCTTTTATTTTTTGATTTTTTCTATGAGGTGTTATACTTTTTAGAAGCTATAGGGATTAACTAAGAATTAATTACTTAAATAACAAATCCCATTTAACCCCCACCCATGGTGCGATGCATGGCGGTGGCGGTCAGCGCGCTTTACATGCGTCACACCGTGTGCCATTACTTAACCCGTCAAATTGGGAGAGGCGATGGTGGCGCACACATTTTTTCCCTTAGCCGTCCAATCAAAGATCGAACGATAGAGGATAAACCCGTGGTTCTAAAAGAGATAATGAATTCTAAAATATGGGAAATAATCTCAGCCATCCATCTAAACATGCATGGATGGACGGTTGAGATTGGCTGAGTTCTTCCCTGAGGAGGAATGTGAGCCACTCACAATCCAAGGGAAGATCTGAGCCTGATCCTTCATGGATTCAACACACACCATCTAAGGGATCAGAGCGGCCAATCCAACGGCTAAGATCATATGAAATGAAAATCCACTTCATAAAAGACCAACACACCTTAGCCTAAGTGGTCGAGAATTCACTAAACTCGTAGGAGGTGATCACCGACACTCGAAATCGATGAGGTAGCTTTGTCTAATGGAGACGAAGCACTGTTGAAGTTCCTAGCTCTTGAGGTTGAGCAGATGAGTGGATGGACCAACTCCCCTTAGATCCCCTTGCGGCTTTGATCGAATTGATGACCCTTGGCTCTAGAACTCAATTGAATTCTTAGGCATGCTCGACTGAGTCCTTGGATGATGAGTGTAGGAGGAATTGAAGTGCGATCAAGTGTGGAGAATTTTGGAAGTCAAGGTGAACTCCCCTATTTTGCACTGTGCAAAACCGAAGAAGATGAAATCTAAATCTCTTCTAGATGCCTTGGGAAAGCTCTATGATGTTTACCAAAGCTTTTTAGACCTCAATCAATTATGAGTGAGTTGTCATTTCAGTGAATTAGGGTAGTATATCTCCTCCTATGGAAATTAGACGGCCGAGCCAATTCCTACCATTTTGATCCAATTGACACAATGTGATAGGTTGTTTGGGTGGTTAGAGGTGTGCACATGGTCAGTTTGGCCAAAGGAGTGGAAGCCTAGCTCCCATGTCCATTGAATTGAGGTTTGGGAGGAGTTTGAAAATTCAACTTCATGTGTATGGGTCGGGTTTGGTCCATATGCCAAATGGGTTGACCTAAACCCATTGGGTTGGGTGCAACACTCATCACTAGGTCCCCTTGATATTTTAAGAGAGCCCCAAGTGTTTGTGATGAGTGCATGACCAAAATACCCATGTGATAGGCCAAACTTTGTTCTATGGCCTACGGGTACAGTGGTCATTTTGCTAATTTTCAATTTGGGTATGTTTGGTATGTTGAGAAAATAGGTTGGGCCAACTTTCAATGGATTTGGAATCCATTTGATAGGGTTTGGCTCATGTTGACCCATTTGGTCAAAATGGGTCAACTTGGGTCAAGTTGACCAATAGGTCAAATTGGGTCAAACTAAGGGTTGGGTCAAGTTCATTTGACCATTTGAAATGTTTTGGTGCCTTTGGTTTGGTTCAATTTGGTATAGATTAGGTTTTGGCTCATATGACTCATTTAGGTCAAATGGGTCAAGTTGACCTATTTAACCCATTTGACATATTTGGGTTAGGTTAAGGGTAGTTATAGGTTGGATTAGTCATATGAAGTGGATTGGTATCTTTGTTTCCAATCAATTTGAGTTAGGTTCAATTTTGGCTCAACATAACCCCTTTAGATCATGTTGGGTCTAAGGTCAATGGGCTAGGTTGGGTCTAGTTGGCCAATTGAGGCTTTGGTCAAGTTCCACAAGTGATTTGGGATGGACTTGACCCATTGGTTTCAATCAATTTGGCTTAGATCAAGTTTTGACACATTTTGACCCTTTAGGTCAAAATGGGTCAACTTGGGTCAAGTGGGCCAAATGGGCTAGGTTAGGCTCCAAGGTTGACTTGGTCAAGTTCAAACATAGGTCATGAGTGAACTTGGATCAATGGTTTCAATCAATTTATCTAATAGTTGATTTTGGCTATGTTGGGTTTCATTTTTGGTTAAGTGTTGACTTGGTCAATCCTTAGGTTTGACTTAGTTTGACCTAATTTGATTGATTGATCATCCCATGATGATTGTTGATAATGATGAGACAAATATGAGTTTAGTTCAATCCAATTTTGTTAGGATCAAAAGTTGGCTCATAAGGGTACTTTAGGTCACTTTGGGTCAAGTGAGCCTAAGTGGGTCAAATGGCTTGGTCAAAGCTTGATTTGAAGTTGATTGATCTTATATATGGACTTATGATTGAAATATAAATCCATTTTCAAGAGATTTGAAGTCAAATGGATTTTGATCTATTTGAAAATCTCATATTCAAAAGAAAAATATGAAAGGATTTTGGGTTTGATTTTTTATTTGGGTTTTGATTGAAGGGTTGAAGTTTGGATTTATGTATGTGCTCATGATTATAGGCTTGATTGAACTATGAGAGAAAATCAAGAGTTTGGCTTGATTTGAAATTGATTTGGCAACGTTCAAGATTTTGACTTAAAAGGCTTAGAGTTGATTTTGATTTGATTTGAGTTTGAGTTTTGGAGTTCATTTTGATTGTTTGAATTTATATTTCATTTATATATGAGAATATAAATGAGGATATAAAGATCAGGAGAAAATTTCAATAATTTGAAAGAGTTTAATTATGATTTGAAGTTCAATCCATTAAAGGGAATTTAAAAGATTTAATTGAATTTTTAATTTGAAATTTAATTTTTTGACTTGGATTTGATTGATGTATATTTACATTTCATTTATACAGTTGTACTAGGAAGAAAGCGTGGTAGACTTACATCCTCAAGTAGAGACCAGTTAGGTAATCTATTGGCAAGGCAACAAATTAAAAACCCAACTTAGGATTGACTATTGAGTGAATGCCACTGAGGGACTTAAATCAGCTCAAGGGTAGTCAAGGTTGATTTGATTTTTAGTTTTGTTTATTTTGATTATGATGGATCCCATAGGTTTGCGATGAACTGTACTAAGTAGGGGCAATGGAAGTCTAGACCTAACTCAGATTTACCAATTCAAAGGGAGTAGTTACCAACCACAAGGTAGGACTATCCAACCAAGGAGAAGTGCCTTTTGGTATATAATGGTCAAGTCTTAAGAAGAAAACATGGGGACTCATATCTTCTAGAGACAAGAAATCACTGGGTGATTGGTTGCTTTGAGCAACAAATCAAACCCGACCTAGGGCTAACTATTGAGTGAATGCCACTAGGGGACTTAGATCACCTCAAGAATAGTCAAAGATTAATTTATTTTTTTAGATTTGTTTTGATGGATTCTGTTGGTTTACGATGGATTAAATTGAGAAGGAGGTTATAAAATCTTAGATTTATCATAGATTTACTGAACCAAAGGGAGTAGCTTCCTGGCCGATGGGAGAACTATCTGACCAAAGGAGTGCCTTTCGGTTTGCAATGATCAATTGAAGTGAAGAAAGTTTAGGGACTCACATCTTCCACTAGAAAAGATCATTGGGGTGATAAGTTGCTTTGGGCAACAAATCAAACCCGACCTAAAGTTGCTCGTCGGTTTGCGACAGTCATGCTAGAAAGAATGCATTATAGTCTTATATCTTTCAAAGTGGAATGATTGTCGGGTAACCTGCTTATGGAAAAATAGATTGAACCCAACCTAAGGGTGACTATAAAGTGAGTACTGACCCATGGATTTATCTCAACTCAGGTAGTCAGGTAATTCCTATGGGGAGTTCTGCTGACACTACCCTAAAGATAAGATGTCTGCTTGGGAAAAAGGGTCCTTTGGGGGCTTGAATCCTAATCCAAAAGCAAATTAATTTTGTTTTAGTTATTTTATCATAGGCTTTATTAGTTTGTGAGGGATCCAACTGAAAAGGAACTTATATTAGCCAAGATCTATCTCAGATTTACTGAACCAATGGAGAATTTGCACATCCATTGAACAAATTATCCAACCATAGGGGTGGCTACTAGGAAAGGGAATTATCCAATCCAAAAGTAACCCGGGTAGTGTCTAGATAGGGTCGCAAAGGGCTTTATCCAAATAGGGTGCCCATAAGGGATGTGGCTAGTAAATTCTTGATCCAACACCCTAGAGAAAATGACATGGTTAGTCATAAATTTAATAGGTATTCGATGTCCAACTCAAGGAGAAAATACGGGGACTCATATCTGCCAAGAGTGGTGTACTCACCGGGTGAGTCGTTGTCAGCATAGCAAACATCAACCAACCCAAGGTGTCCGTCAATTTGCAACAATCAATCTAGGAAGAAACCTCGGAGACTCACATCCTTCTATCGCAGAACTGGCTGCTGGGATAGTCCATCTTTGACTCGATAGGTGCTATCCAGCCTAGGGCGACTACTAAGTGAATGCCATTAGGGGACTTAGATCAACTCAAAATTAGTCAAGAGGAAAGGACCCTATAGGAGACTTATCCTAAACCTCAAATATACTCAACGTAGTTAGAACATGACAGCTAGTTCAAGAAGAAAGCACAGGGACTCAAATCTTCTTAAGCGAAGTAGAACATGAGGTAGCTTATTGCTGGGCAGTGAAGCATACCTTACTAACAAGACACTCTTTGGTTTGCAATGGTCAAGTTAGGAAGAAAGAGCGGGGACTCACATCCTCCAAACAAATGACCACTAGGGTGACATACTAATGTGATAGCATGTAGACCCGACCTAGAGCAGCTAATGAGTGAGTGCCACAGGGGCTTATTCCCACATTAAAATAGCTTGAGATAAAATGATCAAGTTTGTTGTGTACATGTGCTAAAAGGAATAGGACTCCTCTGGGGGACTCTTACACCTACCTTAAAACATGCTTGGGAAATGATGCCATGGATGGCAACAAGAATTCCCACTAAGAAAGGATTCTGCTTGGGTTCTCTCATTCCTAACTTAGTTATACTAATCGAAGTAGGATGCCTCTCGGGTTCTCTTACACTTATTCTAAAAGCATTGGGAGATTGTGTTTTTTGTTATGAAAGAGGGATAGGATGCCACTGGGGGACTCTTACACCTACCTTAAAACACATCACGGCGGATTCGCAAGACAAGCACACAACACTTCGAAAGAAGAGCAGATTTGATGAATGTAATCAGATTTTGTTCTTTTTTATTAATGAATTATTTTCAAAAAAGTTTTATTTCATGGCTAATATTTCCTTAGATAGAGTCCATTAATTGGAAGCATCAGGTATTCCCCTTTACAATCAATAAGCTGATAAGATCCTCATTGCTAAGCCTTCACTATGACATAGGGGCCTTCCCAAGTGGGTTTAAACTTACCTCCCATCTTTCGATAGGCAACAATTGTTCTCCTTTGGACTAACACAAGTTCTCCTACTCGGAAAGACTTTGGGCGAACGAGCTTGTTCTGAGCTTGAATCATTTTGGCCTTGTACAACTCGAGGTTTTGGCATGCCCGTAATTGACTTTCTTCCAAACCTTCGAGCTCTTCTAAACCCAACTTCGCATTCTGCTCTATAGTGATCTTATTACCCAATGCTATCCATAATGATGAGAGTTGAACTTCTAAGGGAAGAACCGCTTCAAACCCATACACTAAGGAAAATGGGCTAGACTGAGTTGAAGTTCGGTATGTGGTGCAATAGGCCCACAAGGCTACAACCAACTGCTTGTTCCACTATCGCTTGTTATCATCAAGAGTATTCTTCAGTATCTGGATGAGAGTTTTGTTGAATACTTCTACTAAATCATTAGCTCTAGGATAGTAGATAGTGGAGTATCTCCAATCTATACCATGTCTTCTAGTAAAGCTGTTGATCTTTGTGCTTTTGAATGCAGTACCATTATCAGATATAATTCATCAAGGCACCCTGAACCTATATATGATATGGTTCCTAAAAAACTAAAGCACATGGTGAGCTGTGACCTCTCTGAGTGGGATGGCTTCCGTCCACTTGGAAAAGTAGTTGGTAGCAACTAAGATGAATCGATGCCCCTTGGAGGAAGAAGGATCGATCAGACTTATAATGTCGGTACTTCAACACTCAAATGGCCATGAAGCCCAAGTAGGGTGTAGAATGTTGGGTGATTGGTGGAGGACCATGCCATGCACCTGACACTGATGGAATCTCCTAGCTACGTCCATGCAATCTGTGATCGTGGAAGGCTAGTAGTATTCAAGTTTTTAATCTTCGACTTCATCCTCGGGAAAAACTGATGTGCTCCTTATAGACCTGAATGTACCTCGATTATAATGCCATGGGCTTCATGTTTGTCTAGACAACGAACATCCGTTAAAGGATTATCTGCAGGTGTCATCAAAAAGAGCATAGAAAAGAGCTCTCTATTTCACCTGATGGGCTTGAGATTTCTCTTGAGGTAGTTTACTGGTGTTCAAGTAATCTATGAACACTTGCCTCCAATCTAGCTCCTTGTATATTTTGGCAACGACAACCTCCCCTTCAAGAAAAGGTCTCTCAATGAGATCCGAATCAATAAGGGATAGGACCTGTCTATTTTGGACTCGTATTGAAATGGACTCATCTTCCAGACATGCCAACTCTTTGGCAAATTTTTCCAAGGCATCTGCTACTGCATTCTCTGCTCAGAGAACCTTGTAGATGGTAACTTCAGGAATCTGGGCCAATAGCTTCATGGTATACTCATAGTAATGATGAAGCTTGGACTTGAGGACCTAGTATGACCCAACAATCTGGTTGATCACCAACTAAAAATTCCTAAAGATATTGATGCTCTTGACATTGATAGTGATGGCTAACTCCAAACTAGCAATCAAAGCCTCATACTCAACTTCATTGTTGGTGTAGGGGTTGGAAAGATAGTATGAGAATCTTATGTCATTGCAGTTTGGAGTTAGAAGAACTATTCTTACCCCTGCCTTTCTTGGGAGAATAGATCGTGGTGCTCACCTTTAAGAAAATAAATAGCACCATCAAAATACATCTCCCATCAACAGTTGTCGGCCTCCCCTAAGTTCATGATTTGTTCATCAGGGAGATCATCATTAAGTGGAGAATCAACAGGAAGCGGGTGTGCTGCTAAGAAATCCGCTAGTGCCTAACCTTTTATCGCACAAAGGGGTACAAATGTGATATCAAACTGTGAGAGTATCATGGACCAGTGAGCCAAACATCTAGATAGCATTGGCCGAGTCATGAAGTACTACAATGGATTGGTTCTTGAGAACAAGTTCACCTTGTGTGAAAGCATGTAGTGTCATAGCATTTGAGATACAAAGATCAAAGCTAGGCAATTTTTCTTAATAGGTGGATAGTTTGCTTCAGCAAGAATCAGATGGTGGCTGAGGTAGTAGAGTGTGCTTTCCTTCCCCTCATCATTGGCTTGGGCCAACAGAGCACCGAGAGAGTCATCCAATGTAGTAGTGTAAAGGATCAATGGCCTACTGGATAGGGCGAGGCGGCAAGTATTCCTTGACATCTTCGAATGCGTGCTGGCACTTTTCATCCACTTGAACTTGGCATCCTTTTTGACAAGTGTCGAGAAGGGCTTGCATCTTCTTGATAAGTTTGAAATAAAGCATCTTAGATATGTTAGCCATCCTTGAAAGGATATGAGTTGAGTTAAACTCTTAGGATGTGGCATTTCTAAGATGGCTTTGATCTTTTCAGGATTTATTTCTATTCTCTGGTATCGAACAAAAAACCCAAGGATTTTCCCTGAAGCGACTCCAAATGCACACTTCAGGGGATTTATTTTGAGATTATATTATCTTAATCGTTTGAAAACTACTCTCAAGTCAAAGATAAGATCTTCCTTTTCTCGACTTTTGACTACTAGATCGCCAACATAGCACTCAACTTGATGATGAATGAGTTCGTTGAAGATCTGAGTCATGGCTCATTGGAATGTAGCACCAGCATTTTTAAGGCCGAAAGTCATGACCTTATAATAGAAAATACCGATCAGGGTTTGGAGAGCAGTGTTTCTTTCATGTTCAGGAGACATCTTGATTTGGTTATAACCAGATGATCCATCCATGAAAGAAAACATTGCATGAGATGAGGCAATATCCACCATTAATTCTGGTATATGAAGAGGAAACTCATCCTTAGGACATACCCTGTTTAAGTCCCTAAAATCAACGCAAATGCAAATTTATCCATTCTTCTTCTTAACTGGGATGACACTAGCTAACCAGGTAGGATATTTTTCTTCCCTGATGAAACCAACATCGATTAGTTTCTTGACTTCAGAAATAACTTGTTGTTCAATTTTTAATCACATGCATCTAGGAGCTTGCTTAATAGGGGTAGCATTATGGTCTATTGCTAGCTTGTGGATTGCAAACTCAAGAGATAATCCAGGCATTTCTTCATAACTTCATGTGAAGCAGTCTTTAAACTCAGTCAATAGCCTAACTAAGTCATTGGTTTCTTCTTCATTCAAAGAATGGATAAATGTCGCAGGATTTTCTTACGTCACGAGGTTGATTTCTTTTAGCTTGTCGATCGTTGAATGAATCTCCTCTTCAAACTCTGGAGGTTTCTCTTTGACTTGGAGATCATCTAAATCATCTAAATTTTCTAAACACACATTCTCATGAGAGTTGGGGATGTGTGAGAAGAACCTATCAGATTTCAAATGGTTGGTAACAATTAAGCAATAATCTTTATCATCATGGATCCACTGCTTTGAATTCTAGTCCCTTGATCTGATTATTCTATAATTTTTCAAAATATTCTGATATGTACTTGCACCAAGTGTGAGGAACTAACCTTTCTGCACAAGATTTTGAACATGAGGCAAGTAAAAGTCGAAAGATGATTCCATTAATTCTTTAAAAGTATCTTCTTAAAGTCCTATATCGAGCTCTAGACTTGAAGATGATGAACCTAAAAAGAACCTCTTCTACTTTGTATCACCAGAAGACTTAGGGACTTCCTTAACTATCAAACCTTCAACATTTTGAGGTGTAAGTGAAGTAAGAGCTAAGGTTCCCAACTACTCCATGATAGCTTCATATAAACCATATTCGAATACTTTGCTTTGCTTGGAGGCTTGGCCTTCATTTCTGGCTAGATCAAAAGTCACCTCCAAACCCACGAGAGAGTTGTATAATCACATTAGACTCATCCTCCAAACTGGATTCTAAGTCTATTTGAATGGTAGGGGTACTCTCGTGAACACGACCTCTCGAAGGCCAACTAGGGGTCTTCCACCTCTGACGCCTCTCGTCTACCCGGTGGTGGTTGAGCCATCCTACCCACATGTCCATATGATGGAATGAACTATGGATGGAATGCATATCAACAACTTCTTCTTCAATTCCCCTTTCTTGTTCACTTGAACTTTTCTTTTACTTTTTATTTTCTTTTATCTTTTCTTTCATTTAATTTTCTTTTTCTTTTGGATTTGCACATGAATTTTTTTCAAGTTCATGAGTTAGGGTGTTTTGAGGAAGATGATATGTCACATCCTTATAGATCTCAACCTCTCTCACTGAGAATGGCTTTTCTTTCCCATTGATACAATACTCAATTTCATCTTTTCTGAACTTGATGCACTAATGAAGGGAGGATGGAATGATCTTGTTCTGATATCCAAAGCTCATCAAGCAAAGCAAAGGAATGAAGTATCAATAATGATGTAGAACTTGAAGCTTCCGCCTTCCAACACCCATCTCCAAATCTGCATCATAGAACCCAAAGCCGCTAACCTTGATCATTGAATCCTCTCAACATCATATATCTCCTCAGAGAGTAGAGATGTCGATCTTCAAATAGGCAAGGGTCTTTAGACTCATAATATTTACTGATGAACCTAAATCCACGAGAACCCAGGGGAGTTTGAACCTATCCATGTCGAGTGTAATGTATAGGGGACGGTTGTGCTCCAAGTCCCCCAGTAGAAGGTCTTCATTTATTAAGGTGATCCCTTGGGCTTCTTTTGCATAATGTGCTTCCTCACCTATAGCACTGAGCTAAGCATATTTCAGAATCAAGGAGGGCCTTGATTAGTGATTCCCTCATCTCTTGAGATAAGGGCATCATATATGCTTAGCTTAGATGGAAACTTTCTTAGATGAGAAAGGACTTGTAGTCCACCTGATCTTCCACAAGCATATCCAAGGGTGGAGCATTTTGTGGAAGGGCTTCTCATCTTAGTACCAATGACTTATTTCCCTCTATCTAGGTGTGCCCTAGAGGTAGAACCTTGCCACTATGGAGGTTGACTTTGCAATCTCTGAGGGTGGTGGCAAGTTCTACCTACACTGGCTCACCTACAACTTCTCCTATGGGACTCTCTAATCGATGATTCCAAGTCTATCTCAAGAGGTGAACATAGTATTGAGTTGGAAAATCCAACTCAATCAAAGAGGAAGATCAATTGTTAGTTTATTAGACTTGAAGAGTTATCGTTAGGAATAGAAGAAGATAACTCATCGAGACACATGTAATTCAAATCAACTTTATTCTTCAATTTCTTGGAAGTATTTGGAGGTACAAAGTAGAAGTCAAGTAGAGTGAGTGAGTAAGGGATTTGATGCCCTTATCCTGATACAAGAGTTCTACTAGAAGAAAAAATAGAAGAACTAGTCAAAATGGAAGAAGTCGGTGTGGAAGCCGCACGAAGGTGGAGTCGACATGCGTGGTGTGCTAAAGGGCTATCCCGGGTCACATGCTACGCATTGAGCTCCCACTTTCTAGAGTTGGCAGCAACTTGCAAACCTTCCTTGGTGTTGAGGTTTGAGTGACCGTGCACCTACAAGGAAAGCTTCTTGATCTTCTGAATTATTTTCTTAGAGGTTTTAGACAAAAGAGATGTCCCAACCTTCTTTGGTTTTGGTAGGATTGTATCCCCAAGGATTACCCTAATGGAACTGAAGGTTGTTCCATAAGGTATTCCTTTGGGATAATGATACATGCCTTGAAATTATGTTCAAGCCAATCCTTAAATGTAAAGCAATCCTCCAAAATATGGCCTAGCATATGGTGGTAAGGGAAAAAGTTTGGATCATGACTTTTGCCTACTTCCTCTAGTCTCCTAGGCTCAGGTAGCTAAAAATCGGGTTTCTTTAAGAGATTCTTAAAGATCTTTCTGATTACCTCCCTCTTAAAAGAATAAGGTTTGTTTAACTTATCTAATAGAGAAGATGAACCATAGCTACCTGGTGGCAAATAGGCATGCCACTACTACTAGTGGTATGGCTGAGGTGGTGGTTATGCTAGCCGTGGAGGTGGTGAGGCGATATGGATACCTCTGGTGGCAAAGGAGGTGGGAGGCTAGAGTGGTCGCCGATTGATCACTCTTCTTCTTCATCAACCATTGCTACTCCAGTTTCTTTCAAAGACCTTTTGGGATTTGCTTTGGCAATTGATCGAAAAGGCAACTATTTGGCCTCCTTGTAGACTAGCCTTGTTGATTAGCTTCTCAAATGTCTTGATAGTGAAGTCGTTAAGCATGAAGGCAACTAGGCCATGTATATTCTTCAAGAGAATCTCAATGGCATGTTGTTTAGACATCTGCAATTCACACTTCATACTCAGATTATGCCATCAGAGAATATAATCAACAAGTGACTCACCGGAGTGCTGTTGGGCTACAACGAGATCACCTACAATAACCTTTTGTTGAGCTCCAACAAATCTCTTGATGAAGAGTTGCTCTAACTCAAATGTCTAATCAACATTGGGCAGTCAGATACCAATCAAAAGCAATACCCGCTAGGCTACTAACAAAGAGTCTAAAGAGTAAAGCATCGCTGTCACCTGCATTATAACAACTAGCCTTGAAGTGAGCTATATGCTGCCTTGGATTCCCACTGCCATCGAAGCTTTTGAATGGAAGAAGCATGAAACCCTTGGGATATTGGATGACATTGAATTCCTCTAGGTAGGGTCTACCTTTTGGAACTGATAATCCTCCCTGAGCTTGAGCCAAGGCTTCCTTCACTTACTGCTCAACCATGGATTTCAAATCTTTTTCTGTATGGAGGTACTTTCCACTACCTTCCTATACAGACTAGTGCTACCTTGCTCAATGGGAGGTAGAGTCTTAACTGGATCTAAGACATGCACTAGTTCAGCCGACACATGACTGTTAGGATGAACTAGAAGGGCTTGCTTCAAGCACCATTGCTACCAACAAGTCGCAACTGTGTGCCATCCTATCAATGTTGTCTTTCTACCTTAACTAATTCGGAGGTGATGGGTGATGTGGTGTCTCCTTGATCAACCTCATCTCCTTCCATGGCTTGCCCCTAAGAAGAGAACCTCTAGTATGACCATGCATACGCTATCTCAAGTCATCTTCAGGGATCAAGTTGACTTTTTTTCATCAAACCATGCATACCCTAAGATCTCCTTTTCTCCATAAAATAGTGTGCAACTATCTCATCTAAGGATTGATCTAATGTTGTAGGTACAAAATGTTTAGGCTAACTGGTGTGATCACTATCGTGAACTGAGAGGCACTAGACCTCAGCTGAAGTTGGGGAGTCACTGCATTTCACTAGAGAATGGTAATCTCACGATATGCTATAATAGGGGTAACAATCTATGATCTACCACTACTTCCAGATCATTATGAATATCCATATAGTAGTCACCATCTCCGCATCTTGAATGGGTGGAGTTGGTGAAGGAATGACCACGATGCTCTGCCACTCCTTCCACACCACATTGGTAGAAGGTCAGAGAGCTCAACCTACCATATGGGTGGTGTAGAGGAGTAGATCCCTTGGCCATAGCTGATCACCAACGGGTACATTTCTCCTGATGCGGCCTTCATGGCCTTAGAAATGGATGTGGAACCAGCATGGCATGGAGTAGAGTATGGGGTGGAGACACCACCGACTTTTATATAGAGGAGCTGCCTGGTGATGGTCCCATGAGGAGGATATTATCGATGATCGGTGCGGGTAGCACAGGAAAGTCAACAGCGTAATCGATGGTGAACCTTGTCACTCTTGGTGATGTGATGTATGGGCCTCTCTGAGGGGATAATAAATCAAATTGAACTAAGCATTGAACTGAGCATCCAGATGCTCACCTACGGCAAAGAATAGAAGGCCAGCACAACCTCCTACTCAGAAATTGCTATGTGATGCACCACCATGAGGAGGTGATGACCGAATCCTCCTGGCATCCTCTCTATCTGATCCTGAGAGAGATGAAACTAGTTCTCCATAACTAATGGTGATGTGATCAAAGTAGACTCATCTATGGTTGACCTAGCAGCTACCTCTAACTCTCGCTATCGTATGGAACCGCTTTGACCATACTTATTTGATGCGAGTAGATGAGAGAGTGTGAGCTAGACCCATACTCAAATGTAGGGAGGCAAGCCAAACCAGGGGAGCCTTACCCTTGAGGGTACAGATGATAGGTTAACTCACAACAATGGGCAACTCGAGATGAACTCAGAACTGAATCACCAGATCAAAATGAACCATAAGTGGTACTACCCAGCTTTCCTCTTCAGTGAGGAATCGAATCAGGGTAAGTCTACCCCGATGATCGCCGCTCCACCCTCTTCCTGCTAACTATTGTGAGGGGAATGCCCTCACAAGTGATCTTGGCTCCCTCAAAGCCATGGCCAAAGTGGATCAAATGGGTATGATCCAAATGAGGAAAGTTAGCCTGATCCAAGGCTAGATCCATGCCATGAGGGAAGGTGAAGACAAATTTTTGTGATCCTGCCATTATACTGACTGAAATTGACAACTGAAAACTACACTGACTGAAAGAAATCTACAATGAGAAATGAACTTGCATCAGTTTTCTATCTCCATAGATTTTGAATTTTGAATTTTAAAATTTGAACCCACATCCAACAACTTGGAAGTGTTAAGTGGGGTTTAAATGAATTTGAAAAGATTGATTGAAAGAGGAACTTAAGTATGAATTCAAACTTCATCAAATTTGAGTATGTTGAAATATGGATTCTAGATTTTGATACGATGCTTCCATAGGTTCATTTTTTTGATTTTGAATTTGAATTTTTGATTTGGAGGACCCTTTCCTTTAACAAATTTGGGTCAAATGATTTTGTGTTGTTTGAATATTTTGGAATTTTCACTTACTTAGCAAATTTAGGTATGCTAAGTAAAGTGAAAGTGATTATTTCTTTTTGAAAATTTTGTTTTTTTTATTTTGGAAAATTTGGAATTCTTACTTAAAAAATTTAGGTATGCTAAGTAAAGAACCCAAGTGTATTTTTGTTTGATTTTGAAAATAGGATTCTTAGCAAATTTAGGTATGCTAAGAAAATCCTAAGTGTTTCATTTGTTTGGAAAATTTTGATTTTTGAAAAGGGTAGGATCCTTTAGCAAATTTGGTATGCTAAGGGGATCCTAAGGTGTTCATTTTGTTTTTGAAATGATTGAAAGTGGAGATTCAACTTTAACAAATTTGGTATGCTAAGGATGAAATACCACTTG